>JANVCQ010000009.1:28351252-28372164 GCA_025531925.1 Erythroxylum plowmanianum | reverse complement strand
CATAATACTGTTTTTCAATCGTTTGAGAAAGCAAGTTTTCTTTAAAAAAGAAGTTTTTGTTAAAAGGGGATTATATTAAAAAACGTATACACAATTCAACCCCCCTTCTTGTGCATTTTGTATATCGAATATTAAATCTATACTAACGTGTGATTCACTTCAAAGAGTAGACACTGTATCCATATTATGTCCAATTAGAATATTAAATGATGAGATGATTAAATTATACATCATAGCTATGCATGGACAGGTTAAGTCAATCACTTTGACATTCCTAATATTTAAGTAATCATGACATGTTGCTAGACGTTAATCATGATTTATGATTATGAATTGTTTAATTGGAGAATTAAAGATAGATTAAAAGAAGTTTTAATTTATCTAATTCTAATTGTGAATTAGAATTGTAATTTATGATCATTGTCAATTTATTATGAACCTAATGAGTCACACATTAAAAAGCAATTTGTAAAAAAAATAATCAATTTAATTAAGTTGGACTTAATTATAAAGCTTGAGAAACTTTGGGGATCAAATATGAGATATATAATTTTATTAAATTTAAATTAATTATAATTATAATTTGATTTTAATTTTAATTTTTAATTATAATTAAAGACTCTCATGATTTTTCTATTTAAAAGAGAAAGAACATTTTGGAAGCTAGCACTTTGTCTTCTTCCTCTCAAATCAAGTTTTGAGAATTGCTTTGTAGATATCATCAGAGGCTGGATAATTGAACAGCTCGTGATTGATCAAAAATTTCAAAGGTTTTTCAACAGAAAGACGAACAAGGAACAATTTCTAATTCGTTTTCATTTTATTCAAATTTATTCAATTATCGAGATCTGTTCGGAATCTGTAAAAATTTTTTGTTTTCTACTGTGTCTATGATTTGATCACAGCTGAATTCCAACACTGATGTGCAAGAACACGATATGGACAACCCAAAAATGTTGGACATGTCTTCATGTTTTGGATTAAAGCTTATGCTTAGACTATATATTACAGATCCAAATTAAATACCCTTCACAACAAATTGGGCCCAGGAATTGGGGAACAAATCTTTTGTTCTAGTTAATCAATTTCTACTCTGTTCCATTAAATCTCATCCATACATTTATGTAAAGTTCACATGTTTAGAATTCAGTGGTATAGGGTTGGAACACCCTAACAGGAATAGGGTGCTCCAACCGAATAGGGTGTTCCAACCCTAGGAATTGATACTCTTAATGAATACCATTGATGTTTATAATCTAAGCAAAATTTTGTATTTTCAGAAGAATATATCTGGTATTAACACTTAAAATTAAAAACAATTAAGTAGTCATTATTTTAGTAATTTTATAATCATTATAGCTTAAATTGTCTTGTGCTTATTAACAAATAATTTAGCATATAAGTAATTTAAATTATGTCAATTATGATGACTGTAAAACGTTTATTGACTTCTAATTACATTATTATTATTATTATTATTATTATTATTATTATTATTAGTAGTAGTAGTAGTAATTTCTTATTTTAATTATTATTATGTTTATGATTATTAGTATTATAATTATTATTATTATGATGATGATAATAATAATAATAATATTTTTATTATATTTTTATTTATTTATATTTTGTTTATTATTTTTTTCCTCCTCATATGAGTCATTTGGAAACAACCTCTTTGCTAATTATGCTGCACCTATTGAACTTGTCCAGATTTCTCATCTCAATAAGATTTTTATAGGGCGGTGTTGTTATGTTGGCAGCCTTTGCAGTGATCATAATGAATATTGCTTAAATTATTTATAAGAATAATTTGTACAATATTAACCATTATCTTATTAACATTTCACATTGAGAATTTGAAAAACTTGAAGTTTCCTTTCACAGCTTACACAAGCAATTTACATCATCTCAAGGCCTGATTCAGACGCTTCTAAATCATCAACAACATCTAGAATAACTGACATCTGATTTGGGAATCCATTGAGTATCCAACAAAGAGTAAATCTCTGTTACTTGTGGATGAGATCCATCTTGCACAAAGAACTGATTAACAATTCCCTCAAGTTCAATCCAACTGCAACCAGGAATTTTCTTTAAGTTCTTCTTCTTCATCATTGTCCTAATTCTTTGAACATCATCCCACATACCAAGATCAGCATATGTATTTGAAAGAAGTACATAAGAACCTGAACTAGAAGAATCCAGGCTCATAAGATGTTCAGCTACGGGCTTTACAATGGTCAAGCTTTCGTTAGCTCTACAAGCATTGAGCAAAGTTCTCCAGATCACGTCATTAGGTTCGATAGGCATTTCCTCTACGAATTTTCTTGCTTCTTCTACATGCCCTGCACGGCCAAGAATGTCAACCATGCACCCATAGTGTTGCAGCTTTGGCTCCAGCTTGTGAATTCTTCTCATAATCTCAAAACACACAATACCTTCCTTAACCAAGCCAGCATGGCCACAGGCATTTAACAAACCTATAAACGTGATATCGTCAGGTTTAATGCAATCCCTCTCCATCTCCATGAGCAAACCAAAAGCCAATTCTCCCATTCCATGAATTGCCAACCCACAAATCATAGCATTCCAATGATCAACAGTTTTCTCTCTTGTTTCTTCAAACACCAACTTGGCATTCTCAATACTGCCCACTTTAGAATACATGTCAATGAGCGCAACACCGAGTTTTTCATCCAGATGAATCCCGTTTTCTTGCAGATAAAGATGCAAAGCTACCCCCTTTTCGATATGTCCTAGTTGGGCAATCGCCGAAAGAGCAATTAACAACGTGGCACGATCAGGGGACAAAGCACCTTCAGTTTGCATACTATAAAAGATATCTAAAGCTTCCATGAAGTAACCATTGTGTACATAACCACCCATCATCGCATTACAAACGACAACATCTTCTTCAAGCATTTCGTCAAACAAACTCCTAGCAGTACTAACCCTCCCTTCTTTTGCATACCCATCAATCATATTAGCTCTTGTGACCATATCACTCTTGGGCATCTTGTCAAATAAGGCTTGAGCATCATCCATCCTCCCACATTTCACATACCCATTAATCATCGAATTCCACGAAATCAAGTCCCTCTCAGGCATTTCATCAAACAGTTGCTTAGCAAAGCGAACTCCATCTTCCAACTGTGCATACCCACTTATTAAGGAATTCCAAGATATCAAACTTCTCTCCTCCATCGGCATTAAATCAAATAAGTCACGAGCCAAGTCCATTTTTCCTCCCTTAACATAGCCATCTATCATAGTATTATACGAAACCGAGTCCCTTATCTTCATCCAGTCAAACACTTGGCGAGCAAACTCTAGACAACGACAACGAGTGTACAGAGCTATCAAACAATTCTCTAAGAACAAATTTGAACCAAATTCCAGTTTGCTCAAAAACCCATGAATCTGCATTCCCTCCTTAACTAAACGCACCCGAGAACACGCTTTCAACAACAAAGACACAGAAAACTCATCCATAAACACCCCATTCTCGAGCATCAAACAAAAAACCCACAAAGCTTCTATCGGTTCCTGCCCGTGGGAATAAGTTTTAACAACAGCATTCCAAAGGAAAGTATCGTCCTCTCTGTTACCGCAAGTGTGACGCGTAAAGAAGATGTAGCGAGAGAATTCAATTAGCGGAATGCGGGGCGAAGCAGAGAAGGAGAGCACAATTTTGGCGGTCAGAGAAGAGTTCTTGACGAACCCAGTTGTTATAAGTCTCGCATGTACTTGGTCGATGTCCTTCGAGGTTTTGCAACTCTGAAGAAGAATCAACGTCTGAATCGGAGAGCTCCATGGTTGGTGGTTTAGGTTCGCACAGAGCAACATTAATACAAAGTTAAGGTCTTCAATCCTTCGAAAGCTGAGTGGATATTTTGAATGTAACGGATTACGCTAACAAGCCACGTGTCAGCGAACGGGACTATGTTACAGGTAAAGCAAACGAACTTGATAACTAACGACCGGCCGTTAGAGGATGTTTTTCCCTAACGACGGCCGTTACAAGTTGAAAGTTAGAAAACGAAACGGCGCCGTTTAAGAGCCTCCGAATTGAATTATAATGTACATCGGAAGCTTTTATAACAAAGAACCTGCGCTGTATAACAAAGAAACTTGGGCTTTCAATCTGTTGTTCCGAATAAGTAATAAGCCTGCACACTGCTCCTCACCGGTGCACTTACCAAAAGTGGTAACCCCTGTACTTCTCTTTTTATCACCGCTCTTCACCGGTGCACTTACCAAAAGTAGTAACCCCTATACTTCTCTTTTTATCACCGCCTCTTAATCCCTGGCTTTTGAGATTAGGATGTCATTAAATCGGTTCGGCCTCAAATTTATTAAAAAAAATTAATATCTGACCTATAGCACAAAACTCGATAAAATCCGAAACATGTTTTTAAAAATTTAAAATTTAAAAAACAACTTTATCTTACATATTATTTTCACTTAAAACTTTTTTTTTTAAATGAAAAGGAGAGAATACACTAGTCTCTTTGTAAATATAGCAAGGTACAACTACTTACGTCCGAGCAAACATCTCGTTGATACCCATGATTAGAAGGTTGTGAGACATTATCCTTTCAGTTAAGGAGGACCAGATAGTAGTCACTGTTAAAGAATCTACCTCTAATTCAACTTGACAATAACCAAGATTTCAAGCTAAGTTTAAGTCTAAAGAAGACTTCCCAAAGTTCTGAAAAAATATGAGAGCACCGGTTAATATCCGAAACAAAACCTCCAAGCCAATCGCCTATACTATCTCAAATAAGTCCACCTATTGAAGCCGAAAAGGCTGTTCTTTTGCACACTCCATTCGTATTCAGCCTTACCCAACTATGCGGAAAGTTTACATCAGCCTAGGTTGTTCACTTAAAACCTTTTTACTTTCAATTTGATCCGAACAGTCCGAACTTAGACTCAAAAATTGATCAACTCATATCAAAACTGCCTTTAGGTTGAGCAGTATAGAGCTAGGCCAAACTTAAAGGGCATCACTATTTGGAACCTTTTAGAGAGAGGACAACAACAGTGGCTGCTAACAAGGATTAATGAAACAAAATCTGTTGTTTCAATTTGACTCTTTATTTTAACTTATTCATGGAAAAAAATATATGCTGCTTCAATTTAACTCATTAGTTTAACTTATTCCATAAATAATTTACTCTATGCGTATTAAAAAAAATAATTACCAGTTCTATCGTTATTAAACAAAATTACCTAACAAGGAAGTTGGTCATGATATTTGAAAGGCACAGACTCCTGTCCTTTCTTCACTACATGTTTATACCCTTCAATTTTCCACTTATTCATCAACAACAACAATACTAAAATGCAAAATCTGAAAAAATTACTCCGAAAGACTATTTCTAATCCACGTATACAGATTATGGAGCAACAAATGTTTTACGGAAATGTAACAGGCGAGAGTAAAAAGGGTATTGTTTTTTCCCTGATTCGTGGCAGTGTAAAAGGCTAATTACAGCAATAACAAAGCAATGAATCGAAATTGTCAAAGGTATGGGCAGATGGATTAGGTTTAAGGGTTCTGTGGTAAATTACAGAAAGAAACAAGAAATGAGATAACGCAAAAATGGAAACCTTCCTGTTCCTAGAATCACTCACTAGACAATAACTAATTCGCTTGTTTGTTATACAGAAATTCTAAAGTACTAGTCGAGTTTGATTGCTCGAAAGTTTGCACAAGTTTGTGTGCAATCTATTGGGTGCAACCTTAGAAATTAAGCGCAAAAGTTACTTCCAAACAACTTGGTCAGCAAAATTTAGTAATTTACCAAGATTTTAGATTGGAGATGAGTGCAGGGTATGAGGTAACAATGCTACAGTATCTGACTCTCTTTAAAGGACTACAAATCCTAAGACAGTGACAGAAATGACCAATTCACACCCTCATGCTCGCAATAATGCCATAGAAGTTCGCTACGTTCACCATTTTCTAAGACCAAATCCGTCAAATGGCACCCAACAAGTTCCATGTTATTTGTATCAATACCATATGAATGAGCTTAAATATGGAAGGAATTCTGCACCTATTCAATGTTGATCCTAACCACCTTTCTTGTTCTTCCAGCTGCTGAATTCCTCAGAGCATCTGTATTTGTTCTGTCTCCTCCAGCATTTTTGCCCTGTTCAGTAGACGGAAGTGCCCAACCTTCCCAATTTCCCATCCCTTTCTGCCTAGTGCGGCTAGAACCTACATTAGCATAGAATGTGGGCATATGAATATCATGTCACAAAGAAATGATCAAGAATGTCAAAGCAAAATAATCTGAACTAAAACAAATATCGAAATCTAATACTGGAAAGAATATAAAGACCATCATCATGCATCAGCATGACATGATACAAACAAGGCTTAATATTTACATCTACTAGTGAAGATTTTTGTCTCTGGATATCTACTTGCAGCTTAAAGGAAAACATCGGTAACAGGATAACTCTTCTCTACTTGCTCCATAGTGGGTACAATCTCAAAATAAAAGGACAAAGAACAAGGAAAAGCTATGAATTCAAAGGAGGTTTCTCAAAAAGCAATATGTTTACCTAAAGTGCCAGGAAAGCCAAATGGATCGCTCCAGTCACTCAGCTTTCCACTGGTATTAACTTTCCATGCTTCCTCAAAATCAGCAAGTTCATCTGGAAAAAACTTGTAAGCAAGTTATTCCATTCGACACAAATTCAAACAATATGATCACCATAAGTGCAACAAACCTTTGTTTAGGTTGTGCAAAGTTTGCACGGTATCAACTTTTCCATCAGTATTGAGCTTTCTTGTAACTGAATGGCCCTGAAGGAGGCACAAAAAATCCAACCAGAAAGACACCACTGTCAAATATTCAATTTGAACCATCGTGTTCTTAACTCTTCTCTTCATCATCTGATTACTTGGTTTATTAAAAACTTACAAGGAATCCTCTAACCTTACAATAGATTCAAGCAGAGATAAAAATAGGAATCAGAACCAAAACTGCATCAGGGAATATCATCACTGCTGCAGTATTTCCATTAAGAGTTCAAAGATTGTAAAACCACGCATTGCAAATCGAGTTGGTCAAGCCCCATATTTAAAAGAATGCTTTCCATAATGATATACGATCATGATTCTGATACAGAGGAAGGTAATAACTACTACCTCGTCATATATTCAGGAAAAAAAATGCAAGGTAATAACTATTGCCTTGTCATGTATGCCTCTGCTGATCCTATGAGTTGCTTGGCCTGTTGTTTTATGAGCTTCTTTGCTCTCCTCAATCAACACCTGAGACTTGCAAAGTCAGATTCGGAAGAACTACAAACCAATCAACTTAACCCATAAAAGGCTACTTACTCCATCATTACCAATCCTTCTATCTCTTGTAGACGTGTAATATGCTCCATCTACTCCACCGTACGTTACTTTGGAGGTTTGGAAACTGAAACTGTGAGTCTGTGAATCTGTCCTTGCACTCCGCTCGTAATTACACCCATGATTGAGGTTCTTTCTTGACCTTTCAACTACATGAAACAAGACCAAATCATCATTGGTTCAATAATTATTGCCAAATTGCAGTTACAGAAATCCAGAAGAGATTCACTCACCATCAAAATCATCAGGATGCTCAACTGATGGTTCTTCGTTAGAACAAAACCGTTCCCGATGGTTGTTCTTCTTATGCGTAGTTTGTGCTTCACCATCTTCATCCTCGCCATCTGAAGTTACTTCTTCTACGACTACCCCTTTTTCTCGATACACGTCTGATGCATCACCAGTTGCACGACTATCATGTTGAAACTTACTAGATTCGAACAGACTACCAAATGGGCGAGTGAAGAAAGTGTCATCAAATGGATCTCTCCCTCCAAATAGGCTGGGCATCATATTGAAACCTAGGAAGGCGTCAAAAGGATCGCCAAGACCAAATAAACCATTTCTACCGCTTCTTTCCTTTTGCATTGTGTTTTTTTCTATCCCTTCAAACATATACACAGATAACAGAAGACTTCAAAAAACTCATCTTAAAATATTCTCTAAATAAAACATATATAATCCTCAGCCAAACAAGAGAGGAATTCCGAAAAATCCTGCGCCTCATCCCTAGCTAATATTCATAAATCACACTATAATCCGTGGTATCTAGCAAAAAGGCATAAGTATAAGTATGCACGCACATGTACAATTGAAACACAAACAAACAATAATTAAAATACAAACGATTTCTTAACTAACGTATAATTTAGTACATGAGTATTGCCTATATACATCTTCAAGTATCAAGTCCGGCAAGCAAACTTCACTAATCAGTTCTTCATAAAACTAACACTGCAAGGTTAACAGATCGTGTGACGGTTATAATCTATTTGAGATACTCAGAAACGAGCACTATCCAATCGACTTTACCTGATCAGCTACCTATTACCATTCCAATTTCTTGCAATAGGATTCATCGAGTCGCTAAGGGTTCAATCGAAATCGACGAAGATGAACAAGAAAGTCACAGAGACTTACACGAAGACGAACGGAGTCGATCGCAACTCTTCGAACAAGAGACTGTAAGAACAAGCGCGAAGGAACCAGAACAATGGGATACGAGTTTCAGAATTAACAGGTGATGGATTTGATGGCTCTGTCCTCCGAGAATGGGACACGTGTCCTATATGTACGTGTCCTTTGGTACACACTAGAACATCCTAGTGATCCTGGTCCAACGTCTGTCTGCTATGCGTGTGTGGAACTTTCCAAGATTTCACTGGCCCTAGTTTTAACGCGACCGGTCTATTTAGGCCTCGTTTCGTGGACGACGGCGTTTCAGCCATTTTTTAGCGTTTTGCATATTTGGTTCGGTTATTAGTTATTGGGTTGGTTTATTTAACTCAATTAATTAAATTTTTAAAAATTCCTTTATAAATGCGTTTTTTGTGATAAAATAAACTTTTATTTAATTGACAATTGTGTACCTTATTTTTTAATACTACTTTATTTTAATTAAATATAATTAAACAAATTATTTTAAAAATATATAGTATTTGCTAAAACAATATTTGTTGGTCATACAAAATAATTGTTTTGTTAAAAGAAAATATTTTGTTAATTTATTTTAATGATAGTTTTATTGTTGATCTTATGCCTGATAAAACAAAACAAAAAATATTTTAAAATATATCAAGCATTAATTAAAAATAAAATTAAAAAAATCTATATTCAATATAATAACGTAATTTAATAGTTTAAAGTTTTGATCAAAGATATGAGTGTCTATTAACTATTATCATTAAAATAGAGAATTAAATAATTTTAATATAGAATTAGAGTCAACCAAATTCTAGATATACAAAATATATCATATCTTTAATCAAAACTTTAAAATATTAAACTAGAATTAATTGTGTTTAATTAATTATATTTAATTACTAAAAAGTAAAAGAAAAGAAGGCGTGCCTCAGGCGTGTCAGAGTGATTGTCATGCGTGCAGGGACGAATCCAGAAATTTTTTTGAGTGGGGCAAAATTTAACTGAAGGCAAAAAAAAAATTCTAGTGGGGGCAAAATTTTAATGAGAACAAAATTTTAATTTTTTTTATAGGTTCAAAACTTAAAATAATGTAAATTTTTTTGGAGTCCGTGGGGGCAAGTGCCCCCACTTGCCCCCACTGTGGCTCCGTCCCTGCATGCGTGTGCCTATGACACTTGCTGCTTTTAATTATAATAATAAACATAATATTAATTAATCAATTAATTAAAAATTAAAATATAATTAAATATAATAAATATAGAACATATAATATAATATAATTAATTGGAATATATGATTTTTCTGTTGATTTATGTTAATAATTTTTTGATTGTTATTATTGTATGTTCTATATTTTTATTAGAACTATAAACATAATTTTGTAAAAATAAATATCTAACATCTAATTTCTTATAAGATTTTAAGTTAGTTATTTTACATATAAACAATTCATATTAAACAAATAATTTCATCAAACATCTTTAATAAATAGCTGATGAAAGTTTAGTGCGTTACTCCATTATGTAATTGGGACCAAATGAGAACTATGTTATCATTTTGTTTATAAATATAAACAGTAAAGCTTAATTTATAAACATCAAAAAGTTTAAAAATTATTTATCAGATATTAAAATATTAATAACTCATTCATAGTTTTAGTTAAATTTGATTATTTTTGTGCTTTAAAATTGAAAAGACATGTTTTTATAATTTTATAAAAGATGTTAAAAAGATATAAATTTTAAACAATTAATGGAATTTTTTAATATACAACAAATAAATCATCAAATCTATATAATTTTATACATTAAATCAATTATAAAAATTATAAAATATGTATAATAAGACTTTTAAATAACTTATTTTAATGTAAAACAACTTATTTAATGAATTATGTTTTTTAAGTGACTTATTTTCATTATCAGCTTGTCGTAATTTTAAACGATTAATATGAGTTTAAAGTCAAACTCAAACCCATCATTTGAGCCTGAACCATTGCCAAGCCTACGCCAACATGAAAAACAAACCTTGACGTCATTGAAACGTTAGTTAAAATTTCGTTATATTACACTGAATCAAGCAAATTGAGATTCTATCGTGTTTGTGCATCAATTCAACTAAGACTGACTTCTGTGTACATTCGGTTATGGTACAACAAAAGCTACTATTATATCAGCGGCGTGTTACACGTAAAAAGAGTTACATTGCTCGTTCTACCACTTCATTCAGAGCCCCAGTCGTTGAAACAAGAACATTAGCAACAGAGCTTTAGGGACCATTTTTGCTATCTCCAACCCGGATATTGATTTTGTGTAACTAAATGCAATGAATGTCTCCGATCTTCGTCTACTACCAAATTCCCCTTTGTTATTTCAACAAGATCCGTGGAATGTCAGGTTTGGGAGCAGCAATTCGTGGAACTTGTTCACTCCTGATGTACAATGGAGCTCCATGACTAATGCTACAAGAGGAAATGAGCTCCCCATTCCG
Source organism: Erythroxylum plowmanianum (assembly GCA_025531925.1). Lineage (NCBI taxonomy): Eukaryota > Viridiplantae > Streptophyta > Magnoliopsida > Malpighiales > Erythroxylaceae > Erythroxylum > Erythroxylum plowmanianum. Next base: position 28,361,147 of record JANVCQ010000009.1, on the reverse strand, counting down.
AGTGCAACTACTGGTTCCTAGAACTCTTGGGAGTCAAGTTCGGGCTTTGATGGATACTCGAGACCTTGAAGTGCTGGCATTCGTCGTATATCCTCATCTGAATAAGCTGGGATGAACCAATATCTCTTATCTGCACCTAAAACCTGAAAATGCATGCACCAGTTGAAGAACAATGCCAGTAAAAAGTACACTTAACTAGTGCTTACAAACTAGCACAATGAGGAGCAGCCAGTGGCAAGGCATAAAATAAGACGATTACATTCCGAAAAAATATTTAATTTTTTGGATTGGGCAGGATAATAGACATTCTTTAAGGAACAGTTACCAAGGCCAAGAACTCAAAACCGTCAAAAGAATTACGATTTTAGAACATACAATCGTCTATTTTTTCTGTCCTAATTTGAGCGAAGTCAATCATGCTGTCTAAACAAACCTGTTCAAAGTTCCTCTTCCGACCAAGGTCATACCGCCATTTAGGGGTAGTCTTCTTCTCATATGCCTGATTACAGAACAAGTACAGACCAATGAGTCATCCTAGACAACTATAACAGCTATCCACAGTAGATTTATTAGAACAAAACGCACTAAGATTCACTATTGCAGAACAATTACAGACAAGTAGAACATTCTATACAACTGTGGAAGCAAATCTCACAATCAATTTAGTGCAAAATAAGAGGTAATAAGATTTAGTGCAATAAATTGTAGTAAGATGCCAACACAAGAGTTTGTGCCCATAATTAAGCTCCTCTACAGTATAGAGTTTAAATAAGCCATGGGATGTTATGGCTTGTACCCAAAATGTTTCTTTTGTCACATACAAAAAAAGACCTCCTGATGTCAAAGAACCCACATTTAAAAGGTCAAAACCAAGTACCTCAATGGTTGTGGTATTTGCTGCCACGAGTGATATGTGCATTATAAGAAATCCCAGAACACTCAAAGCAAACGCCAGATTCAAAACTGAAAAAGAGAAAATTAGATAAACATACAGGCATCACCCACTTTGATAAACTACAACACTAGGCTAAGGAAATGGTACCGAATGCAAGAAAGGTTGTTGCAAGGGTGCCTGGTGTTCCAGGAATTTCTCCATCACTGAAAAATGCGATAAAATGTGACAAAAGTGACAGAGTCACAAGACTGGTCGCAAGAAATGTGTAGAACTGCATTAAAGTTTGAATTACAATTAATATGATGTAAAAAACATAATTCTCACCGCATCAATGGATTAAACAGAAATTCAAATTATAGCACAAAATGCAGGAACAAATTAATAATGTTGATGATCACCGAGAGATTTTTGCAGTTGCATCAAAATTAATTGCAAAGAAGGTGAACCATCAATTTAGATAATACAGGAATTTTCAATACATAGAAAACATAATAATGATGGCCAGGTCACTAAAAGGCACTAAGAAAACCTTGCAATAAAATCTATGAAATGTACCAACATAGTTCTAAGCTTCTCGTAAAATTCCTCTGCCATAAAACGTAGAAAACAGAATGCAACCACAAAAGCATCCTCCCTTCACCCATCCATGGAAACTAGATACCACATAAATCTGATGAAACCTACAATTATCCCTTTATCTTTGTGGGAAAGATTTGATCAACAAGACAGAAGATGAAGAAAAGGAAGCAGCCTGCAATTCACTACGACGTACCTTTTTCAAAGGAAAAGTATCACTATTCACCAGTGATAGCAAAAATCATCATATAATGGTCCAAATATAGCCAAGGGAACAAACTAGTGCACTTGTACACAGAAGATTTTAAACAAACTTATTGGAACAAATGCTAAGGCCAACTTACCAAAAACAGAAGGAAATACTTATAGTTTAGTGCCCCAACACAATTTACAACCCACACACAATGATGATCCATCTTTAGCACACACCTCCCACCTGAACGAAGACAAATACCCGTTATCTTATAGGATGAACATTCTATCTAACCAAAAAAAGGAACAATTTGGGTTAGCAATACTTACAAACAGAGCAATGATGACATCGAGGTGGTTTCATCTGGTTGCATTTTCGACAATATCTTACTATTTTAGTTGATTGGTCAGGCTGCACACCATTGAACTCCGACACACGTAATGGCTCCGCTTCAGCCCCTTCCTCATCAATGGCAGGCCTCCAATTAGGAGGCACACTACCCGGGTCAGTCAAAACAACAGAAAAGTAACTCCATAAGAGCATCACCAACTGCAAATTCAAACAAACATCTCACTTTAAATGATTCCACCAGAAGTTAAAGTTCTTCCATAACGAAGCAGCTCTTTTTCTAATACTAGTTTAAGCTAATACATAGGTGCACATTAACCCTTTTCTAATAGCCAATCTTGAAATTTTAATTTCTTAACTATAAAACACATTCTTTGATATGAAAAAAAAAAAGTGGAAAGAACAATTTGGTTTAGCTTCTAAAACGAGATAGATTTCCAAATTTAACCAAGAAACCCAATTACAGTCTAAAGGAATTAAAAAACTTTCCCTAGTCAAATGACATTCCAAGACATAACTTTTCCTTGTTCAAAAACAATTAAGGTGAAGCAAACCAAGTACCGAAAAAGCACAATAATTAAATAAGAAAAAAAGCAAGTTTTGCATAGAATCTTACCAAGCAATGGAATGGAATCAAGACAGCAAGAGCAATGAGAGAATCCAGGTCACCTTCGTACAAAGCAGGTCCATAATTGGTCAAAACGACAGCGTAGTAAGTCAGACCCACAACCCCAAATACCAAAAGGATCATGATCGAACCCAAACCCCGCAGGGCTGTGCAGAACTTGAAAACATTCCACGCCATAGCAGCTGTAGATATATGCACACGGAAACAAATAACAAAACGAATATCGACAACGATCTACAATTTGGAAAATGAAACCGCAAACTATCTTCTACTCTCTCAGACTGTGAGCTTCATGAATCAGATTGGGAATTAATGCGATATTCAGGTACCAGAAACATCCCAATCCAGACATAGCGAAAAAATCCATAGATTATTGTGAATCTAGGGTTTATGAGAAAAACAATTTGACACAGAGTGAGAGTTTACCCATTGTCGGTGACGAGGTCAATAAAAAGTTAAGCGATGGCCAGAGGAAGAGAACGCGATGTTAGAACTTATAATAATAATAATAATAAATTCTGTGATTATTTTTAAAATAAAGAAACAATTATTAATTTTATGAAAAATAAAATTAAAATATAAAATTACGAGTTAGAGAGAGATAATTAGCATTTTCTGATTAATTAACTATTTTTTTTAAAAATTAAATTTAAATAAATAGTGCATGCTTCTTTATAAATGCTTTTTTTCATTAAAATATATAAGGTTTTATAGTATAACAATGATTTGTTTATTTTATTTATTTATTTATCTTTTTTATTTGTGTATTTGTTATTATTATTTGTAATTTTAATTGCATTTTTAATTTTATTTATATAAATTTTAATAATTTTTATTTTATTTATATAAATTAAAAAATAAAAAATTTGAGACAAAATTAAAAAATATTTAAAAATTATACAATATCTGTGGTGAACAAACTCTAGCCATAAACATAAACTCTTTCTGTACATAAATTTTCACGAGCTTCACTCAATTTTCCATGCGTAAAGGAAAAGACAGAAATCATGTGTTGATGAAGTCTGACTCTTGGTTGAAAAATATGTGCTACCTCCATCACTTATGTCGCCATTATCAGCTTGAGGACTTCCATCTCTTTCATCTTCTGATTCTGCTGGTGTCCCTGGTTTGAATATGAACAACCCTTGTCCTTGACCTGAGTTACTAAACAACCAGTCATGAACATCCCAAAACACTTCCACAGGTTGCTTGTTAATAATCATGGTTTGGTTCCCTCTGAATTTCCACTGCAAGTTCTTGACTTGAATCATCACTATCCCATCTACGCTAATCCACATTTCGGGGTCTTTATCCCCTGTCGTCGAGCTTTCTACCACAATATCGTGTTCTGGGTTACTCTCATCGAACTTGCATCTGGTAGAGAAGGATTTCTTGGCGAAAACTATTTCCTTTTTGTGGTACAAGACACTGTCCGCGAGAGCTGGTCTTGCTTTTGTTCTTCTGTACGCTTTTTTCTTGTTATCTCCCACTAATAACACAACCTCTCCATCAGAAACTATGGCAACATAATAGTCACTGGAAGGTTCAGGCCTACCGGAGAATTTAGCAGAACGAAAATCCCAGTGGACGACTACCTGACACCCTTCAAGCTCAAAGGACTTGCTTCCTTTTTTGGTCCAAAAAAGCCAAGGATTAAGGTCAACCTTGCAACTGTAATAGATTTCACCTTGTAGGCTGTTAACCATGACGTTAACATAGTGGTTCATAAGGTTTCTGCTCCACAGAACAGTCACATTACGCCAGCATCTACCAATGTGTGCCTGATACACCAATGTAACCGTGCTTTGTGGTGCTTTAAATGTTCCAGGACCATCTGCCAATTTGTCTGTTGAAGTTGATTCCTGATGAGCACCTCTGGAAAATGCTCTGAACGATAATTGAGCAGCCATATCACTTCCGATCTGAATGCTAACAAGCCTTCTTCAATACTTAAATGGTAGCAAAATTTATGATTTTGCCACCCAAAGAACGAATCATGATCATGAACCCAAACAACAGAAACTTATGATCACATTCTCTCATGGGTTTCACCTTGCACAATCAAACATGGCATTGATGTATGTATGACAATCACCTGTTACCTTGACAAACGACTAAATCAAGAAGTATTTCCTTGGAAGCTGAGCTAATGGAGTCCCTGGAAATAATTGGAAGCTTCAAGTTTGAAGAATTTAAGCAATGAGGACGAAAAGCATTAAAAATTTCACCGTTAATCCTTGATTCTGTAGCAGAAACTAAGCATTCTGCAGGAAAGTTTTTCAGGAAATTCTGTTTTGATTGTAGAGAGACAGAGGAAGAGAAGTCAAGGGTGGTTTGTTAAGGAGTGGAGAAAATCTCTCCCTCTTAGAGGTCACAATCAAAACCGTGGCCGAGACAAAGGGGATAGAAAATTGTCATTGCTATATTCAGGCAGTTTGCCTACTTTGACCTTTCTTCATTTCATTAAATCTTAATCACAACTTCACTCTTCTAGAGATCTTCTAAACACAATGATCTAATAATATTGCTCATGATGAAAAATGAAGCTAAACATAAAATCTAAAAGATAAATCCTCTTAAAGAGTGCCTCCCACCTCAATCATGCTCCACGTTCCAGTCACTCAAATCCTTGTAATAGATTAAAAAAACAATATAATATATCAAATACTTATAATTGATTGGAAATGGGAATCTGTTGATTATACTAATCTCAGTTGATTTAACTTCATCATTTAATATGACTCCTTAACTCGTTAAATGACTTATTTAAAATACATAATTTACAAAGTATGAGGTACAATTTGTGTTAGTTTCCTTCTTCAAAGCATGTTAACATGATGCAAGTAATAGAGTATTGATCTTATGTCTTGAATCTTTCCAAAAACAAGACCGCAATATTTATACCCTTCCCTTTCGTTCTTTATTTTCCCTCTTTTATGGAACATTAATTAACACAACAGATTGGAAAACCCTCTCCATTTCAGCTGTTGTAAGTTCCTTGTATCATAATCTAGATTGCTGTATCTGTACAAGTTATTAGATGACTAATTGTGAACATTCAGTAACAAAAGAAAACGCAATAGAACTGAAGACAAAAGTTAGTAGACCTTAAAACAATCATAAATTAAACATACAATCTGTCGAATTCTCTACAAGTATACAAATCTTAGCAGAAAGCTTACATATCGTTGAGCATAACATTCTGAAACTTGGATAGCAGAAAAAGAATCCCTTTACAGTATTTGGCTAGTAACTATACATATCAAAGAAGTACATCTATGGACTGTTCATATACACTAACCTTAACGCGAAAGTATTGTTGAAAACGGTAATCGTACCTTTGAAAAAAATAAACAAGAAAAAATTCAAAAGAATATTAATATGCAAATAAAAGTACAGAATTTGATCAAGCATCTAAAGACGTGACTGAAATCGTGGATAAAAATCCATATGCAGTATGAAAAACTTCTCTCAAAAAAATTTCTCTCTGTTTTATGTAAATCACATTCTGTAGGATATTCGATTGCTGTCCGTGTCTCCCATTGTGGCTGAGCTATTAATATGTAGTAGAAGTTCGTAGCTATGCAGCTCCAAGTTTCTGATGAGATTCAATAAGCAATGCATTTAAAGCAATATGAATAGCAGCTTCATAAACAGCAAGATCATAATGCATACCATCTAGTGTACAACGTGGACCACAATTCCAACTCAGTGATTCAATATCCAGAAATAAAAACGGGCCGCCATAACTGCGTAAGAGGTTGCTGTTACGTAAGGTTCGATCATAGGCATGCCACACTTCATCGGTCATCTTCTCTCTTTTCGCCTTTGTGTTCAACATCCCATTTATCAACATTGGCATCCCAAGCCAAAACAAATGCGGGAATCTAGTAGATACAGAACTCACCACAGGCTCATTTGTGCTAAACTCTGGAGAAAATGGTAACAATGATCCTATTGAATCCCTTAACAATTTTAATGCAACAGCATAATCTGATGCATTAGTGACATGAAGCATATGCCATAGGCCAGCACCCATCACCAAAACATCAGGGTAACTCTTATTTTGTTTAAAACTAGTCACTAAATCAGTTAAGTTGACCACAAAAGGAGCCCAAATAAAATCCAACTTCATACCAATTTCACCAATAACAATCTTATAATCACTGTGTCTTTCGAACAAATCACCCTTGATTGACTCCAATCTATGTGAATCCAAAATTAAATTAAGCAGGGACTGCACCATGATCCTTGCTTGTGAATCTCCAGCCACAACAATCCATGATCCATTAAGCAAATCTGAAACATCTGACTTGCTCAATTTCTGAAATTCACAAGCCTTTACCTTCCCAGTATTTGACCAATTCCAGATTTTGTCATAAGTGACAGAGTAATTGCTCTTATCATTCAAATAAGTATTGCTATTACTTTTGCTATGTGGCTCCACAACAAAAGAGCTATGGTTGCTGGAATTGGTGGGTTTGACATCCCAGACGACTTCATTCACCAAATTAATGCAAGAATCTTCCCGATTATCAAAAACAACAATAGATCGAACAGAAGTAACAAAATCAGAAACAGAAGGAATATTCGGTGTTATATGGACACCTATTGCAAGTGTAATGAAAAGGGCACAACCAAGGAACAGAATTTTGTTGCGGCTCAAACGCCAGCCTGCCATTCCCATTGGCACAAACAATACCACACAGGCTGCTAATATTCCTAGTTGTACTCCTCCTAGTCCTAGTCCCAAACCTAACATCACCAATCCTCGGATTTTTTATTCGATTGTGCTTTCACCATGCCCAATCCCAAAAGTCACATCTTTAACAAAAATCATGATAATTGACGTGTTAGGCGAACCAAGTGACAAAGACAGACACAACTTATTTCCTGCATTTCCTTTCCTTGTGTAAAACTTGAAAGTCAACAATTAGGACTGATAAACAAAGATTAGAAATCAGTCTTGCTGAGCTGGTGAGCTTTCTAATGAAGGCAGTACTTGGTATGAAGGATGCAAATGGAACAATCGACAACAATGGGAGTCAGACAGCCATTGGAGGCTAAAGTATACATCTGAAATTGTCTCAGACCTGCACAAGCAAACAAAGTTCCTCAAGCTTTATCCAATACAAAAGAACAGAAAATTGGACCTCTTAACTAATCAACATGACATTTCTACATGCTTCATCGACAGAAAATCCACTGCCCCCCTCCATCCTTTCTCAAATTGCAGTCACAAATGTTCACTAGAAAATCTATCTATACCAGCAATGTCCGACCAAGGAAAAAAGCTACAGTGTCCAGTTGGCAAATCTAGTAGTTACATTGGCTAAGCCCATTTATAGTATAGTAGAAGTAAGCAAATTCCATAATTCAAAAACAACCAACCACCATTTTAGCCTCAAAGCAATTTGTGTTCAGGAAAAAACAACAAGAGGTCAGCCTGAACAAAGCACCTGATCCAATGGCTAGCAGACTCGCTTCCATGTAATTGGAAGATAATAAGATCACGGAAATTTCTCAAATGTCATCAGATCTCTCTAAACAATGATCAAGACAAACAAACTTAATTGTATTCGAAAATGGGAAATTGACGAAATTAAGCATAACAAACAAACAAACAAAAAACATACAAATTCTCAAGATCCCAAGTTACACAAAAAAACCTTTAAAAAATCATCACAAAAAAGGGAAAGAACTATACTTGAACATGAAGCTCCAGCGTCCACCAAAAACACAGAAAGAGCAGAACCTAATTGTCACCGTCGCCGGAAGAATTTGGCTACGGATGCGTTCTGTGAATTGGCGTTTGGCGAGTTGAGCGGTCACACGCTGAAAAAAGTAATAAAATCGGTGCACAAGAGTCACTTGTTGCTTGATGCTGACGGTATGGCCCAGTAAGCGAGACTTATGCCGTAAGTAGAATATACGAGGCCGTTTAAAGCTATCGAGCAGGACAAAAGGGCCAAGTAGTACACGACAAAACGCACCGTATAATATCAGTATATTACTACTCTTCCATCGTGTTTTGGATTTGGACAGCCTACCGCGATTAATGAAAGCGTCCTTTGTCGAGTGATGTGGCCAATTAGTCTTCACAAATTAAGTTCAGGTTTGGATAACAGGCTCGTTAACGGTAGGATGTCAATTTTTTTTTTTAAGAAAACGCTATCACATTCAAAAGAGTTGACGTGAGACCCTATCATATCCTCGAGGAGGATAGAATGACAACCCGAAGGTGGAGACGAAAGGTAGGACATGCCAATATTTAGGGATCTAGCTTCATGGGCTAGCTAGTCGACACACTTATTCCGTTCTTGAAAAATGTGACTAAATGTAACGTTCCACGGTCATGCCAATAGTTTCCGGATGGCTATCCCTAAAGAGCCCCCGCTTGAGTACAAGTTACCGGATGCAAATATAATGTTGATGACTTCCAGTGCATCCACTTCGAGCCCTATGTGTCTATAGCCCATGTTCCAAGCAAGTGTAAGATCGGTGTAAACTTTCCAAAGTTCAGCATTTAACGGCAAGCAACAACCTAAATTGTGCATAAAGCCTCTCAACCAATGTCCAACATTATCACGCAGAACGCCTCCAACTGTGGCACCTCAAGTGGCTGGAGTAACTGTCCCGTCGGTGTTAAGTTTCACCTAACTTGCGGGCAATTTGGTCCAAACACCTTGACGTCTATTTGCACCATGATTCACATTAGTGGCTCGAGCTAGAGTGTGTTTCGTCTAGATTATCCCAGTCACATATTCAAGCACTGTAGAGTATCCCGTGACTAGATTAGGCCATTGAAATGTTTCATTGAACCCTGTTTTATTCCTCCAATGCTATAGAAACCAACAAGCTACCTCAAAATTAAGACCAAGCGAACCCCTCTACTGCAGTGGAGGTGCGTAGATTTGTAGCCAACCAATCATTAAGCTCAACATGGAAAAAAGACAGTAGGAAGTTCGTTAACTAGAAACTAACGCCAAAAGGGCTACACTCTAGAACAGTCCTTCATGATATGCAAGCAAGTTTCTAGGAGGCCACATCAATTGCGGCATGCGTCCGCAGAGATATGTTTGATCATCCGCTGTTGGTTCGTTAGCAGTTTGTGCTGTACTTGTAGCCATAAAAATGACCGGATCCTTTGGGGACCAGACCATCACCACACTAAGTCTCAAAGATTGGTGCCCGTATGATCCTACACTTATTCAATAAGTTCGTATGCAGGGGCAGCAGAGAACTTACCATTGGA
>JANVCQ010000009.1:28316339-28333306 GCA_025531925.1 Erythroxylum plowmanianum | reverse complement strand
ATTAAATTAAATTATTGTATTAATAACATTTAATTGATTCATGTATATTAAATATCACTTATATTTTGTTGTTATTTTAAAAAATTAAGAAAATATTTTTAAATAATTAAAAATAATTGTTTTTATCATTTTAAAGATTAATTTTAAATTTATTAAACTATAAAATTGAAATATTACTTATATTTTGTTGTTATTTTAAAAAATTAAGAAAATATTTTTTAAATAATTAAAAATAATTGTTTTTATCATTTTAAAGATTAGTTTTAAATTTATTGATCTATAAAAATTGAGAATTTTATCTTATAGTTAAAAAAATTTGGACCAGTTTGAGCGATTGAACTATAAAATTTTTGCGCTAGGTTTAGTTTTAACTTTCTGGTTTGATTTATTTTACTAAGCTTTATTGTTAAAAATTAATTAATTAATTTATTAATTACTTAATTTTTGTAAACTAATGACTTTTATAAATTAAAATTAATTAATTTAATTTTTATTTAACACTTTTTTTATTAGACTTTAAATTAAGATAAATCTACTTCAATCTTATTTAAAATTTCCAATTTTATTCAATCTTAAACATTTTTGTGATGGTCTAATATCCAGTCTAATTTTAAAATATTATAGTTTTATAATCTTTAACTTTAATGACATTTTACTAAAGCAAAATAACAATTTTTAGAATTGTCAATTTATCAATTACTCATAATCCACAATTTGAAACCTTAAATTTAAGTATTACATATGCATCAGTTTTTAACATGATCCACAACATTGATGAACAGTGTTTTTGTTAGCTACTTGATTACCCACAAAACCAAAATTTGAAAGGTTTTGTTTGTTTTAGGTGAGAAGGAGCAGTATGGTTCCCTTCTCAATTTGTCTATGGTGCATGTGGATGATGTTGCCAGAGCACATATCTTCCTCCTTGAGCTTCCTGAAGCGAAAGGGAGGTATAATTGTTCTTCACACACCATCACAATTCAGGAGTTGGCCAGGTTCCTCTCTGCCAAGTACCCTGAGTTCGCAATACCAACAGTGGAGTAAGTGATTTTTGGACCTTCTTATAAATCTTGAAATTCATAGTATCTATTAATGTGATTATTAAACGCGTAATTTACATTTTAATGTTTAGAAAAATTAAATAATTTTTTTATTATTGCTTCTTATTAATAATACTCATTACACTCTTTATGGAGTCTAAAAGTGATAATAGAGATAAAAATATATTTTTATTTTTATAAATATTACTTTTATTTAATATTAAATTTTAAAATATGATAAATTATCTAATTATATAAGTTAATGATCCATATATTAAAAAATATAACTAGTATTTATGATATTATTATCACTATTTTAAAAAAACATATAATAGAATGTGACATTATGAATAATAATACATTTTGATCTAAATTTTTGAAAAATATTAAAAGACCAATTTATACTTTTCAACTAATAAATATTTGTTTACTTGGCAGATCTTTAAAGGATATAAAAGGCGATAAAATGGCTGGTCTGTCATCGGAGAAGTTGTTGAAAAGTGGATTTAGGTACAAGTATGGGCTCGATGAAATGTTTGATGGAGCAATACAGTGCTGTAAAGAAAAGGGTTACCTTTAATTTTATACCTTCTTATTCTTTGTATGACTGTGAAGTACTGTTAAGTAACTTTAATAAGTCATGCCCGCTTCGTGTCGTCCATGCAGTGCTGTACTAATGCTCTGAATTCACAAATAAAGATTTTTTTTATTTTGGGTAAGGAATTTGAAAGAGTAATTGAAACATGAACGTTTTTTAATTTAATTCAACATTATATATTTAATAAATTAAAAATAATTATCAATAAAAATTATGAATAATTTAATTTTATTTAATTTTTAATTAAATTATATGTAATTAAATTTTAATAATTATTAATAAATGTAATTAAATTTAAAATATATAAATATTCAAATAAAATTTTATTTAATAATTAATATATATTTCAAATAAATATTAATTTATAAATAAAATTTTTACTTTTAAATGATTTATTTTATTAAAATAACATAATTTTATCAACAATTTGTTAATAAATATTATATAAGAGATTAAATAAATTTATTCAATTAAAAAGTTTATCTAATATATAATAATTATTATTTATAAAATATAACTATATTATCATTAACAATTAAATATGTTTTTATTTTTATTTAAAAAAAAACCAAAGCAAAAAAATAAAAATTGAAAAACTAAAAAAAGAAACAGAAGTAGAACCAAACTGTACTAAATAAAGTATTAGATAGTATATCTTCTTGCACTCCATCTTTGCAAAGAGGAAGATGTATTTTAGTATAAGATAATATATTATCCTATCCTATCCTCATTAATGCTATATTTAAATTAAATATAGTATATATTATCCTATCCTATCCTTGAGAAGAAATAAAAATAAAAATAAATATTCATCATAATTATTTTTAATAAGATATATATACCTTAAAAGAAAATTTATCATTAATTAACTATCACCGAAGTGTTAGAAATCGTTAAGTTTAAATTGTTCAGTATGGTTGGGTTGAAATTTAAGAGATGGAAAAAGAGAGGCAAGCTTTTGATTAAAAAATCTGAAGTATGAGTTTTTTTTTTTTTTGAATGGAATCTGAATTATGAGTTATCTCTGCATGCAAATATAAAATTTTCTTACAGATTAAAAATCTTAACTGTTTTAATTTTAATTTATATTTTTAAAAATTTTAATTAAAAATAACATAAATAAATATATATAATATCATATAATATAATAGACTAGTCGAATGTAACTAATATAATCATTTAACTTAATTTTAAATTTGATTTAAATTAATAATTCAAAATATTATAATAATTTAAATTAAATTTAATTATTTCTAGATTGAATTGATAGGTAAAAATATTTAGTTAATATAAGTGTAATGATCATGTCGTATATATTTTATTATTATTGTAATTAAAATTTAGATACATTTTTAAAAGCATTTTGAAATTTATAATAAACTTAAATGTATTTTCTATTAAATTAATTGCTAATTTAAGAATATAAAACCTGGAGAATAATTTTAATTTAAAATTAATTATATTTTTTAATAACTCTTAAAATTATTAATTTTTATTACTAAATTATAATTGAAAATCGTGCACAACAATTTTGGTTTGCAGTCAATTATATAATTTTTTTAAAGGCGATCACAATTAACATTTTCGATAAGTCTCCTTCCGTTCCGAGTTTGAAGAAGAGAAAAGTGTGGCAATTGGCATCAAATACAACTGACTGCGCGCCGTCTTTGCATTTCGGTGTAAGATAATATATTATATTTAATATTAGATAACATATTATCCTATAATATTAAATATTAAATAAAGATTTTTAACTAGATATAATATTAGATATACTTTAAACCAATTTCTGACTGAGTAAAATAGGATTTAAATTTATCGTAATTATCTAATATTTAAAAAGATTTATTATTAATTAATTGATATAAAATTTAAAGAATGCATTCCTATCCAATTATCTAAATCTTATTATAAATACACCACCAGTCATTCTTCAACTTTCATCCTCCAAAATTGTATCCATGGCTAAGCTATTTGTCAGTTGTTTTCTTGTTATCTATCTTTTAACCATTTTGCTCTTTGCTAATGCTGGGGATCATCACCATAGAGCATTGGCATCGAAAGATGATTCAAGTGGCAAAGCATATACCTACATTTGTCATCCTGAGAGATATGCTCTCATGGGAGTGGAAATGTCAAACTTAGTGTTCTGTGACTCATCCCTTCCTTATGATGTCAGGGCAAAGGATTTAGTGAACAGAATGACACTGGCTGAGAAGGTGTTGCAACTTGGAAACCATGCAAAGGGAGTTGCTAGGTTGGGACTACCAAAATATAATTGGTGGTCAGAGGCTCTTCACGGTATTGCTAACAACGGTCCAGGAACCTTTTTCGATGAACTTGTGCCTGGAGCTACTAGCTTTCCCAATGTAATTCTTTCAGCTGCATCATTTAACGAATCGTTGTGGAGAACGCTTGGCGAGGTAAAACAATATCCATAAGTTTCGGTTTTTTTAAAAAGAAAACAGAGCAGGATTAAACTTGATCGTGTCTAATTGGTTTGCAGGTGGTCTCAACAGAAGGCAGGGCCATGTACAATCTAGGCCGAGCTGGATTAACATTTTGGAGTCCAAACATTAATGTTGTGAGGGACCCTAGGTGGGGAAGGATATTAGAGACTCCCGGAGAAGATCCATTTGTTGTTGGAAGATATGCTGTGAATTATGTTAGAGGCCTTCAAGATGTTGAAGGAAGCGGGCAATGTAAAGATTTGAACTCTAGGCCTCTCAAGGTTTCTTCATGTTGCAAGCACTTTGCTGCTTATGACCTCGAAAACTGGGGAGACCATTCACGTTTAACTTTTGATGCCAGGGTATATACTATTTGAAAACGCTTCAGTTTGTGCCTCTTAAGTATAACAAAATACACAACTTCATGCTTTTCACTTTGTTCTTGTAGGTGACAGAGCAAGATATGGTTGAAACATTCGTTAGACCATTTGAAATGTGTGTTAAAGATGGTGATGTGAGCAGTGTAATGTGCTCTTTCAATAAAATCAATGGAATACAGCCCTGTGTGGATCCGAAACTCCTAAACCAGACTTTTAGAATTGACTGGGATCTTCATGGGTATAAAACGGAAACTTCTACCTGTAATTAAATTGCTGAAAACTTACATGGAATTAAGTTATTTGTTGTTTTTGCCTTCCCAGATATATCGTTTCTGATTGCGACTCTATTGAAGTAGTTGTTGACAACCAACACTTCCTGGGGGATACAAGAGAGGATGCAGTTGCGCAAGGACTAAAAGCAGGCAGGCATCAGTTTGTTCTTAATGATTTTGCAACTTCTGATAATATAAATTAATTTATGAGAAACTTCTCATCATGTTTACAGGTTTGGATCTGGATTGTGGAAGTTTCTATCCCGATGCTGGTGAAGCTGCAGTGAGAGAGGGGAAACTTAGAGAAGAGGACATAGACAGGTCATTGAAATACCTTTACGTGGTGCTCATGAGGTTGGGTTACTTCGATGGGAATGCTAAGTACCAATCTCTGGGAAAGGATGATGTGTGCAAAAAGGAACATATAGAATTAGCAGTAGAAGCAGCAAGACAAGGAATAGTCCTAATGAAAAATGAAGATAAGGCTCTACCTCTGATGTCAAATGGAAAATTAAGCGTAGCAGTGGTCGGACCTCATGCAAATGCTACCGAGGCCATGATTGGTAACTATGCAGGAATTCCATGCAGATATGTTACTCCTGTTGATGGTATCAAACAATATGCAAAGGAGGTTCACTATGAAATGGGATGTGGTGATATTGCCTGCAAAAACGAAAGCTACATATTTAACGCTGTGGAAGCTGCAAAGAAAGCGGATGCTACTGTGGTAGTAGCAGGAATTGATTTATCTGTTGAACGTGAATGGGTAGATCGAAATGATCTCCTCCTCCCCGGTTATCAAACTCAACTTGTCAATCAAGTGGCCGATGCTGCTAAGGGACCCGTCATTCTGGTTATAATGAGTGGAGGAACCATAGATATTTCATTTGCTAAGAATAACAAAAAGGTCAAGGCTATAATGTGGGCTGGATACCCTGGACAAGACGGTGGTGGTGCAATTGCAGATATCATATTTGGAGCATATAATCCAGGTACTTGATATATATATATAGTTTTATAAAATCATGTGCTTGATTTGCTTAATAATCAATCTTTCTACTTCTTCTAGGTGGAAGGCTTCCTCTAACATGGTACGAGAATAGCTATGTTGACCAGCTACCCATGACGTCCATGCAACTGAGGCCTATTCAGGAGTTGAAGTATCCAGGTCGCACCTATAAATTTTTTAAAGGTCCAGTAGTTTATCCTTTTGGTCATGGGCTTAGCTACACCAAGTTCCAGTACACTTTATTATCAGCAGAAAGGTCACTCAAAGTAAAGATGAACAAATTCCAACACTGCTACAAGTTGAAATATACAAGCGGTTCTTGGAAACCTGAATGTCCTGCGCTCAAGATTGACGAGTATTTGAGCTGCAAACAAACATTTAGATTCCAAGTAGAAGTGAAAAATGTGGGTTGTACTGATGGAAATGAAGCTATTATCGTTTACTCCAAGCCCCCACAAGGAATTGCAGATACTCATATCAAGCAGGTTGTTGGGTTCAAGAGAGTTTATGTACCCCAAGGACAAAGTGTGAAGGTTGATTTTGAGCTCAATGTTTGCAAAAGTTTAAGGCTCATAGACTACAATGCTTACAGTATTTTACCCTCTGGTAGCCATACTATTGTTATAGGAGATAACGTTGTTTCTTTCCCAGTTCAGGTTAGCTTTTGCTAGGTTTGTTTATGTCCAACCCAATAGTAGTATCCTTAGCTTTTGCTTGTAAATAATAAAATTTGTTTCTAATAATTTAGATACAAACTTTCCCTCCTTTCCTTTTACTTTAATATTTTATTTTGATGGTCCATTTATCCAAAATAGGCATTGGTTTTGGATCAGGTAAGAATCAATTCCCATGTTTACATAATTGTATAATTTAAAGGTTCCTTCTCGTAATTAAAACCTTCCTAAAATATTTCGTGAATAACTAAAAAAAGAAAAGAATCAATGCCCATGTTATAGTTTGCCGTGGAGATCAGAGTTTACGTCAGATCTTTGAAGCAATGGAGTAGCTCAGTGAAGGAAACATTAGATGGAACCTGCCTAGTTGCCAAGTTTCTATGTGTTCTCCACGTTACCAACACCTACCTCTGTACTGTCCCGGTCAAAAAGGGTGACCTGGTCCTTGCCGATAACAATGTTTTGTTATTATGAAATCAACTAGCTGTGATCTTCCTGCTTTAAGTCATCATGGTTTATTAGATCACGTTGTTCAGATATGCACAGGCCTTTGTTATGTATCGCATCTTTTTCGCCAATATGAGATATAGATCCCAAGTGTCCAACCGTCTTTTCCTACTAAATTTTTATCTTTATGTTTATTAATTTAACTTTGGATGTGGATATTCGAGAGCCACCTATCTGTTTTGATTGTGATATTCAAGCTTTACTTATTCGAAATTAGATTTGTTCTATTAGATATATGCTTCATGAAGGTAATTTTGCAGCAGATTGTCTAGTTAAACTGGATCATGACATTTCTTCAACACGAACATTCTACAGGTATTCAATACATTTAAAATTAAAAACAAATAATTTCTTATCTTCACCTAATTAAAGTACAAAAATATTTAAATCAATCTCATAAATATAAATAATTCCCGAAATAATATATAAATAATTCTAAGTACATATAATAATTTAAATAATATTCCTTCTCTATCGTAACTATTCAACAACATGATATCAATCTAACATTCACAGTACATATCAATCAAATACAAGGCACTAACATTATCATATTTAATGTGTGCATGGGAGTACATGCATCTATAGTATATTTTAACAAACCTAACACAATTAATGAATTGATTTATACATAACAAGATAAGTCATACAAATCAACCGTCAATCATATATACAATCTGAAAAGCTCAGTTGAATGAACGTTAATTATTATCTTTACAAATATAAAAAATTAACCTATACTAAACGCCGCTAAAAGATTTTAAAAACTTGTGAATCATCTAGCGCTAATGAAATTATATTAATACACTATATCAAAAACAACATTTGGCCACAAAAAAAATTCGACACTAAATGTCTTAAAATCATCGCTAATAGTCATTAGTAACGATTTATATTGGTCGTAAAAAACATCGCCAAATTCCCGTAGCTGAAAATTATAGGCGACGTTTTTTAGTAATCGTCGCTAATAGTTTTTGCCTATGCCTTATTTTAGTAGTCGAAAACTAAGTTTCGTAAATAAAAATTATTAGCTATTTTTTCAATAACGTAGCTAATTGTTTTTAGCTACGTTTCTACATTTTTGAAAATGTAACCAAATATTTTTAGTTATGTTTTTATAAAATATAGTCAAATTTTTAATATACATTTTACAAAATGTTATATCATATTAATTATAATTATTTGTGACATTTTTAATCCATATTATTGCTTATAATATTTAGATTTTTGTGTTAATTTATTATACAAAAATATGATACAAAAATAATTGATAATTTGAAGCATTATATATAAAAAATAAAATATCATTAAATTATACCAACAAAAAGAATATTCCTCATATACAATATTTTAATTACAACTTTAACAATCCTTATAAACAAAATAATAAATATAGAGACTAGTTTATAAATTATAAATAATAAGATTACAAAAAAATTACAACATAACTAGAATGACTCTAGGTTTGTCCATGCCAATGAGAGCAACGTCATACATCAGCCATCGTATACGAAACATTAGCCATGAGAATTATGAAAGCAACTTTAAAATTGGTAGAATGCCTTAATTATGCATAATTAAGCAAATTTGTTTTCAATTAGGAAAGAAAAGAGGGCAATGAAATGAGAAAGTAATCCAACCAAATATTCATTGAAAACTGTTAAGTAATTCCCAAAGTACATCTTCTTTATCATGTAAGCACTCAATAATCCAACTTGAGAGTCAAACAAAAAGCAACTTTTGTAACATATATGCATTGGGTGCATTCATAGCTTGAGTAAGGTTAAGAATAATTTAAAAAATAAGAATAAAATTTGGTGAATAAAGACAAACATAACAGTTTAAAAGCACTTCATTTCTAGAGCTCCAGGACTATAATCACTAATATGAATTTTAAGTTGCAAGTGAATCTAAATGTTTTGGTCTATTGGAATTTTAACATAGCATCTACAACAAGTTAAATACCATTGTTCTTGTTCCTAAATTTTCACCACGAAAGTTGGCTATAACAGTAGGGTTCTAAAATCCAATGCTATTAAGCTATTATTATGATATTTCTTCTCAAAGCATAACTAACAAGAAAATCCTAGAGCAATAAAGAAAATCATTTTCATTATTCATAGGAACATTTACTTGACTATCTCCTAAAATATATTATCCATTTTCTATCAAGTTTACTAGTACTAAAGTTTGCAACCAATCAGTTACAAGCATGTCATAACATACAAGATTACTCCAACAGTGTAATTTGCATGTAATAATTACTCCAGCAGCCAAATACAAGATTATAGGAGTTAAATTATACAAATTACAAACTCAACGATACCTGGCATCATCAAGCTTAGCATACTCATTGGATATATGAATCCTTGATAATACAATATAATGCTTCGCTAATCATGATGGAATCGGAAAGTTTGCCCAAAGATGTTTATGTGGAATATCTTTGTAAGCTACTGAAGTTCATACTTAACATAATCAATATATCTGCACTCAAATTCAAGCCATACAAAGGTAAATGAGATGACAAATTTACAGGAAGTAAGAATCAATAAAGTGAACAACAAATATCTTTTTATCTAAAGTGAGCCACTCGTTAGTAGAATCATTTGTGATTGTACCTCCAATAACCACATTCATGGTTTGTCCAATCCTTTGTTCTTCCTTTGACACCTCTGGACATGAAACATAAGAAAATGTCAAACCATAATTATCTAATTTATGTTATATAAAAGGAAGGCCAATTATACGATATCATTATATCTAATTTGTTCATAACTAATGCTTGATGAACCCAAATGTTGTTCCAAAACTATCAATCTCTGTATTTACAGGCTTGCATATGAACATTCACAAAAAAATTTTGATATGTGCTTTTGTTATTGAAGCACAAGGTTTACCCTTAATTACAGACTATATTACAACATCTAAACTAAAAATTCACATTTAACAGCTTTAAAACTTTGACACATAAGTGAGAGAGCTCAAGAACTTTAGCCAACTCTTTAACAATGATCCTTTACAAATAGCTACATGAACTATGAAAAAGATCTTGAAACAAACTTTTTCATTTCCATTAATGAGTGTTGTAGTTTCAAAACTGGACACCTATGCAGGCATGAAGTCAGTTCTAGTTAAGTACAAGCCAGAAATCACTATGATAATATTTGCACCAACCCAGAAAAGGTTAAATGACAAAAAAAAGAATCATTTAAACCACAACACATTACCAGACCTCAAGTAATGAATCTTTCGCAAACACCCTGCATATAGGAAACTTCTGTCCGATGATCATAGAACGAAAAAATTGCTCTTTGATCTATGCTACATTATGTGAAAAAACAAGGTCTCATTCATCCAATAATCATGAGTATTAGTATATAAGAAGTATAACTGTGAATAAAAAACATGTGAAGAACACACAAAATCCACCAAAAACCTATTGAAGTTTAATAGTGGTGATAATATTAAAATCTTTTGGCACTCTTTTCAAAATGAAACCTCTCACACATCTACCCACTCAGTAGATCTTCTTTCTTATACAATTCCTTAACTGAGTAGATTTTCTTGTACAATGAAAAGACAACCCAAATTGCAATTGTAAATAGATCTTTTTTTTTGTTCAACTCAGTTCTCAAAAATGAGAACGTCAATTTCTTATTTCATATGACCCAGAAAAAATAGAAAAGAGTAAGGTCATCTACGCACTAAAATGGTAATAGAACAATTAGTGAAAAACTAAAAGTGGGTATCAATAAAAGACGGATTTTGAAGTAATAGTCACCATCTTTCTTTCTATCCAAACAACTAACTGGTTGTCACTACCTAGGGAAGGAATTGAAAAAGAACCCTTCAAATTAGCTGAGAGAAGAAATGAAAGGACTTAGTGAAAATGAATCATTTTTGTTAAATTACCTAATCAATACGGTAAATGGGTACTTAAAAATGCAACGAAGATGATGTATTGGCGAGAGGTTGGAACACGAAGATGAGGTTGGAGCATGACGACTAAAAGGCGACGACTGGAACATGATGAGGAGGTTGGAAACGCAAGGAGGACGCCGGAGGAAGATCAAAACGTGAGAGAGGACAGTGGAGGATGCTGGAAGCGCGAGAGAGAAAGATGGTGGAGGAGGAAGCTGGAAAGGCGAAAGAGGAGGACGATAGAGGAGGCTTCAAAAGTGTGAGAGAGGAGGACGCTAGGAGATAGATATTAGGTTTCATAAATGATTAATCGTCATTTTCGTTCATAAACACTGGAATTCGCTACGCTTTCAATAAATCGTTGCTAACCATTATTGCCCCTAATTGATTGTTTTAATTTGCCTTTGGTGACGATTCTAGAAATCGTCACCAAGGGCCAAATATTTGGTGACATTTCTTCAAATTTGTCGCCAAATTCGTTTCTTTGCTTGACCTTTGGTGATGATTTTTACAATCTTAGCCAAAAGATTAACTTTTAGTGACTATTTTTCTAAAATCGTAGCTAAATGTTGATATTTGGTGACGATTTTCAAAATCGTTGTGAAAAGTAATCTTTTAGTAACATTTTTTTAAATTTGTCGCCAAATTCGTTTCTTTGCTGGACCTTTAGCGGGGATTTTTTCAATCTTAACCAAAAGATTAATTTTTAGTGACTATTTTTCTAAAATCGTAGCTAAATGTTGATATTTGGTGACGATTTTCAAAATCGTTATGAAAAGTAAACCTTTTAGTAACGATTTTCCAAAACATTGCTAAAAGTTATCCATTTGGCAACGATTTTAAAAATCGTCACCAAATATCGATCTTTAGCTACGATTTTAAAATTGTAGCAACGTAGTCTTTCCTTACTTTGTTATAGTGATAGGCTACAATTTTGAAAATTTGTAACCAATTTGTAACTTTAACTACGATTTGAAATAAAAATGTAGCTAAAAGGCTATTTTGTATATAAAACTTGACTTATATATAACTCCAAATCTCATGAAACTCCATGCATAAGCCATGACCATGAAACTCAAAGATAAAGCACTTGTTTTGTTACTAGTCAATATCTAAAATAAGACAACTTATCGTAAATTCAATAAAAAGAAAACATATTAAATAAGTCAAAATTGAGTAACTCACTCATTATACACTCATTCCACCATTTTTTAATACCATGTCTTAATTTAAGCTTGAATTAATCTATCATACCTCAAGCCTAAGCTATTTTTACTTGACCCAATGTAGACCATCAATTGATGCTGAGCCAATCTCGTATGCTTCACCGTTGCACTAAAGCTTTAACTTGCACATTCTCACAATATTCAATATTTCAAAAAATAAATAAAAAGATAATCTCTTATCATTGCCTCACAAAGTACAAAAATATCTAAACCAATATTAGAAATATAAATAATTAAAACTATAAATAAATATCCACTACAACTAAGTAGCCTTTTGATTACGATTTGATAATAGTAACTTATTGAAATAATTTCACTACCTACGGATGGTTTACAGGGTTTAAAAAATTATTAGCGACGTTTAGTAAATACTACGTTTTATATTTGTAACTAACAATATTTGATGACATCTTTTAACTGTAAACTCAATTTCGTAGCAAAATGTTTTTAGCTATGAAAAATATTTCGTAGCTAAATATTTGGTGACATTTTTTAACTTTGATCTTATTTTCGTGACAAAATGTTTTTAGTTACAAAAAATATTTCAACTAAATAAATAGATTTCATGTTAAAAAATATTTGTCTACGAATATATATATATATATATATATATATATATATATATATATAGCTAAAAGTAAATTTTTGGTACGAATTCTTTTAAAATTAAAAAAATTGCTACAAAATTTAAAAATCACCACCTATTGACAAACCTGTTTCTATTATAGGCGACGTTTTCTAAAATTTGTAGCAGAAAAGTTTTGACTATGAATATATTTTCGTAACCAAATGAAAGAGAATAAAAAATATTATAAAAAGTCGCCATTTTTTTGTGAGACTTATAACCTGATTGTGTCAAAGGCACTGACTTCACTTAGCTCCAAACCTACCAGCGTTGTCCTAACGTTTTATGGAGACTGAACAAAATTAGAAAAGGGATAATATATAAATATGTAAAATTTAGAAGCATGTTTTTATTATTAAAGCCTAATTATAACACAGATTACAATGAGTTGCATTAATTCTTAACATTAAGATTAAGAGCATAATTATAAAAAATTAAATAAAATTTTGTAAAGAAAGAAAAGAAAGTTAAGAAACTTTCCCTCAGGGATGGATACAAAAAATTTTTAAATGGAAACAAAATTTTATTTTTAATGGGGACAAAATTTTATTTTTAATAGAATCAAAATTTAAAATAATAATTTTTATATGAAAATTTTTGGCACTTGCTCCCAGCATAGATCTGTTCCTACTTTTCCTTATTTTGCTCTTTGAGTCAAGAGTGAACTTACCTTTGCCCAAAATCGGCCTTGATTGTTGCCGCCTAGCCGCCTCTCTCTCTCTACACTCCTTAAACATATTATAAGATACAGACATGGTGACAAAAGTTAGGTGTGCGTTATAGATACAGAAATGGAAGGTGACAAAAGTTAGGCGTGCGTTATAGATACAGAAATGGAAGGTGAAGTTGATAAAAGTTTGGTGTGCGTTATAAGACATACAGAAATGGAAGGTGACAAAAGTTAGGTGTGAGGTACAGGGTTCGTGGCGTCATGAACAATATCGCTACCCTCTGCCTTCTTAAACATTTGAAAAATATTTAATTATATATTCTAATTAAATAATTTAACAAATTAATAGACTTTATCAAACTTCTATTAAACTGATTCTAATTTAAGAATATAAAATCTATAAAATAATTTTAATTTATTACAATTATTTATTTTTACTTCTAAATTATAATTGAAAATCGTGCACAATAATTTTAGTTGGCAATCAATTATATAGTTTTTTAATGACTCTTATTATTATCATTATTTATATAATTAAATTATTTATTAATATAAATTTTCCCTAGACCATTCTTGACGTGACATTGAAGAAAAGGCCACACAAATTTCTGTGCTCGGAAACATATCACGTGATTAATTTTCAAAAAAAGAAAAACATATCATATCACGTTATATAAACAAAGTGAAGGATCAAGTATAACTTACCGCGTCCGCTCTCCGTTTTTGCTTAGAAGACACAAAGAGGAAGATATAAGATACAGACATGGAAGGTGAAAAAGGTACGGTCTGCGTTACAGGAGGTAAAGGGTTCTTGGCGTTATGGCTGATCATGAGGCTTCTTGAACACGGTTACTCGGTTCATACCACCATTAGACCCGACCCAGGTAAAGTTTCGATAACTTTTTTTTTTGTTATTGTCTATGAGATATTTTAGAAGGGTTTTAATTATGAGAAAGTACTTTTAAGTTATTCACACTTAGACTAATTGTTAAAGAATATATAAAATATTAAACGATCGTTTCACCACAATAGCTTAAGCTGTTGTGTGATGCCAACTCAATTGGTTTTATATATTCTCTAACACACCCCCTCAAGCGAAAGTCCTTTGGGTTTGAAACTTGCATAGGTCTATTTTACCTTGTGCTTAATTTAATTAGAATAAGTGGGTGGTAGGATTCGAACTCATGACTATTTGGTCACAAAGGTTCTGATACCATATTAAGCGACCGTTTCACCACAATAACTTAAGCTGTTGTGTGAGGCTACCTCAATTTGTTTTATATATTCTCTAACACTAATCTCTGCTAGAGTCGGATAGATCTTTTACGGGAGACAAAACTCTAACCCTAAATTTTAAATAATTGCATACATAAGAGAGTTTAAACCCACGATCTTACTTAAACTAGGAAAGTCTCTTGTCAACTCACCCGCTCTGCAAAACGATGTTATGTAGCAACTCACAAATCGATGACACTAGCATAGAAGTGCTAAAAATCGCAAATTTGACTTGTGGAGTGTGGTTGGGTTGAAATTTAAGTGATGGAAAAAGACAGGGAAGCTTTTGATCCTAACTTATCGTAACGTTCACGGGACTACTGGAGCTTATCTGGTCGAAGATTTTAGCAGTTTTCTTTTTATTTTTTAATATTGACGTATGAGTTATTAAAAAAATTATTCTGTTAAATTAAAAATAACGTAAATACATATATATATATATATGATATATAATCATCGTCATCATCACTAAGTTTGAAATTTCGCAATGAAACAGAGTCTAGAGGGATCCGATAATACGCAGCCTTACCTCTATATAGTAGAGAGGTTGTTTCCGGTGGACCCCTACATATATATATATATATATATATATATATATATATATATGATATATATATATATGTATGATATATAATAAAATAATAAAATATAATTAATATAATAATTTAACTTAATTTTTAAATATTATTTAAAATTATAAATTTAAATTAAATTAAATTTAGTTAGTTTAATCTAAATTTTAGAATTAAATTAAATTGATATGTAAAAATATTTAAATAATATAAATGTAATGATCATGTTTATATATTTTATTATTATTTTAATTAAATTTTAAGATAAGATTCAAGCCATTTTAAAATGTATAATAAACTGAAATATATTTTGTAACTAACTTTATTATTATTTCACTTAAATTTTAAGTTAAAATTTTAAATATTCGTTAAAAATTAAATGTCTTTTGTAACTAAAAGGATTGGAGGGAGAGATCCGTTCATTTTTATCTCTACAACGAATAAGTTAAACAGACAAATTAAAAACTCGTACAAATTTGTAAAAAAATACTTATAATATAATTAAAAGCAACTTTTTATTTAAAAATTTCAACTACAAGAAAAATAACATATATGTTCTTTTTTTGTCCCATATGTTACGACCAGGCCACGAAAGAGACTTGAATTTCCTGACAAGCTTACCGGGAGCGTCCGAGAAGCTCAGTATTTTTGAGGCAGATCTTGGAGACCCTGAAAGTTTCGGTGAGGCTGTGAAGGGTTGCATCGGCGTTTTCCACCTAGCAACTCCAATGGATTTGGAAGACAAAATACCGGAGGAAGTTGCTACCAAAATAGCGGTTGATGGGATGTTAGGCATATTAAAAGCATGCTTGAAAGCCGAGACTGTGAAACGAGTTGTGTACACTTCTAGTGACGCAGCTGTTCTCTTCAACGGCAAAGATGTGGAGCTAATAGACGAAACTTGCTGGACTGACGTGGATTACGTTAGAGCTAAGAAGACACTTGGAGCTCCTTACTTCATCTCCAAGACTCTAACTGAGAAGACGGCTCTTGAGTTTGCAGAGGAACATAAGTTGGACGTTGTGACAATAATTCCTACTTTTGTGGTTGGTCCCTTCTTATGTCCCAAAGTCCCTATCTCTGTACGCCTTTCACTGGCTCTGCTATGGGGTAAGTGACTAAAAAAGCATAGTGTTGAATGTTTCATTTATCTTTTTACATACTTATTCAACCGTTACATATGCACCAGTTTGTATTCTGATTCACGATATTGATGAACAGTGTGCTTGTGAACTTCATGTTTACCCACTAAACCAAAATTTGAAAGCTGACCCAGATTGGTTTGTTTTGCTTTAGGTGAGAAGGAGCTGGTTGCTTCTCTTCTCAACATGTCTATGGTGCATGTGGATGATGTGGCCAGAGCACATATCTTCCTCTTTGAGCATCCTGAAGCAAAAGGGAGGTATATTTGTTCTTCCCACTTCATGACAAATCAGAAGTTGGCCAAGTTCCTCTCTGCCAAGTACCCTGAGTTCCCAATACCAACAGCCGAGTGAGTGATTTTTGGACCTTCTGCTTATAAATTTTGAAATTAATAGCATATATTAATGTGGTTAAATGTGTAATTTACACTTTAATGTTTAGTAAAAAAATTAAATAAACTTTTAACAATAAATTTTTATTAATTATACTCATTGCACTGCTTATAGAGTCTAAAAGTGATAATAGAGAGATAAAAATATATGTTTATTTATATTTTATAAAATATTACCTTTATCTAATGTTTTAAAAAATATTTTTGGTAT
>JANVCQ010000009.1:28258022-28274868 GCA_025531925.1 Erythroxylum plowmanianum | reverse complement strand
TTTGATGAACCAAATGAATTGAGATTTGAGAGTTTTATGAGATAATTTTGGTTTTTGAGTTGTTATGAAGTGATTTTGCCCTAGAAGAGTTGAATTTGGGAAGATTATGAGTGAATATGATGTTAGATTGGATGTAGGAAGCATTGGAGCGGCTTTGGAGGGGTTTGGGAAACCCCCATGTCCATTTAACGGACTTTAGGTCCATTTAACGGACCTTTATGGGTCAAAAAGGACCCCTAGCATCGCCCATGTCTATTTAATGGACTTGATGTCTGTTTAATGGACTTGAACGGACCTTCTCGGGTGAGAAAGTGCACTTTGGCTCGACAATGTCCGTTAAACGGACATGCATGTCCGTAAACGGACATTCACGGGATAACTTCATGAAATCGCAATTTTTGATCACTTTAGAGGCTGAATCTCATTTTGAGATCTTCATAAAAGTTGTAAATCTCAATGTCTTCTTTCCAATGGTCTAAAAACGAAATCAATCAAACATTTATGGTGAAAGATATGGCAATCGCTCCAAGAGAGGTACATTATGATCGAGGACTTAAACATGATTAGATTCTCTTGACCATAACTCCTTCGTCCGACCTCCAAATTGAGTGATTCTTGAAGCAATAGATTAGTAAGACATGTATCTATCTTCCCATGAAAATTGAAATCTTTTGGAGTTTTATTGAAAAAGTTGGATGGAGAGAAAGTGAGAGGTCGGTTAGGAGAGCATATTTAGGATATGAACACATGTTAGCTTTTAAAGCATATCTTGATCTATAGAGCTCCGATTAAGATGGTTCTTGCTTCAAAACAAACTAGAGACTTAGAGCTTCGATTTCTTTGAAGAACAAAATTGAAATTCTGATTTGAAGGTTTCCAAATTCTGTGCACAAATACGAGAAATGAGTTTGATTATGGTGATTGATTTGTATGGGCACGCCATTGAACAATTTGTGAGGAAAAATTTTGGGATGTTATGAGAATGAAGACGAACTGATGATGGCTAATGAGGGTTAATTGAAATAACCCGACAGGGTGTTATGCTCCCATTTTGTGACTTCGGAATGATTGTTGGGCTTTGGAAACGGGGCCTAACAAAGGGGATGTTAGGATGGGTTTAGGAACCTTTGGAGGGGTCTTGGAGGGTGAAAATTTTGTGACACCTGAAGGTTACACAGCCTGCCCGTGTGATTTTACACGGGCTGTGTGTTTTTGGGCGCAGGGACACTTCTCACCCGAAGGTTACACGGCCTGACCGTGTGATTTCACACGGTCCGTGCATTTTGACCCTCCAAAAGATAGATTTTCAATTTTATGTTTTTATGAAAGTTGTAGCCCTAGATGTCTTCTTGCCAACCGTCCAAAAACAAAGTCAATCCGACACCTATAGTGAGAGTTATGGTGTTTGCGCCAAAGCATGTTCAATAGGAGGAAAGATATGAACATGTTGTATTCGTATGGCCATAATTCCTTCGTCCGACCTCCGATTGTGGTGAATCTTTAAGTGTTAGATTCCTAACACGTCTTTCTACCTCTACATAAAAATTGATAGTCTTTGGATCTAAATTCAAAAAGTTTGATAGAAAGAAAGTGAGGGGTCGGTTTAGAGAGCGTGATTGGGATATGAACATACCTTGGATTTTAAGCATATCTTGAGCCATAGGGCTCCGATTGAGGTGGTTCTTATTTCTAAATAAACTAGAGACTAAGAGCTACCATTTTGAAGAAGTCACTTGTGATTTTGTGATTTCGTTGTGTAGGCTCGCCTTTGTGGCTCGAGTTGTCATGCGAATGAGGATTTTTTTTTCAATGAGGGTTAAAGAGCTTGGAAACCCGCTTATGTTTTTCGATTCCGATTTGATAGTTGGGCTTCGAAAACAGGGCCCAATATCTTGGATTGTTGGGCTTCGGAAACAGAGCCCAACAAGTTTTTTTTTGTTTTTACTTGGGGACAAGCAATAGTTTATGTGTGGGAGAATTTGATTAGTCAAATTATTTATATGATTTTAGGATGAATTGGAACTAATTTGACTTATTTCTATGTGAATTTTGAGCTTTATTTGGTTAATCCTCACACATTTCAACTTTATTGCTTAATAGGTGCAAATGGATAGATTTTGGAGCAAGAGGCATAACTTTTGCTATGGATGCTAATTAAGGTCATTTAAGTATGCTTTCGAAGAGGACTCCGAGTTCTCCAACTTCTGTGAAGACTCTGAGGAGAGATTTTGCTGTCTAAACGGTTAAAATTGCACATTTCTGTAAATTCCCAGTATATGTCCGCCCAACGGACATGAGCGGAGCTAGAAAGTTGGAAAAACCTAAGAAGGTCCGCCTAACGGACTTTGATGGCACTATTATGATCCATATTCTCCTATTTGGCAAAAACTAGGTTCTTTAAGCCCAAGACACTATAAATACTCATTTTTAAGACCAAAAGAGGGGATTTTGCACTGAAAACGAGGCTACACAACAGAAGGCACCCAAAAGAGGCCAAGAAGAAGATCAAGGAGGATTGAAGCAAGCATTGGAAGCAATCTTATTTTGTGTTCTCTCAATCTTCTCTCTACCCTTTCTTGGATGTTGATTGTCTTTATTTATTTGGATTCTTTTATCATGTTCTTAAACTAAACCCCATTTAGGGTTAGGGATGCAACCTATTTTGGGAATTGATTTATATTTTATGGATTGATTGGTGTTGAATGAAAGTTCTTAGATTATGTTTATCTTTCTTGAACTTCATTGTTGTTTCTATGATTGATCACTATTGATGCAACCTTAGAAATCATATGATGAACTAAAAGGTGAAAAGTAATTTGTGCACTAAGAAGATAAACACATTAGATTTAGAGATAGAGATATCCTGAACTAGTGTGAAAATTTATGATTGCTTGTTCTTAATGAATTTGACTAGTTAGGTTTCGCATTGAGAGATGGTAATCAACTGGTTAGGTATTCTTATATGTCTTGAGAGAGAATATAAGTAAAATTGTTCAATTGTTATTATAACTTGTCATTCAATCAATTCCATAATTTAATGATCAATCTTTTAAATTGGTGAACCCCAAAGCCCTAAGTCTAAATCATCATATTTCCTTTATTTGTTTATTACAATTTATTGTTTGCTCTAATCTAATCATCTTTTAAGTTTGTTGTTATTTTAGTTCAAGTAATTAGGATTAATTAAGATGTGAGTATCTTAGTTCTTGTGGGAGACAACCTTGAAATACTTGATTTGTAGATACTGGGAACGATTCTATGCATTTGCAGATTTTGTCGACAAAAAACGAGTACATAATTTATTTATTGGGTTGTTATTAACAGAGAAAATAAGAATTGATAAATTTAAAATGAATTCTAAGTAATCTTAAAATCAGATGTTAGAAATAAAAAATAACAGTCGTGAGTAAAAAAGTTAAATATTTATCTCTTATTTATTCAACATAATTTCTTCTTTTTTTAGTGTTTCATCTTAACTAAAACTCTCTATTTGCTTTTTTTCTTTGGTTGCTTCTCAACGTTACTTTATTTAATTTATTTAATAATGATTTTATTTTAGTTTAATAATTTTATATCATAATACAAGTTCATTATGATTTTTACTTATATTATTATAAGAAAAACACACAATTATTTAAAAATTATTAATTATTTATTTATTAAATAGAAATTTTTATTTATTGATGATAGTATAAAATATTTTGATTATTTATTTATAAAATCAATCATATAATAATTAAATATAAGTAAAATCTTGTTATTACCAAAACATTGATATAACTCTTAACTTTTATAATTTCATTTCTAGTGCATGCGTACTAAACAAATATAATTATTAATTCTATTCATATTTCAATTATCACTTTTGATTATCATTTTTATTTTTTATTCCGATTTCTTCGTCACTTATCAATCAAGACGTTAATCTTTATCCCAAAATAGAGTAATCTCCACTTTAACGTTGCAATTCCTATTATCTGATCGTAGCGTTTCACTCCACTAATAATCAAATAATTGATTATATTTTATAATACTTTTTGGTAGTAATTGAAGAATATTAAAAAGAAATATAGAAATGCCACCAAATAACTCATTTAATGACGCTCTTTTTTTCATAAAACATAGACGAAAATTACCATTGAATGGTCATACATTAAATGCTATAATCTATATGAAATTTTAAGATACAATGTTTAATTGAAATCAACATGATTTTAAATGTTTATTTTCATATTTCATAAACATTGAAGAGTTATATAAACTTTTAATTATTACGATAGAGAATGTAAAACAGTTTGAGTATTTTGAACATTTAACAAGTAATAAATTACAAAGTTTAAAATTTTTAAAATTTTATTTTAGCGTTTGAAATTTTAATTAAGCATTTAAAATTTAAAAATTAGATAATTCAGTTTTAAAAATAATTTTAATAACATTTTATTACAGTAATGTGACTAACATAATAATATAAATACTATTATTTAAAAGGCTTTTGTAATATGTTTTTAATATAATCTTTTACTAAGTAACCACTTTTTAGATACATAATTATTAATATATTTTGTTATAAGAGATTTAAAAGATATATTAATGAAAATAAAAAGTCATGTAACCCTTCTTAATATTACATTAGACATATTAACAAAATATTAATAAAGATGATCTTTTGAACTAAATTATATAATTTTTAATTTTTAAATATTTAATTAAAATTCACCAAAAATTAAATGAAGTAAAAAGGATTTTTATTTTATAATTAATAATTTAAAATTGAGCTAACAAATTAAAAATTGATATTTTTAATTTGTTAGCTCAATTTTAAATTATTAATTATAAAATAAAAATCCTTTTTACTTCATTTTTGGTGAACTTAAGCACAATCTTTTTTGCAGTTAGGAACTAAATTAAGTAGGAAATAGGAATTTTTTTGGGAAGAACAATAACGTGGAAAAGAATATTTCAACGCGCGAATTTCCTGTTCCACTACACATGACCTCCCACGCACTTAACGGTCTCTTCTCACTCTCATTCCTTCTTTCTCTCCACACTCTTCTATTATTCTATTTTTCTTTCCTATCTTCCCATTGTTCTGTACCACTCCATAGAACTTTCTGTTGGTTGCTGATCGATCTAGCGAGTGTTCTTCACAATGTCGTTGTCGGACTCTGAATCGTCGTCGCACGGCGGCGGAGGAGAGCACAAATTCTTTCGCCAGATCAGCCGCGACCGTAAGTTTCCGACGAGTTCTCAAAGAACTTATCAAGATTTAAATTACTTTAATTTGAATTTGTGAGAGCTTGATGATACCTTTGGAGTAAACTACGCGATTTTGATTTGTTTTACTTTAAAGTAACGCTCGCATGTTATCCTTTCCTCTTGCTGATGGATTTTCCCGAGGTTTATTTCAGGATTGTTAAATGAAATGCTAGGATCAACGAAGTCGGGGGATTCAAGATCAACGTGGAAGGTACATCTGAAGTAATAGTAGTCTGATGCTTATTTTAATGAATATTACTCATCCTACATTTTTTTCCTGGTTTGTTCACATTTTCCAATTTTATATGTTTTGTCTGTGGCTTTCTAGAAAAGCTACATACGAACAAGAATGAATGGAGTCTTTCTTTCTTTATCTTATATATGCATTTCTCTTACTAGATTTAGCGGATCTGTTTGGCAACGTCAAGATGTTGTTAAATGAATCAGTCTTCTTTGCTTAAATAAAGTGTCTCATTCTTCATTCCATTTCAGTTCTATCTGTCTATCTGTTTGATTTACCATTTTATTTCGTATATTGGTAACAGAACAGATATTCTAATGCTATGCCAAAATTGTAGACATCAAATTGTTCATTAAGTTTGCTCTGCACAGGTACTCATCATGGATAAAGTTACAGTAAAAGTAATGTCTCACTCTTGTAAAATGGCAGACATCACAGATCAAGGAGTCTCATGTAAGAATCGTATCACAATTAGATTTATTTTCAATTTTATTTTTTCTCCTGATAAGGACTTGAATGGTGCAAGCCAAGTGGGTTGGTTAGGGATTCGGTCGTACCATTGTATTAGTCTTTATTGTCCATTTATGCTCTCAATCGACAATATCAATAAAGCTACTTATGAGAATCATTTTTAATCAAATAATTCTCCTGCGTTTATTTCTCGGTTGAGGATTTAGTAGCGGGCTTCCTTGTACATGTCTTTAACCAGACTTCTAATAATAGAAGTTCTTCAACCACTAAGCGTATCTTGATTGTTCGTTATTTAATGCCATGTAGTTCTTGTTTGATGAATTTAGCTAATAGAATTTGATAAATACTGTATTTTACTGTAGTGGTGGAAGAGCTATTCAAGAGAAGGGAACCACTGCCTTCCATGGATGCTGTATATTTTATTCAGCCTTCAAAAGAAAAGTAATTTTTCCTCGCTGTTAAAAGCAAACTTTGATTCTTATGTTTGACAGAAAATGCAATAGATCGATACTGTTGATGTGCTTGTTGATTAATTTCAATTATATTTTTAGTCTTGTATGGCAACGAATGGTTTTTCGGGCCATTAGCTGATTCGAGTTTCTGCCAAAGGAATTTCTCTGTTGCAACTAGTAGCTGATATAATTTTTGAAGGAATTGATAGGATTGTTAAGTTTTATAATGGAGTTGGGTTTGCACTGCTAACATGTCTATGCAACTCCAGCTCCTTTGAAATACGTTTTGTTTGATTTCTTGCATTGCGGAATTCAACACGAACCGTATAAATTCTGCTTTCTTGAAGTGGCTTGTAGTTTTCATCGTATGCAACGCTGACACACCTTCTGGTAAGGTATTATCCAGTTTAACTCTACTTTTTACTAGCATGCAGTATCGTAATGCTCTTGTCCGATATGTCTGGAAGGGAGCCTTTATACAAGAAGTAAGTCCAAGATACTATTTCATTTTTCGGTTCAGTTATTTTAATCTATATGTTCAGACTCATTTTAGCTGACCTCTAATTATTTTATCTGAATTGTTTTCCCTTTCTTTAGAGCTTTCGTTTTTTTTAGTTCTCCTGTCCCAGCGGGCTTGATTAATCACATCAAGGGTGATACAAGTGTCGTCCCCCGCATTGGTGCCTTGAGAGAGGTCTAGATTCTCCCACTTTTTTGGTTAATTGGTGATATGTATAATGTTGCATGCTTGTGATGTTTAACCTTCTTCTTCATCTTTTTTTCCCCCTAATCCTATTATTTTGCGTTTGGTATCTTGCAGATGAATATGGAATATTTCCCGATAGATAGTCAGGTATGTACATGTATAGCTTTGTTTTACGAAAGCGACATTAGCACTTGTGCCCTTGTGCCAGTTTGAAACATTTTCCTGGTTACGTCACTTGTATTTGTTTTCTGATAGATAATATCATCATTCGCTATTTTTTGATGTAGTAAAAGAATACGTATGGTACTAATGCGATCTGAAGCTTGTTGGCTTCTTGAAGCATTGTATTGACTTCTAATTTTTACATCTTTTGGCAATAGAAATATTATTTGTTATTCTTCAAAAAAAAAAGCATAGTAGTTTAGTGTTCTTCAAAATAACAAAGTTAAAACAACATTGTTTAATTCTTAGTTTATCTATTTAGATCTTTCGTTGCTTTAGAAAAACTTGGAACTCTATGTCGTTACATTTTCAACTTTTTATGATGGGACTTCAAAATTATTCACAGTTAGAAGTATGCCTCTGTTTGACTGCTTTTTGACTTCCTGCTTGATAATCTTTAAACGTCATGAAAATATATTCCCAAGTTTTGTTTCACATGGATACAATTACATGTGCTGAAAACCATTCCCTGCCCTTTGTGTTCCGTCTCTTATATAACAATTAACAGAATGTGAGTAACACTGGATTCGTCCACTGAGATCCCTTTAACGCAGGCTTTTATTACTGATCATGAAGGAGCACTGGAAGAGCTGTATGGTGACAATGCCGAGAATTCTCGTAGATTTGAAGCTTGTCTGAATGTGATGGCGACTCGAATTGCTACGGTATTTGCTTCACTGAAGGTCAGAAATTTACTTGAGGAGATACGTAAACTCTTTTGGGAATTTATCAATCATTATCTTGGAAATCAGTGATTTTAAATTTATTTTGGAGAACATGCATGTTTATCTGCGCTGCTTGAGCTCAGTTATGGAAATTGTATCCGAAGTTGTTTCTCTGTTCACTGGGTGTTATGTCAGAGGTTTCATGATCATTGAATTTTCTTAAGTTCCTTTGATGTGAGCAACATTTTATTGCTTACTTTCTGGTTGCCTTATCTAAAGAACTAGTCATTGATCAACTACTCTAGTACTCTCTACAGACTGGTTGGCATGGCCTTTGTTTATCATCATAAACCTTGATCCCGGTGTGCATTATTTCAGACCACTAATATTTGACACATTCCACATGATGTTAGGGGAGTCAATCAAAGTTCATTTGTACTCTATTTTTCATTTATAGGAAATGTTTGGTTTTCAGGAATTGCCCGTTGTGCTGTATCGTGCTCCCAAGGTGCAAGATGCGTCAACAGCAACAGTTCGTGATTTAGTTCCTGAAAAGCTTGCTGGTGCTGTATGGGATTGCATTTCAAAATACAAATCTATTCCAAATTTCCCACAGAAAGAAACATGCGACTTGCTCATCCTAGATCGATCTATGGATCAGGTTGCAAAATAACGTTCCTTTAACAAGTATTCTTGTTTATGGTAAATGGTTTTAATTCTGTTGCATAATCATGATTCTTCACGTCCAGATTGCTCCAGTTATACATGAATGGACTTACGATGCTATGTGCCACGATTTGCTAGATATGGAAGGAAACAAATATGTGCTTGAGGTATCTTTTTTAGTTTTACTTTTCATTGAGAGGGTTCCAAGGGATTTTAATCCATCTTTATGTGATGCATCTGTCCTAAAATATGTGTTTAGGTTCCTAGTAAATCAGGTGGTCCACCTGAAATGAAAGAGGTCCTTTTGGAAGACAACGATCCAGTTTGGCTTGAGCTTCGCCATGCACATATAGCTGATGTATGTTGAGAATTTCTTCTTTTTCTATCGCTTTATCTGAACATTGTGAAATAGGTTTCAAGTTTCAACCAACTGAAAACATCAGGCTAGTGAACGCTTGCACGACAAGTTTACCAACTTCACATCAAAGAACAAAGCTGCACAGATGCAACAGGCTGGAAGGTTTGGACATCTGTAACTTTTTTATCCATTTGATGTTGAGTTGCGTAATGACATGTCATATCTGTAAAAACCAGAATCAAGTATGTACTTACGTGTTGAAGACATGATCAATGAATTATGAAGACACCGCTCAAGTGTTCGGTGATGACTAAGGCTTCCACAGCAATTCTCCTTTCTCCTTTTTTAATTACAGTTACCAATGGGATAAACCGTAAAGAGTAAATATATATACATATATAGAGACTGCTGTGGGGACCTAGCCATTAATATTAACCCAAGGCCTGTCCATCATGGGCCTTCGGGTTAGGCCTACACCATTAATCACACTAACTATATAAAGGGATTAAGTCCAATAGGGATCACTATAATAGTGGACCATAGGCATCTCAATAGGGATCATATCATTAGCTTGTTTTTAATAAAACAAAATGACAATTGATTGTAGCCCATAAAAGATATTCTAACAATATCTGCTTATAATTAAGCTATCTCAAGGATTTAGTGTATTTAAAATTTTCAGGTTTGTCTGGTTCATACCATTTGTTTTTCACATTTTCAATCGCCATTTTTTTGGATTTTGTTTCAATACAAAAGCATGAGTTAGGTGCAAGATGCAATTTCCCTTATGAAGGCGAATTATTGACAGTTCTATGCCTGAATTTGGCCTCACTTGCTAACTAGAAATCCAAGGTTACAAAGTGAATAAGGGGGCATTTCTACACAAGATTCTATTAATTACGATAGATGACATCACTTTCATGGTTCACAATGTGTGAACATTGTCTGGAATGACAGTACCAAGGCTACGTAGAAGTTTTCTGTCAGAACTCAGCTTATCAATCCATCTATGTCTGTGGTTTTGGTACCATCACAATTACATGTAAAGATATGCATCACTTACGTTGCAGATTCGACTTTTGAATTGTTAATAGAATAAAGGAGCAGGGTCTCAAGAAACCGGTTCACTTCCTTACCCGGTGCTGAATTTTGAATTAATGCAGAGATGGTAATGAAATATCAACTAGAGAGCTACAGAAAATTGTTCAAGCATTGCCAAAATACAACGAAACAGTTGAGAAGCTCTCTCTCCATGTTGAGGTGCGATTCTTCTTTATCTTGTCATGTTTTATTTTTCAAGGTCAACAGCTGTACATTTACATGGATTCATGCATGTGAATTGTAATTAGTGTGTTCAATAAGAAATGGCATGGGAATTTAATCTGCTTATTTAACCACGAGAACCTCTCCACAATCAGGCGGGAGAATGTCAAATTTCTTTTGACTTATGGAAGTTCAACAATTTGCGGTGGTTGGATCTGAAATAGAGCAGAAAGCATTAGATAAGAAGTATCAAACATTTAATGTGAACAGGAGTTATAATGGATTGAAGTTGCTATAGCGCTAAAACATAAAACTGAGATCCTAAATTTGTGAAGAAATAGTGGTTCAGAGGTTCAAGCTTGATAGAGATGGTCTATTCTATTGGTGCACAATTATACATCACGAGTTTTGCCTGCGTTATTTGCTTATTTTTCTACACAGATTGCTGGAAAAATAAATAGTCTTATCCGAGAGATGAAACTTAGAGATCTTGGACAACTAGAGCAAGATCTTGTTTTTGGGGATGCTGGAGCAAAGGATGTCATCAATTTTCTAAGAACACATCAGGTGATAAATCATGGAATTCAAGTGGACAAAACATACATGATTGATGTTCTATGCTCAGTATTTTATCAAAAGAACCTTGTCTCCATGCAGGATTCAACTCCAGAAAATAAACTTCGGTTATTGATGATCTATGCCTTTGTATATCCTGAGAAATTTGAAGGCGACAAAGGTGTAAAGCTAATGCAGGTAAATACTCTATTCAAATATGAGAACTGATGTATGACGAAAATGATTCGTGTGTATGAAAAAATCATACTCAAAACGATGACTAATAATTACTAAATATATTTTCTTAATAGGATTCCTGAAAACGAGAAATTCAATGGAAAAAAATTGTTAAAAATGATAATGCAATCAAGGAAAAAAAGTGTTTTGTTG
Source organism: Erythroxylum plowmanianum (assembly GCA_025531925.1). Classification (NCBI taxonomy): domain Eukaryota; kingdom Viridiplantae; phylum Streptophyta; class Magnoliopsida; order Malpighiales; family Erythroxylaceae; genus Erythroxylum; species Erythroxylum plowmanianum. The sequence goes on along the minus strand of JANVCQ010000009.1, from coordinate 28,263,623 downwards.
ATTTATGTATGTGCTTGCTATAATATATAATTGGTCCTTTTTACCTTATGCTTCTCGCTGTGACCAAACTTAATGCGAGACGTGGTTGGCATTTGCTTCTATTTATAGAACATTTTGTCCTTCAGTCTCATTTTAGTCCAAGAACCAATGTGAATTTTATGTCCTTTGCCAAACGATCCATGTTAGTTTTAAGACTTTTCTGATGGTTTTATTCTCCTTTTAATCAGTTGGCCAAGTTGACAGATCAGGATATGAAAGTTGTGAATAATATGAAACTGCTTTCGGGGTTATCCGAAACCAAGAAGCCAGTCAGTAGTTTCTCTCTCACGTTTGATAACAATAAGAAGGTATGCACATAAATTTGCAACGTTTGTTTCCTATCTACAACGTGTTTGCATGAACAAAATGTAGCTTTTGAATCTTGTCTAACAGTTTGATCTATGTTTCTTTTGATCATCAGAAAAATCAGGCAGCAAGAAAGGATCGAACTGATGAGGAAGAAACATGGCAACTATTTCGCTTCTATCCTGTGTTAGAGGTATTAATCTTACTTTAGGACTGCTCGTAAGGTTCTATCTTTAGTTTCACAATGATATGGAATCATCACCAAATTACTTGAAAGAAATCATAAAATATTTCTCTCTACATAGAATGTTCAAAGCTTCTTGTATATCTAGTAAACAATAAAAGCTATAAAATTTAAGATGCAGATTGAGGGAATTGAAGAGGGGAAATGCTTGTCACATCCTAGATTACATATACATATCAGGAAATTCATATTGATACCTTACTACTAAATTTATCTTATTTTGTATCCTTGTTCTTGACGTACTCTCTTGGCAAATTTACCCTGGCCTTCAAAATTCATTATGGTACGTGGTAGATTTTATTTATTGACAAAATGGAAGAATCACTTATTTTAGTGAGAATTATCAAAAGATTAATTTTAGGCTACTTTATTTCTCTGTCAGGAGCTTATTGAAAATCTCAGTAAAGGTGCATTGCCAAAGAATGAGTATATATGTATGAACGAGCCGAGTCCGCCTGTCCCAGAGCCCACTAAGAGAGGATCAGGACGGACAAATCAAGCTCCTGCTGCCCCGGAAAAGAAAACTCCACATTCAATGAGATCTAGGAGGACTGCAAATTGGGCTCGACCTCGTCATTCCGATGATGGCTATTCAAGGTACGCACAACCTGGACTAGTTGGTATCCGTAGTTGTGCATGATTAGCCATATGTCGACGACTGCCATTCATCTACCCCAATCCTCAGCGGTCACGTTTAATCATTTACTTTTCCACCACCATATTGTCACTTTTTTAGTGGTAGACTGATAAACCGAGCTCAGTTGAATTCTGCAAAAGCAAATGTACATCACATTACTAAGTTCCTTCTTGCTTGAATATCTTTTATAATTTTCCAACTGCTTTTTGCAGTGATTCAGTTCTGAAAGAAGCAACATTAGATCTTAGGAAAATGGGACGACGCATTTTCGTATTTGTCATTGGGGGTGCAACTCGATCCGAGGTAAACTGTTTTAGGAACTTCTCATTTTGGAATACATATCTCATTTCACCTGGAAGTTAGATATTCACTGTGGCTCTTTCTTGACTCCGTTGTCAGCTGCGAGTTTGCCACAAGCTCACAACAAAACTGAGGAGGGAAGTTGTGCTAGGCTGTTCTAGTTTGGACGATCCTCCACAATACATAACGGTATGCCTTACGCTTATGATGAAAATTTCTTTACCGGATAAGTACTTTCCAAGAAAATATAGCATTGTAAACATTGAATACTCATCTAGATCGAATCCAAGCTTTTATGATCTCATAATCCTATCAGTTCTACCATATTTTATGTCTATTACGGTTCCATCTTGTACTCTTCTCTTTACCACTTCGAAACGTAGAAATATCAATGAGCATAAATAATCTACGGTATAAACTCTTGATTTGTGGTTCTTGTCGTTCATTGATCTTTTGAACATGGCAGAAGCTGAAACTGCTGTCAGATACCTCAATGGATGCGCTTTGAGATGATATATTCGGATCGGTAGAAATATGTGGAATTTTTGCTTTTAATCACCACTTGCAGGTGCGGTCTCTTGAGACTTCTCTTGCACACAAGCACTTTTAGCAAATACCATACACGAAAAATTGACCATCCCGTTTTGGCCTTTTTCAAGGTATATACATACTTATACTGGAGACCAGCCACAAATAGCAATTGTCAATTCACGTGATGTTCTTCACTTCTGTTCAAACAATACAGTGATTGGAGAAGATAATGCATAACCCCGCATTTCCTAGTGGGGCTGAAATGGAAAATCACTGATTGGCGTAGAGCAAATTGTACGACTTATGATTGCGGTGCTATTGTACACCCTCTCTGATGACTGCCTCGACAATTAGCAGAACTCAAAATGGTGAAAAAAAAAAAGAAAATAAAAGTGTGAGAAAGGGATGTCAAGTGAAGTAACCATCCTCATGTTTTTAAGGCCTGCTTCAACTTATTCACCATCAATATCAAATCACCGTTTTTTGAGCTTAAAAGTATGCGGAATATCCATCTAGAGTTATCTTACCCTCGCAAAACACGTCATTTGTAGGAGAAATTGCAAAAAAAGTATGCATGCATATAAATTTGTGATTTATTCATAGGTAGAGGTTCTCTACTTTTGACAATCAGCATTAAATTTTTTATTTAGTAATTAAATTTTTTATTTAATAATTAATTTTTTAACTTATCCTATCTTAAAAATTTTAAATTAATTTTAAGATTTGGTTTACTTTAATAACTCTTATTATTAAAAACTGATTAATTAGTTAATTAGTTAGTTAGTTTTGTAAATAATCAATTGTATAAAGTAATTAAATTTTATTTAAAAGTCAACTTTTAATTAAAGTTTAAATTTTCAATAGGTAAAAATAATTTTTTAATTATATTTTAAATTTGTAATTTTATTCAATTTTTAATTGATTTTGTAATTATTTGAATTTTAAACCTTAAATTTTTAATTAATTTAAATAGTTCGATTTTTAGAATATTAATTTTAATATTTTCAAAACCTTTTTCCACGTACCCAGCCTCCCAGCCTTGCGAAGTCGAGGTCCAGCCACCTCCGTATGTATCACATTTAAAACTGAATTATGTTCTCGAATTAAGAAATTGAAGATTTAAGTGTTAATATAAGCAGCAATTTACTTCTATTCAAAAAAAAAAGCAGCAATTTACTTAGAACTTATACCACAATTTAGAACTTAGCTAGCTCAAGTTTATTATTTAATCATATACTTATTTTATAAATTATTATATATATTGAACAATTTATTAATATACACTGAAAAAGATAACTATAATAAAATTTACTCGACAAGAAGTTGAAACTTAATAATAAAATGTTGAGATTATGTCATGTTAGATGAATATCTTTCACATTTTTTAATGAATTCAAATCTCCTATGCACTATTACAATATAATCCGATTGTAATTTATTAGTTGTTAGGCGTGATAATGGACTTATCTATGGGTTTAAATTTAAGTGTTTTTAATGAACTCACTTAAGGGTTAATTCAGGCCCATATCAATTCGAAATCCAAATTTTAAAGCAAAATAATAATATTTTGCTTAGAAGAATTAAATTGCAGGATAGTTTAAACTTGAATAATCTAAATCCATACTCAATTAAAAAAAGAAGTTATTTTATATATTTAATTTTTAAAAGATTATTTAAAAAATTTAACGAGACCGGCTGATATTATTATCTTTATTAGGTATTATGTCATATGATTCTCTAAATTTGAGAAAATAGGAGTTATTTGTGTTTTTGAGAAGAAAGGGATTATCCATATTTAGTATTGAATAGAACATGTTAGGCCATTTTTTTTAAAAAATATTGTCATTAATTCTCTAAGTTTAGCATAAAATTTTTATTTATTTGGACATCATATTTTATTTATTTGGGCAATTTTTTTATTTATTTGGTTATCATACATGCTTCTGCGTAGCTTTGATAAGCACAAATTGCCCCTAGTCTAATCAAATTTTGCGGGATAATCATCAGTTTCAGGTTATTAGTTTCTTTTTCCCTTTTCTAAAAAATATAATTTCTAACTCATCATTGCCCTTTCGATTGTCTCCCGTTAACATCAATCCCAGAGTTTACGGAGCAATTTTTTTTAAAACTATTAAAAGGTGCATTTTCAACTAAAAATGCAACTTAATTATAATATTTTAAAGCAATTAAATTAACATTTAACTTTCTAAAACCTTTAGAATACACTTTAACATGATAAAAAATTTAACAAGATTAACTCTTATTTTTATATTTTTAAATAAAAAGTTTCACTATTATATATATATATAACCAAAAATTAAACTATACAGTAAAATCTATTACATATCTTAGATAAAAGTCTCCCTCGTAATAGAATAACTCTATATTATGCAATTAAGTTAATAGGTTCTATTAATAAGATTCTGCTTAATTCACTAACTGGAATAGATAAGTAATAGAATAGTTATTCTTATTAATAGAATAGATGAAGAATTTAATAGAATAAGTATTACTTAATTTGATTTATTTCTAAGAATTTTAATGATAATGTATGTCAATTTTTGATTTGAAAACATAAAATTAAGATGACAAAGAAATAACTAACAAAAAAATTAAAATATCTATTATAATGTTTATTATTATTATTATTATTATTATTATTTTAGTATCATTAATTTTTTTATTATTATAATATAATATAATAATAATTATTAATCTTCTTCTTATTATTATTATTATTATTATTACTTCTAGAAGAAATTTAATAAATAATAATAATAAGATGAAAATTAATAATAATAATAACAATAATATTAAGAATAATCACGATTATGATAATAAGAAGAATAAAAAGAAAAAAAATAGTAATAATAAAAAAAAATTATTAGTGATAACAACAACAATAATAACAATAATAATAAGGAGAACAATTGTTTTACCAATTTTGCGTTTCACAAAATAGATAAAGATAAAGAAATGCATCTTTAACTATTCATGAAATTGTAAGAATAACTAAACATAAAATTAGTTAATCTATATGTTATTTTTCAACCAAACAAAAGAATTCCCTCACCAAACATGTCATAGTAGCTATAATGTAACGATAATACAACCGGTTGGAAGAAGTTTGGACATCAACATAGTCATTGGAACACCTGGAAACCACAAGGATGTTTTTAGAGGAAACCCTAATCGTTAAATATGAAACGTGAAGAAGTCGATTACCTATGAAGAAGAATCCTTTGGAAGCCGATCGAAGATCTTGTCAATCGCTAGAGTTCTCACCACCTCCGAAGCCTCTCTTCAGCGCCAGAGACAGTCATAACAAATCGCCCGCCCGAATTGGGGAAAAATCTGGAAGACTCGAGAAAGACGTGGCTAGTTTAATCCTAATAGTTGGGGTAGGTATATTCCAACGGTGTCATATTGCCTTTGTTTGGATGGAGGGAAAGCAAGAGAAAAGAAATGAAGAGAAATATAATTTCTCTTCCTTTCTACTGTTTGGACAAAAATAAGCAAGGGAAAGGGAGAGAATGGAGAGGAA
>JANVCQ010000009.1:28242643-28257922 GCA_025531925.1 Erythroxylum plowmanianum | reverse complement strand
CTCTTCCATTCTTTTCCCCTCTTTTCCCCTCAATATTTCCTTTCCTTTCCCTTGTGCAAATAAGGATCCAAACAAAGACATAGTGTTAGTTTGTCTTGATACAAAGCGTTGTAGTATTGATCTTCTGATCAGTTGCGTTATGCGTTATTGCCTAAGTTGTTTTCAAGTCTCCACTTGTAATTTTGACCATTAATTAAATTTTTTTTAATTCTCAAAAAACAGTAAGATTAATTTTTATTTTAAAAATAAAAATATACTAATAGTAATATTTAATTGATGAAAATTAATTATGTTAATTTTTTATGTATTTAAGTTTGTTTCGAATATTTTGAAAATATTTAATTGTAATTTGAACATTTCAAAATATTGAAATTTATTTTGTATTTTATCGTAAATTTAAATGACATTTTTTACTTTCTTTTTATTTACGCAACAAATAAAAATCTAACAGAAAATAGAACAGTGAAAAATATACGTATTCAAATAATTAGCAATCAAAACTCAAAACTGAGAATATAGGTTTAGCGCTTTTTTAAACATTTAACATAAAGGGGCCAAAAGTAGAAGCTCACCGCGCCTAGAACAGACCTGCCATTTGTAGTCATATCCATTTCTCACTCTAGAGTCTTCGAAAAGCCCTAGGCTTTCAACCTTCATCGATCGAGATATGGATCCGATTTTACCGATCGCGACTGTTTCGGTGCTTCTTGGAGCTCTAATCGCTCTTTTTTTCTTCAGAAGTTATATTCTCAAGAGAAAATCAGAAGTCGGATCCATCACCAAGCCGGAGGTCCATTCGGATACTAAGAAGCCTACAAAACCTAATCAACCAAAAAAGTCTCACTCCAAACCTCACTCTCATGCTTCCGATAAGGTACTCGCGATCTGTAATTCACTGTTTGTCTGTTGTGAGATTATGGTAGTTCTTTTTTGTTTGTTTTAATTTGGATGTTTATGGACTCTCTTTGTTTAGATAAAAAAATGAGGAAATCTGAGTTTATGTAGTCAAATTGTGTGAGTGGAAATTGGAGAGTCGTGAGTCACTGAGGTATGGATTTAACGTATGCTGATTGCTTTGTTTGTGAATTGAAGGATCAAAGCAAGCGACATCATCCTTTGGACTTGAACACTCTAAAAGGTCACGGAGACTCTGTAACAGGCCTATGTTTTTCATACGATGGACGGAGTTTGGCAACAGGTGTGCATTCTCGTTCTTTACCCTGAATGCTTTTTATTTAGATCTGAGTTCAATTATAATAAGATCATTTTCCCCTGCCAGAGTTAATCTTATGTTTTTCTGTTTTGTTTTTTGAACAGCTTGTGGTGATGGAGTCGTTAGGGTATTTAAGTTGGATGATGCTTCAAGTAAGAGCTTCAAGTACGAACCTTATGCTCTTTCAGCTGATATAGTTCTTTGTATAATGCTATGTTGTTCTCTAACTTCTAGTGTTGTTTTCACATGTTTTTTTCTGCAGGTTTTTGAGAATTAACTTGCCGGCTGGTGGTCATCCTGTGGCAGTCACGTTTGCTGATGATGCCACTTCTGTAATAGTTGCTTCTCATTCCATGTCTGGTACCTCTTTGTATATGTATGGGGAAGAGAATGCAAAACCTGCTAATGATTCTAAGCAGCAAACGAAACTACCTCTTCCAGAAATAAAATGGGAACATCACAAGATTCATGATTCTAGGGCTGTTATCACGTTAGTTGGAACTGCTGCGACTTATGGTAATGCTGATGGCAGTACGATTGTTGCCTCTTGTTCAGAAGGTACGCCCTGTTAATTGCTGATGGAACCCTTTCTGATGAATGTGATTTAGAGCCCTTACCCGTGCTAATTCATATATATATGAACTCTTTCTGGAATTTAGATGTCTGATTTGGTCTAATTTCTATAGTAACACATTTTGGAATATGTTTTTAAGTGATTTGGACTATTTTACATAACTTTACACTTTTGTTTTGCCAGCTTATCACTAACAAACTGAGTATAGAGGTTATTCTTACTGGCAGTGTGGATGTCAGTGGCGGTCATGGTCTACTTTCTAGAACTGAAAGAATTGTTGTAATTCCTTGTCACAATTCTTTGTTTAGTATTTCATCGTTGAGTCCTAAATTGGAAATCTTATTCAAAATCTGATTCTTGATAAAAGGTATTGAAGGGGCATTATTTACTCTCTTTGTTTTTAATCATCTCTAGTACTTGATTTCAAAGAGCAATGTTGGTTTGATGTTTACTTTCATAATATGACTTCAGGTACTGATATCAAACTTTGGCACGGAAGAACTGGGAAGAATGTGGGGAATGCTGACACAAATCAGTTGAAAAATACCATGGCTGCCATATCCCCGAATGGACGTTTCATTGCAGCTGCGGCGTTTACTGCAGATGTGAAGGTAAGTGCCAATGCCTGTTTTGTTTTTGTACTTGGAAGAAACTATATTATTACTCATTTATGAATCAATTCCTTTTTAATAGTTGGGTACATTGTATGGCACTTTATACACGAACACTTTCTATTCCAGCTTTTTCCTACATATTTCTTCACAAGTTCCCTTCTTTTATTTGTGGTTGTCTGCTGTAACATTTTTCCCCAGAAATTCATTTTAACCTACCATTTTTCATTTATATTGCAGCTGATATCATCCCTAATTGATTCATTGATATTTTTTGTGCAGAATGTCAGATAACCCCTAGCTGTAATGATCTAGTTGATTAATGAATGAACATTCTTTTTCTTTAATGCTTGATAGGTTTGGGAGATTGTTTATTCAAAGGATGGTTCAGTGAAGGAGGTTCCAAAAGTGATGCAGCTTAAAGGGCACAAGGTAACACAACCAAGTCTTTTGTTATTAATCGCCATTTTGTTCCTCCTTATTCACCTTTCTACTTTGTGCACACGGTATGGTGTATACTATTTCATATAGTTGTGATTCTGAGTTGAGAAATATGCAATCAATATGAGATAGCCTAGTCTTTCTCACTTCTCAAGTTACGTTATTGTTCAGAGTGCAGTGAGTTGGTTATGCTTTACTCCAAACTCGGAGCAAATTATCACTGCATCCAAAGATGGTTCGATAAGAACTTGGAACATAAATGGTAAGTTCACAAGATGACACTTTGTTACATAGTTTCATGTGTTTCTAACTGTGTGATTATGACCAAGTTTTGTTCTTTTAATAAATTCTTGTCCAGTTCGCTACCATCTTGACGAGGATCCAAAGTCTTTAAAGGTATTTCCAATTCCTTTACGTGATTCAAGTGGCACTACTCTTCATTATGATCGCCTGAGCTTATCCCCTGATGGAAAGATTTTGGCTACAACCCACGGTTCAACAATACAGTGGCTATGCGTTGAAACTGGGAAAGTTTTGGATACTGCAGAGAAAGCCCATGATGGTACTGTTTCTTTGTGTTGAGTTATCTTAGTTTTGTTCACGCTTGTCTGCTTCTATTATTTTCGTGACTAAGGTCAAGCCTGTGTGTGATTTAGGCTTGGCATGATGATTAAAGGCCCCATTTTAGGAAAAAAGAAACTGTACCATCATGCTAACTTGATAGAATATAAAAATAATTATCTTGAGCTTGTGTTGAACTGATGTGATTTAATTGTGTACTTAGTATAGCATTAATGATTCTTCGATGGCTCCATAATCTATTTGCATAATGTTTATTTGACACAGGGTTACTTCTTTTATTAGGATTGTTTAACGCAAACTCTTGGTGCAGGTGACATAACCTGGATTGTATGGGGACCCAAGCCTATACCAATGGGTGATTTCTTCACTCTTTTTCTATCATATGTAGTCATCTACATATCTATATAATCTTGGACTAGTCTAGCTTGTGACGGAAGTCACAATCTAATACCCTTCTAAATGCATGTAAAGCCAGCCAAAGAAACCCATCAGTTTGTGTTGGCTAACCCAATTTAGAGAGCTATGTATATCCCATTGAGGTACAGGCCTGATGCAGCCCTTTTTTTTTGGGGTCTATGGACAGCCTGAAATTTGATTGAGGTTGGGTTGGCCCAAAAGCCTGGTTGGGCTTTTTCATACCCATTCAACAGAATTATTTCATTTCGTTAGCTTTTCTTGTTTCACCCATTCAACAAAACAACGTTGACTTTGTCAATTGTTTTGAGTCAGGCCAGTCTGTCAAATCCAGCTTGAAGCCCGATAAATTTAATTCCAAACCTGGCCGTATTCCAGTTAAAACGGATTATACCCGTATGACTGTTTTTCATTCCCTTCTGTTTCGGTTACCTACGTAATAGTGATTGACATAGAATGATATGTTGTTAACAGGTGATGAGCAAGTTGTAGTTTTGGCCACGGCCAGTGTTGACAAGAAGGTTAAGTTGTGGGTAGCTCCATCCCGCCATTCTGCCTAAAGAAGCATGGGATTTTACTGATATCCAACAGGTACTAGCTTTGGATTTGCTTTTCCTCCTTGAACAAACTTCACAAATTTTGAGCTGCACAACTCGCGTAAATTCGATAGTTGCAAACGAGTGACATAGATAGAGCAAGCGTCATATGAAGCTTTCTGGTGACAAATAGGAAATATCGACTTACCATGCATTTATGTCTAACCGGAGGTTTTGGTTGATATTATGTGGAATTAGAAGTCATCTCATCTTTGGCAGTACATTTGGTCTGGGGAGTCGGGTGATCTTATGCAAGAAGGTTAACGAGAAATTTAGTGTTGACGCGTATTTGCTTCTCAAATTTTGCTTGTAGTGTTTCATTAATTAAGCAATCATCAATAAGTGTTTATTTATGAGTTTTTCCATATAATAAGTGCTTTACACTTTTGATCAAAATAGCTACTTTAGATTTAGAAAAACGTTTTATACTTGTGCAGATTTGATGGTATCGGAAGTCTTAATAGCTAGCTATTTACCGTTTTTGTTACATCCGACAGCTTTGTAGATTTTGTTTAGTGATATTGCAAGTCCTAGATGAAGATGAGTACAATATTTGATTGCTAAGGGTTTGTTTGATGTATGGTTGAGTTTTTATGACAATCTGATTTCTAGTATTTAATTACTTGACTAGTAAATGTTATGATCAAAAGGTAAACGTTTTTTAAATTATTTTAACTGTATTTTCTAAACATGTTTAATAATGCAAAATATTTTTTTTCTGTATTTTCAAAAATTATCTTTAAAATAAGTCAAATTACATATTTAATTAACATTTGAATTATCTGAATTTTATTGATAAATATTTTAACTTATTTTTAAATTTATTTAACCCTTCTTAAGGAAAATTATTTCGCATAATCTGAATTTTAATTAACATAAAGCATAATTTAATTTATTGATAATTATTTTATCTTATTTTTAAATATGCTTTTCTAAAGAGAATTATTTTTAAAAGCTAAGAACAAATAATATTGAACTTAACAATGAATGTAAATATTTTTTGAAATTTATGACATTAAATTTCATTTTGACCGTTTAATCAAATGCTTTTTTCCAATTTTAAACTTATATTTATTATGTTTATTCTTAACAGTTTAACATGGTTTTGAAAAGTCCATTGTTTTTTAAATAAAAATTTATTTACTTATTTAACACTTACTTTTAGACATAATAATTTCAGTGTTTAAAATGACTAGTTGTTCATTGTAAATAAAATATAAATTAAATTTTTTGGGACATAAAAGCATAATATTTCAAAATAATAATAAATAAAATTGAAAGTTTAGGAGTTGCTTGGTTCTATTCTTTATTATAGTTTCTGGTCTTTATTTATGTTCTTAAAAATATGAATTTTGCATATTTGAGATTTGTAATAAAAATTGAAAAATAAATTGCTTATTTATAATAGAAAATGAAAACAAAAATTGCTTAGTTCTGTCATCTTTTTTATATTTTATTTTTATGGTATTATTAAATTTTAATATAATTTATTTTTAATATATTAATGTGTTTTCTTAAATTAATTAATTCTTATGAGGTAAGAAAGTTTAATATCATTAAAAAAGTTTACACCAAATGTTATACAAGGTTAAAATTAAAATGATGAATTATTTGATAATTATTTTAAAAATAAAGAGCAAATTATAAAGGTTATAAATAAAAATACAAATTCTCAATTGGAATATAATATCATGTCTTAAAAGCAAAATGAAAATGAAAAAATATTAGTAATAAAAATTATAATTAATTTATATTTCTATTTTGTAAGTCATATTACTATCATGTTTTAAAATTACATGAATTTTTAAAAACATTATTAATCCAAAGGATTTGCATATTAAGATTTTTAATTTTCTATCAATGTTGATAAATACATAGAAATAAAATTTATTTTCAAACCGTTTAAATATTAAATCTATTTGTTACCGAAGTATCACATAAGAAACAAAGTTTAATGATAATCACTTAAGTCTATTATAAATACTTTTAACTTATTATTTTAATTTATTTTTAAACTTTTACATAAAAGCTATTTCTAAAATATCAAAACAGATGTAATAAAAATAAGAAAGGCATGAATGAGAAAACACAATTGCAGCTTATGATACGAATGCTCCTTTACTTACCACGGCAAGTGGTACCTATTAGTAGCATTCAGAACACTGGACGGATTTAGCTCCGAGTTTAAGATATTAATGGATTAAATTAAAATTAATTGAGTTTCAAATTAATTTTAAATAATGTTATTTTGGTCAAAGGAGTTTTAAGTCAGATTAGACGTCTCGAGTCGAATCTAACGCATTCTCAAATATATTAATAACTTTATCAAGGTAAGTAAAAAATCAAATAAGCTTGTGAGATGTTGGAGAGTACTTAATTGAACTCTTGGCCTCATTTAAAATGTTTCCAGGGCAATCTGAAGAGACTGGCCTCTATACGCACCTGAGTGTACTTGGTACTTACCAGTGTGAGTGTCAATCGCTTCTGTTTGCCATAAACGAACAGAAATTCAGAACTAATGCTGCGGCCGTGAAACGCATTCCAAAGATCAATGCCTATCGCCAGTGGATATAATGCCGCAAGACCCATCGGCGCAACCTAAGAATCAAATAATTTATGGGCTTATATTGCATTACACTGCAACAGATATAACAACGGTTCTACAAAAATTCTTCAACAACTAATCGTAAGGCTCTACAAATGTTTTCACCACACCATCAACGTAGATAAATTATGCCGGCATGGTAGAGTGACGATAGTATAAATAAATATGAAGGCTGTGTTTGAAGTCATGACACGATGACTTTATACGATATTGTGAATAGAACTTTTGCACATTCACATTTCTATTAATCCAGGAAGAGGATCTATATATACACATAAATTCATGGAGCCATATATCTCGATTGGAAAAGAATCAATAGAAAAAAAAAGAATTAGAATTGATCGCTATAGTTCTTGAAACAAAAGAAAAGGAAAGAAACATAAATCATGGATCAATTAAGCCATTTCAGGGACTTACTTAAAAATAAGAAAGAGGTAAATATCCTGTAATAGGGTTCGATCCTATTTATGAGGATTCCGTAAATATTCCATTAAAAAAAGAGAAAGTTTGAAACAATTGGATTTTTTTTTTAACAGATTGGATGTGGTTACTAATTCATGATTTGACATGTGTAGAATGAAAACTTCATTCTCGATTCTTCGAGACTTTTTATGAAAGTTTTTCATTTGCTTCTTTTCAATGGAAGTTTTATTTTCCTAGAATGTATCCTAATTTTTGACTTAATTCTTATTTTGATGATCGATTCAAACTCTGATCAAAAAGATATCGTTGGTTATATTTCAACTCTTTAATAAGTTTAGTAATGAGTATGATGGCTCTATTGTTTTGGTGAAGAGAAGAACCTATGATTAGCTTTTCGGGAAGTTTTAAACGAACAATTTCAACAAAATCTTTCAATTTCTTATTTTACTATACTCAACTCTATGTATTCTATATCCATATAGTACATTGAATGTACAGAAATGACTATAACAGAGTTTCTCTTCGTATTAACAACTACTCTAAGAGGAATGTTTTTATGCGGCGCTAACGATTTAATAACTATCTTTGTAACTACAGAATGTTTCAGTTTATACTCTTACCTATTATCTGGATATACCAAGAAAGTTGTACAGTCTAATGAGGCTACTGTTAAATATTTACTCATGGGCAGGGCAAGCTCTTCTATTTTGGTTCATGATTTCTCTTGGCTATATAGTTTGTCTGAGGGGAGATCGAGCTTTAAGAAATAGTGAATGATCTTATCAATACACAAATGTATAACTCCCCAAGAATTTCAATTGCTCTTATATTCATGATTGTAGGAATTGGCTTCAAGCTTTCCCTAGCCCCTTCTCATCAATGGACTTTTGACATATACGAAAGAGAGTGGTTCATTTGAAAAATTCCTACCTCTCTATCTATCTCTGAGATGCTTGGATTTTTCAAAACTCTATGGACATGTAGAAGAGAAATGCTATCCCTACTCGAACCAAGACATAACTTTTACTTGTTCAACTAACAGTTAAGGTGAAGCAAAGCAGGGCCAGGAACAAAGAATCTCTTTATGATAAATAGATTCATTTTAAAAGTTCGTTATTACGATTAGCTCCTACAAAAGATTGGACTAATGACGTATACAATAATTAAATTCTCAATGTAGATACTACATAGTTGGATCTCATCCTTCAAAGACTACGATTGTAATAGGAGCGTCCGTCGACAAAAGGATCACCCTAAGATGATCATCTTATGGCTATTGAGAACGAATCAAATCAGATGGTTATATTTCTCAATCTTTCTGACTTGCTCTTGCAAAACCAAGAGGTCGAAAAGATTGAGAAAAATCGATCATTCACAACTGTTGATGAAGGATTTATCAAAAAGTTAAGGATTAGTAATTATTTTTAGAAATTGAATAGATTTGGTCCTATATATATGCAAGGAAAGTAATCAAAAAAGAAAGAAGATGAGTTCTTTCTTTTATCATTTAGGAGTCGTGCGAGATGAAAGTCTCATGCACGGTTTTGAATGAGAGCAAGAATTGAGAAATCCTCTTTTCGACTCTGACTCTCCCACTCCAGTCGTTGCTTTTGTTTCTGTTACTTTAAAAATAACTACTTCAGCTTCAGCCACTCGAATTTTCGATATTCCTTTTTATATCTCATTAAATAAATGGCATCTTCTTCTAAAAATCCTAACTAGAGCATGATAATGGGGAATCTAATTACTATTACTCAAAAATATATGTTTGCATATTCGTCCACAAGTCAAATTGGATATGTCATTATTGGTTGGAGACTTAAACGGTGGATATGCAAGCATGATAACTTATATGCTCTTCTATATCTCCATAGATTTAGGAACTTTTGTTTGCATTGTATTATTTGGTCTATATACCGGAACTGATAACATAATTTATGAATAATTATATGTGGTCAACATGAAAAATGATGCGTGATTTCATGGATAATGTCGACAAAGAACAATAACACGATATTTATCGGATAATTCCATTCAATGTCGTTATGGAAGACATTGTATAATCTTGTATCCGTTAAGATTAAAAAAATAATGAATATGACAAATGGACAACTAGTCATTGACTCATGGCCCGATCAGAAGCTCTGCAAGCATTCATCGATTTACGATTCTTTATGCACAGGTGACACCACAGCTCTGATTTTATTGGCATTCGTAATATAAATGTTCTTTTTTTTTTTTTTTTTGAGGGAATAAATGTTCTTTTTAATCACATGATCAACTCAAAGACACATGCTATATAGTAGATATAAACATAGTGAACTACACTTGATCAATACCTTTAAGAAAGAATAGTTTAAGGAAAAAAAATAATAAAAAAATAAAAGTTTTTTTTATTTAATGACGATAACTATTGATGATTGCGATTTGCGCATCAATTTTCTCCTATGATATACAAATATCTGACTTGAAATGAAAACTTTCATAACATGTGGAATATGAACCCTATATATATATATGATTCAATAATAATTTCATATTAGATGCTAAATAATGGAGTTGTTCCACAAAAGGTTTTGCAGTTTAATTGATTTCAACTGTTTTATTTCTGTACTACGTCATCTAATGAATAATATTCATTCCACTATAAATATATATATATACAAACAATTATCTTTGTCAATGACACTTCCCCGATCCACGTTTTGGACTGCTCTTACACGTTTGTCCCATTTTTCTAGTTCCGCACATAGGAGGAAAATATTAACTGAAGAATAAATTTGTTTACCAAAAGAACAAAGGAGAAGCAACATAGGTCGTCATGCAAATCTAATCCAAGAAAGTCACGAACACAAAATGCAAATTGAAATCATACCTCAACATTTCCGGGAAAACAAGCAGACTGCAGTTGAAAAATCGAAAGAGAGAGGGAAAATGCTAAATAGAAGAGAAAGGAAGAGGTACTTGTCATCTTGTTTCCAACAACTGAATCGCAGAGACGAGGAGCACTGAAACTTTCACCAGAAGGTTCGAGAGAAACCAACGGGCCATCTGCTTTCTGTTCATTTAATGTTCAGTCAAACTTCTTCGCGCCTCTGCTTATATACATATATAAACCAACGTTTAATATATATTCAAACTTACTTCGCTCCTCTGCTTATGGATTATTCGAATTTTTGAAGAAAATGTACAGTTTATTTTTTTTATTTTTTAAATTAAAGAACTATCGACTCGCACTTATTATCTTTAAATAATGATTAAACAAATATTTAAAATACATATAATAATCCATAAATTATATATTTTATAACTGAAGTCGACATTTCAAAATTAAATAATAAAACCAATTCAAAATAATTAAATATAATTGATTATTAGTATTAGTCTTTTTTATTATACTCAAATGATATGATCAACACAAATTGGTCTCCAAACGAAACTTAAAACAGAATAGGGTAATATAGTAGGGAAAGTCGCAGTCAGTGCACTGCATCAGGTTGTCTTTCTGGGGTTGAAGCAATGAACTCAGGCAGGCCCTTGTAAAATTCAAATAACCTATTCAGAGTAGGATATTTGGTCTGCAGAAACAATCAGAAAACAGTTGTTCAAAATAATGACCAAAAGTCTTGCTCTTAGAAAGTACAGAAATCTCTGAAACATTCCGAGCAACCATGACAGGCATGGCTAGTACAGTTAAAGACGAATGTCGTTAAACAGACTCCAAATTGAAATCCAATAGATTCCTGTCAACCCCGAAAACCCTGAATCAGTAAGAACCACCCTAATGTCTACGCATATTCTATCGGTCAGAAGTTTCGGTGAGACATTGGAAGGTTTTACACTAACTTGGCAATGAACCCTTAGCCACTAATGTTATTAAGTTCTTACTTTAACTGATTCACCAACTTAAGCCATCTACTTTGTTGAATAAGATAAGCTTAATTTCATAAATTAAAAGTTATGTTGGATAAAATTAGGATGTGTTCGAGTTCATTGACCATGAACAGGACTAATTCTACAACAAAACAACTGTCACAAAGCAGGAAATGCAAGAAACTAAGCAGGACTTTGATGTGGACATCAGTTTCTAAGCTAGATGGGAAAGAGTAGAGAAGAAACGTTGTACCATGTCTACTTTCCACCTTTCCACAGCAACAGCAATTTGTGGGGCCAAAAACACATCAACCTGCAAAGAAAAACTCAAGGTGGTATAAACTCGAGCAAGATCAGCATAATTGAGACTTAATAATCACAAACTTTCTCCAACGTGCCCGGAACTTCGATTGTTTTGAAAACATGATTTCAAATTTGAACAGGTTAAAATAAATTCATCTGTCGAAGTCTGAAATACCAAGTTATGTGCAGAGAGCTAACATAACAGATACAAAATGAAAAAAGCTTAGAGGGGAGTGGTAATTCCAAGAATGTGAGAGATACATAGTCTAGGATCACTTTCAGATAGTAGAAACAGAAAGTATTTAGAAGAAACAACCACGAAACAAGAGAGAAAGTAGTCAGAAGAGACCATGTTAACTTCTTCTCCAGTGCCATATGTTCCAGCAAAATCTTGCAACAACTTCTCAAGAGCTGCACAAAAGGAAAAAATTCCCATCAAGAACAAAGAGAAATGTAGCATGTTCCCAATTGAAATGAAATGCAGCAATTGTAGAAGGCAAATGGCATATGGTAGTGAATAGAATAGACTATGCAAGCACCACTGAGTATACTTTAGATGAATGACTAATCCATCAAAAAGATAATAATGTAGATCTTACAAAAGAGAAAAAGAGTTACCTAGGAAACCTTTTTCTATTGAGGATTTTACCCATAATAATCGTTCCTCAGGTCTTAGTTTGTCATCCAAATATTTCTGGA
Organism: Erythroxylum plowmanianum; assembly: GCA_025531925.1. NCBI lineage: Eukaryota > Viridiplantae > Streptophyta > Magnoliopsida > Malpighiales > Erythroxylaceae > Erythroxylum > Erythroxylum plowmanianum. The sequence goes on along the minus strand of JANVCQ010000009.1, from coordinate 28,245,588 downwards.
AAATTAAGAATAGCAAACATAGATAATCCATCGATAACATAACTAAGTAACTTTTGGTTGTTGCCTCCGTAAATATTGTAAATGCAAACTACTGTAAAAGAACCAAGTCTCACCACAACTGTCAACATTTGAAGAGGTTGTATGCTAGAGCTTACAATACTGGCAGCCTGTATCATTGTACATTAGTTTTGTAAGAAAAGTATCATAGTAAAACTTGAAAGCTTGTAAATTCTTTTCTGGAAGTATAACCAAAGTGCGACAAATAATCGATCCCAGTTAAGCTCTCAAAGTAAGGGACTATACAAAGAACTTGTTCGACCTCCAATCCAATGGATTTTGCAGGTGACTGGAAACCTTAAACACAGCCAAGCTAAGCTGTATCTATCCACATAGATGCTGTAGATATCGGATAGGGATAGCAACAGAGGAAAAAACCAAAGATTTCACGTGGTACTTACACTTGTTTAGATTGAAGCCCGGAGAAGGGTCAAATAAATTAAGTTATATTAAAAGAAAAAAAAAGACCCCAAAACAATGCAGGTCTCAAGTTTAAAATATGCAAATTTTTTCTTGACAGTTTGATCTAGACATCATAAATGATGCAAAGAGTAAAAGAAACATCTCACCTGAAGATTGAGAGCTCTTTTCTGAGGATCTTTGGGTAGTAATGCTTTTTCAGGATACTTCTCTTCCAAGTACTGGAAAAACCATTTAGTATAGCGATTAGCTTCTGTCAAAATCTGAGAAACACAGACACTAGTAAAGAACAAAAGAACAAAGATTACTTACCAACAATATAGCGAAGGAGTCGGAAACCACCATGTCACCATCCACCAACACCGGAACATAATGAACAGGATTCAAACGTTCGAACTCTGCGATTCAATGAGAACATAAAACCCCTTTATCCTCGGAGTCTCCGACCATGTAACCACATACATGTTCTATTTCTTGGTATAGTATTCAGTACTTTGGCCCAAGAGACCTATTAACCCTCAAGGAAAAAAGAAAAGGAATCGATAAATAATTTGGTCAGAACACCGACCAGGAGAAAATTGCTCTCCTTTAGGAAGATCCACTGCTTTGTACTCGTACGAAAGCCCTGAAAATTCAACAATCGATTCAGAGAACTATTTCTAACGAGATTCATTTAAAATCAGAGAACACAATCGACTACATTTTATTAAAATGTCCTCAAATTTTACTAATTTTGAAGAAGCCGTGATAAATGAGAATACCCTTGAGGATCAAAGCGAGACGGACGCGCCAAGAACAAGAACTCTTCCAGTAAGAATACAGAACAAGTTTTGACGATGACTTACGGTTACCCCTGTCTCCCTGCGAAATGAAATCCATAAGATATACAAAAGAAAAAACATTAAAATGGGTAAATAAGAGATTAATACAAAAGCAAAGATAACTCTAAAGATAACCACTAATCTTAACTTCCATGATTGAGAAGAAGTTAAAAGCACAGTCACAGAACCTGTATCGCTTGCTTCTGTTTGGTTTGAGACTTTGCGTCTCCCGTTTGGAGTTGACTTTAAAAGTCAATGCTTTTGAGTTGACCAATCAAAATCTTCCGTGGCACCTTCTAATATTGCCATATCGGCAGCTATGCCTGAAATACATAATCAGATTGCCACTTTTGGTAATTGGTGTTCAGATTATCTTGCCATTAATGTTAGTAACTAATCAAACTTAGTATTCGACTCCTCCCATGGCAAGAAAAAAAAAACTTAAATCGGGCAATTTAGTTTTATTTTTATATTTTTCTTTTAAACAAAATAATAACTTATTTGATTGTTTTTATTATAATTATTAATTATATATCAGATAAAATTTAAAGATTAATTTTTTTGAATCAGTTATTAAAATAAATAATTTAAAAGTTAATGTTTATTTTTTATTCGAAATTTATATGTTTTGAATACATTTTAAATTTAGTTATATTTATTAATATTTACTATTTTATTTTAATAAAAATTAAATTAATAGATTAAATTAAATTATTTGTAATTTTATTAATAAATTTTTAATTAATTAAATATAATATTTCATTCAATTATTTATAATTCTTGTTGATAATTAATGTATTAATAATTAAATAATATATTTTTAGTTGATAGTAAATCAGATTATAAAAACAAAAATAAAAAACAAAAACTAATTTTTGTAGTTTTCATAAATTTTGAAAACTAGAAAAAATCAAAACTAAAAATAAAAAAAAAATTCAAACAAACATACCATTTTTATTAAATTTAGAAAAAACAGAAAACTAAAACCTAAATAAAAACAAACAAATCCTAAGGTTATCCTTTTCTGTCCGTAAGAAGTTATTTAGTGAACTACCACTAGATAGGTTTAATTAGGGTGAAAAATTAACAATAATTTACATTTAAAAATATATTTATAATTTAATACTGTTAAAATTTTGAATTGAATATAATAATATCTTATATATAAATTTTACATACGAATAATTTCTATTTAAAAATTAAAATTAAAATTAATTTTAAAAATGGTTTAATTGATAATAATTTACTTGTTATTCTAAGGGGAAAAAAAGATAAAGTTATAATAAATATGATTCCACATCAACTAAAAGTAAAAGCTAAGGATAACTTACATATAAAATCCAACTATCTTTCACATTTGAAAGAAACGTGGAATGCAGATATGCAATACTAAAGATTTAAGTATGTTCTCCTTGTGGAAGAAGCCTTGTAATAAAAAAGTATCAGGAAAGTGTGCTTCCAAGATATTGTAATTTATTAAAAAAAAAACTAAACGAATGTATACACGTGTTATAATTTATTAATATTAATTAATTTAAACTTATAATTTAATTTTTAATTGGTAAGTATCAAATAATTTATTTAAAATATATAATTTATAAATTATTATGTATCCTCAAAATTTATTAAATAATTGAGTCATAATAT
>JANVCQ010000009.1:28185167-28205769 GCA_025531925.1 Erythroxylum plowmanianum | reverse complement strand
CTCAATTTATTATTTTTAAAAATAAATTATCAAATAAAATGTTAATAATAAAATATTTCTGTAAATGATATCTAAATTATATATAAATATATGATAGGTTTTTTGGGTGTTTCAGGTTCAGGTTTAAACCTAAACTTATAAATCAGGTTCGATTCGGTTAACCTGCTATAGGTTCAGGTTAGGTTCGGTTAACCTATAACCGCAAGTTAGAAACCTGAACCTGATTTTTTAGGTTTGGTTCAAACCGAACCTGAACTCAGGTTCGGATAACCTTATTTATAGGTTCGGTTCATGCGGTTCAGGTCCGGTTCGCGGGTTTTTTTTAACACTCCTATCAGATTGTAGTTAGATTTTGCAATACTGACATGCTTCATTTAGTCAGGAGTTAATAAAGTAATTTTAAGTTGATTAAATTTAAGTTAAATTCAAGTTTACTAACGAAAAAAGGTGTCAAAAATACGACCGTAGGTAAATTTACCGACGAAATTTTTTATACCGTCAGTAAATTTACTGACGAAAATTTTGTTCAGTTGATAAATTTACCAAAGAAGGAAAATTTTTCTGTCAGAAAATTACAAACGGATTTGGTTTTTTGTCGGTAATTACCTACAGAAAAAGAATTTCTGTCGGTAAATCCAATATATTTTACTTACATAAATGGATTTTTCGTCGGTAAATCCAATATATTTTACCTACGGAAATGGATTTTTCGTTGGTAAATTTGTTAAAAACTATTTTTAAAAATTTACCTGCAAAGTGTTCAGTTTCTCTGGAAGCCCCCATGTAGAGAACTTTGCTAAATCTCTTCGTACCAATCGCAACACTTATTATATTCTGGTTCTTGCGCAAAAGTTAAGAAAATAATTCATACTAAAGAACTAAAATTATGAAATTCATATTAAAAAAGAACTAAAAATAAAGAACTGAAATTATTTTTTCAAAGAATAGACATTTCATCAAACACCTTATATGCATGTGAAATTTATCCCAACATCACAATTCACAACTAAAATCACGTCTTGTCCCTTCTATCACTAACATTTATATCTTAAAGTTGTTTTCTAATCACAAAATATACAAATAAACGAAAGTAATCAAATACCCAAATTAACTTTCATCCAATATACGAAAAAACACATGACGGTAGTTGCAAAAATATCTCCACCGAATGACACGATGACAATGACTAGAGAAGACAACGTCGACGAGCAGAAAAGGAGTCCACAATAGAGAAACCGAAGAGAAGAAAGCCGATTGAAGAGGAGATGCAGGAAAAAGGAAGATTTAAAGTTAAAGAGATTTTACTGATGGAATTTACCTACGGAAATTCCCGCCTTTTTATCGACGGATATCTTATATCTTCACCAAATCTTTTACCGACGGAAATCTTGTATCGAAAGTCTGTCGCAAAATTTGTCAGGATGATTTTCCTCCATACGAAAATTTTTCTGTCAATTTTACCAACAAAAATGAATTTTCCGTCGGTAATTTGCTACGGTATACTTTCCATCGGTAATTTTTCGTCGCAAAATTTACCGAGATTATTTCCCTCCATATTTAGCGATGGATATTGGTACCGTTGCTAAATGAAAATCTTTTCGTCAATACCTACGAAAATAGATTTTTCGTCGGTAATTTGAAACGTTATATTTTTCATCAGTAATTTTCCGTCGCTAATTATTGCTTTTCTTGTATTGATATTAACAAGATTCAATTTTATCATCAAAATAATATCATTTTAATAAAAAGGGTTACTTAGAAAAAATCTCAAACTTTACTCAATTTTGAGACAAAAACGTTAAACATTTATACACATCAGACTTAATTAAATTTAACTAAACTATATCTTTTGAAAATTGAAATCTCTTAATCAAACTCACTGCCTAAATCACTAGAATTGAAAACCTTAAATCAGCTCATTATCGCACAGAAAGAAAGAGGACCTATGATGACAAATTACAATTTCATTTAGATTGTTAGAAACTGTATTATTGTCGTCCCGTACCAGCATAACATAATGTCGTTGTCATCTCGCACCGACATGAAAGAGTTTAATTTAGAGATTTGAATCCCAAAATGACGTAGTTTAGGTAAACTTAATTAAATCTAAGGTGTATAACTTAATTAATTAAACTTAATTAAATTTAACGGTGTATAAATGTTTATGATTTATGTCTTATGTGACAAGTCACGTCAACAACATTAACGAAAATACTAACATCGGTTATAATTGAAAAAAATTGAAAATTTAAATATTTAATTATCACTTTTTAAAATTAAATTAAGTAAAGTTTGAATTTTTTGTAATTAGGCCTAACAAAATTAACGAAACTTTAAATGCTGGACAGTAGTTTATACCGTTCCACATTTTCTCTTAAACTCTCCCAACTCCATAGCCTGTATCAAAGCCCTGGATGGAGCTGATTTTAAGATCGATCCATGCATATCATGAAAGAAGCCCAAATTCCCATACCCGCTTTACACCTTATATTGAACGTGTTTTGAGTTTAATAATTAATTAAAAAAATCAACATAGAAAATTTAAAATAATTCGGATCTAATGTTTTTAGTAATTTAAAATTAATTTACGGTGGTTTTTTACAACAACAACATAAATGACTCAATAAAAAAACCTTGCTAAACATAGAATTTAATGATGTATACTATATGCAATTTTGCCCTTAATTAATTAACGAAGAGACTATTTTTTAGGATAATTATTTATTTACTTAAATTAATTAAATTTTATTTAATATTATAATAATAATATAACTTATCTGTAAAAATTTTGTTAAAATACAAAATTTGGGATATTTAGAAATACACAACTTTAATTAATCAAGAGACTTTTTCTATAAATTCACATTAAAAAAAGTTAAAATGATTTAAAAATAATCATAATTAAATACGTAAATAAATAAGTGCATAAATAAAAATAAAATAAATAAAGTAAAAGTTTTTAAATATTGTTTTATTTAATTTTATAAAAAATATTTTACGGTTATTGTTTTAATATAGTAATTTAATAGATTAATTATTTAAATTAAAAGTTGGATTTATAGATTAATTTTTATAATGAATTGAATATAAAATTTAAATGAGGTTTTAATAAAAATTTAATTAAACTCCCCTCATTTACAACCTAATCATCAGAAGATTTCAATGGGTGACAAAAAGAGGCATAATTATCCGGTTAATTTTTACTAAATCGAGTTGACGGTTAAGGTGTAATCAACTACATTACACCGGAAGATAAAATCAAACGCACGTTCCCACGCCAATCTTCCACCGCCACGCATGACGGAAAGCCCCATCCATGCACTAGCCCCACTACCATTGTTAAATCCCCACATTTATGCAACCCACCGTCGAGGTTGGTTGGTTGGTTTCTTTCAATATGCGTGGTTTGGGATTATATTAGACAAGACAATACATCATCTGAATTAGAGGATTCCAAGTTAATAAATTTAAATTATTAGGTCAAAGAGATCCACGTTGTTATAGTTTAAATAATTTTAGAAAAATCTCTTAATTAAAAAAATTAAAAAATTCTTTTAATTTTTTAGTTTTCCGAAAAAACTTCCTCTTTTAACTTTCAGTTAAAAAATAATAATGTCACATTTAAAATATAAAATATTGACTTAAAATAATATTTTATAATAATAATAAAAATAATATATTGATTTGATTTGAATTTAATTTGTAAAGTTCAAATTTAGAAAATATATTAAATTGCCATGAACTCTTTTATAATTTACTTTTTAATTAGCGAAAAATTTCCTTCCCATTTTTAAGTTTTTAGAAAATTTATTCTCTTAAATTTTAATTAAAAATAAAGATGAAACACATGTAATATGAATATTATATATGAATAAGTCAATTATTGTTTACAATGATTCAACTAAGCTCTTAAACTACAACAAAACTTATTAAATATGATATAAAATAATAATTTATTATAATTATTAATTAATTTTAAATTAAATTAGTTCAATTTAATTTTAAAAAATGAATCAATTAACATATTAGTGTCGTATGATTAATCCACATATGATATTAATATATTTTATCATTATTTTAAATTGAAATATAAGAAAATGAATTATTCTATAAAACTAAAAGGTAGACAATTTTTAAATTGTAAAATTTTAAAATTTTAAAAAAATTATAAGAGATGTGTATATCTTTTAGAGATAACCAAATTTAAAGATGGATGTTTTTCAATTTTTACCAACTTTTACAATTTTTAATTAAATTATTATTCGTTAAAAACCTTATATATACTCGAAACAAATTTTCTCCTCAATCTAATTATAATTATTATTGTTAAGTGAACATTTAAGTATCATAAATATAAAAGATTCTATTAACCAAATAAAAAAATTGCCAAGAAATTAAAATTTTGATTGAACAATTAAGATTTTAAATGATTAATTACTTAATTAAAATTTTTAAAAACTTACATGCTAAATTGAAAAAACCTCCCAAAATTTAGACAATGATTATTCTTGTCTTTTATAATGTCTAGTGTATTTAATATAAGAAAGTAAAATACGGTTAAAAGGTCATGGGTGTGGCCCAGCAACCTGCGACCGTCTCTGTCTCTTGCGAGTCCCTCAAGAACAGTGGGGTCCAATGTCATCATTACTGTGTTTAAACTTCGAATCACCGAAGCACCCCCAAAATAAACTACCAATTAAAACCCTCTCATTTTCTCTTCTCTTCTTCTCTCAAGTCTCAACCCCTGCTCTCTGTAGTGTCCTTTTGAGACATAAAAATTTCAAACATATTTAGTGGAAGTTATAAAAACTTGTTACGGAGCGAGGGAGAAGCACGAAGCTATGGCATCAAATGCCTACAGAAATGGTACTCCAAAGCCCGCGCTCAAGCCTCTCACCGCTAATTTCAGATCATCATCTTCCAAATCCAGGGTTATTCCTTCTCACGTGACGGGATCTGCTCATCGCCGGAGCAGCACCGGCTCGTTTGGCCCCAGCGGCCCCGGAGACGATGGAGGTTGTTTGCTTTCACTCCCTACTTGTGGTAGTTGGTTTCGACTTTTGCTTTTCGCTCACTGGCTTGTGTTGTTATGGCTTTGTTTCAATGCTTGTGGATAGTTCCGGGAAGGGTTCGAGTTGCGGTGAGACTTCGGCCTCGAAATGCGGAGGAGTTAATGGCTGATGCTGATTTTGCTGATTGTGTTGAATTACAACCAGAGGTAGTCTCTGGTTTTTCTTTTTCTTTTTTTCTGGACTTTTTATTACGATTTGTGTGTACATTTTGATTTAGTTATTACGCCATTTTGGTTACTATTCCTCAGCTGAAGAGGTTGAAACTTAGAAAGAACAATTGGGATGCGGACACTTACGAATTCGATGAGGTGCTTACTGAATTCGCCTCGCAGAAGCGCGTATATGAAGTTGTTGCGAAGCCTGTTGTGGAGGTCTTGATTATTCTGTTTCATTGCGCTTCAATGAATGATTCAATGTAAAGTAGCGAAGGAGCTGACTTGTAAATTATGTTGATTTTGTAGAGTGTTCTTGATGGTTACAATGGGACTGTTATGGCTTATGGTCAAACCGGTACAGGCAAAACTTTTACTCTTGGACACCTTGGCTATGATGATACGTCTGCTCGTGGAATCATGGTCCGTGCAATGGAGGATATTTTGGCTGATGTTTGTCCAGAGACTGATTCTGTTTCAGTTTCGTATTTACAGGTTGTTTGGCTCTAGTGCTTAAAAGTTGATTGTACTATTGTATGTCGTCTTTCATTTTTTTTGTTTTGGTATTGACTTCTAGCAACTAGCCAAATGGAATTTTCGGAGTCCAAAGCACACACTTCTGCCGCCACATTGTTTGGGTTTCTTTCTTATGTCTTTCCTAATGTTAATGGCTTTGTGAAATATTCTAGCTTTACATGGAGACTATCCAAGACCTGCTTGATCCTACAAATGACAATATTCCCATTGTGGAAGACCCTAAAACTGGTGATGTTTCTCTACCTGGTGCAACTCTTATAGAAGTAAGGGATCATATGAGTTTTTTGGAGCTGTTAAGGATAGGAGAAACCCATAGAATTGCTGCTAATACAAAGTTGAATACTGAGTCTTCTCGTAGTCATGCTATTTTGATGGTTAGTACGTTTCGGCTGTCTCTCACTCTATTTGGTAACATGTCTTTCTTCCCTTTGGAAGTTTCACTTATAATGGCATATACTACTGCAGATTCATGTTAAGAGGTCGGTTTCGGGGCAAGAAGATGTTGTTTCAAGTGGCATTGAGAGCTCTTCTCACTTGGTGAAACCTTTGAGGCCACTTGTTCGGAGAAGCAAGTTGGTTCTCGTTGATCTTGCAGGTTCAGAACGCATTCACAAGTCAGGTTTGTATTGGATGTATAACGCTATCAAGTTTATGCTGGTCTCTATATAGCTTATCTTTGATATTTGTGACCTTGTTGTAATACAATCTTCAATTATTTACGTACTTTTTCATTTTTGCTTCAAATTCTTTGATCCACATGTTTAGAAATATGAGGACTCGATATGACTTTTGGCACTCATAGCTTTAATGGTTCTTTAGGAGCTACCATTCCATGCATGTGAAATCATCCTTTTGATTTTTGCAGGGAGTGAAGGGCAAATGTTAGAGGAAGCAAAGTCTATAAATCTATCACTTAGCGCACTAGGGAAGTGCATAAATGCACTGGCAGAGAATAGTCCTCATGTTCCAGTTCGTGATTCAAAACTTACAAGATTGCTTAAAGATTCATTTGGAGGTGAGATGCCTTTCATGGGACTTTGAGATGTTTTAGTGTATAAATGAAGGTATAATAAGCACTATGACAAGTTTATGTTTTACACCTAATGGCTTTAGCATTTTATCATATTTCAGGTTCAGCGAGAACTTCATTAGTTGTGACTATAGGCCCTTCACCACGTCATAGAGGAGAGACCTGTAGTACTATATTGTTTGGACAAAGGGTAAGAGTTTAAATGACTTCATGTATCTAGATCATCTATGGTACCCTCAATAATTCCAGTTCATTTAACATCCAAACTTTTATGCCTATAAATCTTCAGCTGCCTGAATTCATTTGCTAATTTTCCTTGCGTCCCAATACTTGATGATTTTTATAATATGCAATAAGATTACTATTTCTGCAGTTTCTTGTTGTCTACTTACCTGTTTTAAGATTAACCAGCTTGTGGTTGTTTTGCAACTTCATTTTTCTGTAGGCTATGAAGGTTGAGAATATGTTAAAAATAAAGGAAGAATTTGATTATAAAAGTTTGTCTCGAAAGCTTGAAATACAAGTTGACAAGCTCATTGCTGAAAATGAAAGACAGCAGAAAGCTTTTGATGACGAAGCCGAAAGAATTAACCAAGAAGCACAATGTCGAATTTCTGAGGTGGAAAGAAACTTTGCAGAAGCCTTAGAGGTTAATATACTACTTTCACATCCCTGCATTTTTCATTAAAATTTTGTTAATTACTTTTCTGTGGCCACTTATTCTTTTTACATCAAATAAGTTACAATTGTGCGAACTTTTGTGAATGACATATCTCGGTTCACCACTCATTTAACCTTGGCAAGCACATGAAGAAACAAAAGTGGAATGAGTTGACATTTCTTAGTTGGGAAACTTTTTCACTGAAATCTAATATTTGTTTTTTACATGGAAATGTATCCAATTTGAGATTTGTGCTGTTTCTGCAGAAGGAAAAAATAAATTGCCAGATGGAGTATATGGAGTCAGTCAAGAAACTAGAAGAGAAAATGATGATGAATCAGCATGATGGCTTCATCAGTAAACGTAATGGAGAGGTACTCGATCTACAACTGATTTTTTTTGGGGTCTTTAAATTGTTGAGGTATCTTTGCTGTTTAGGCCGATGAATATGACCAGTTTTGAGATGATAACGTATTGCTCCTATCAGCTCTAGCTAGGATTCTTCTGTTGCATCTTGCCTTGGTATAAGTTTGTTTTTCGCTCAGGACATATATGGCAAATGTTAGGCATAACTTGAATCCTTTGCATGTATCTTGCATGCAACTTTTATGCGCCATAAAAACAATCATGATGTGTTTCAAAGGTAAACATGTTTCCATTATGTGCTATCCTCATCATTGTATATCAGGTCTCCTTGTGCTTTACTTTGAGATTAACTATTGTTCCTCCACCTGTTCCATCTCTCTGTTATTTTCAGAAGTTGGGAGTTTCTGTGAGTGAGGACATTGCTGAGTTAAAGAGGTTGCTTCAAAATGAACTTCAATTAAGAAAGCAAGCTGAAGAGGAGGCGAACAAGCTCAAGAGTCAATTAGATCAATTTTTGCAGTCTGCAGTATGTGTTCTGTGGATTACAATACTTTACTCTCTATACTGCTTATATAGATTCCAAGCTTTTCTTCCTTCCCTCCCTACTTATGTAAGAAGATAAATTAGTTTTTAATTTGTTAAATATAAGGGGTTATTTCATTCACTAGGTAGGTGACGATGCCGAGGTTATAAAGCTGCACAAGAAACTGGAGGATGATGCCAATGAAAAGAAGAAAATGGGAGAAGAAATTATGATTTTGAAAAGTCAGTTATTGCACTTGAATCTTGAAGCTGATCAGGTAATTTTATTAAGATAGATGCTCTTCTTACGTTAAGCCCGTAATTATTTGGTTTTAATACTAGCTGAAATGCTCTCAATTAACTGTTTACATCAACATCAGCAGTTTTGAGAAATAAGATGAAGCAGATCTGACCCTTCTTCAATTACAAATCTGTATTTTTGAAATTCTAGCGCTGTTGACGTCATGTTTATGTTTGCAGACAAGAAGGTATAATGACAGAGGCGGATCTGGAAATGGCTTTACTTCCTTAGATTCCCTTATGTCTCAATATAAGCATTCCCAGTTTAGTGAATCCACCAATGGACACAAGCCACCAATGGCCTCTCTTTTTGAGCAAGGTAAACAAATTTTATGCATGGAGCTGTATGATAACTGAGATCCAATTCATGTGTTTCTTGTATAATTTTTTCATAAAATTATTCGACAGTTGGACTACAAAAGGTTTTGCAACTGCTTGAGTCTGAAGATGCTAATGTCAGAATCCATGCAGTAAAAGTGGTGGCTAACTTAGCTGCTGAAGGTCAGTAGTGCATTTTTCACCTTTCATTTCGCCTGTCAATTCTGCTCTCCAGTTAATATGCCAACCTAAAGCGTTGATCTCAGCTACATCTTTTACCTGGGGCCTTTTCTAAAAGTTAAACTGCAGCCAGTTAATAGGAAATATAGTTCTAAATATGCTATTTAATACTGGTTATGTTGATGGGCTTTCTCCCCCTTGTACTTGCTCATAAAGTAAGGGAAGCCAGATTCCTGTTTGAGATAGAATACAGAAGATTTGTTCCCCAAAGGCAACCCCTTCCCTCTCCATAATTTGAGAAAAAGATAATGTTACAATTTGCTACTCTATTACTTTATGATGTCTGTTATGAGCCCAGGTATGTGATCTAGTTTGAATCGGACTAGACCGTCCGGATTGCTCTTTCTTACCTCTAGACTTCGCAATTTTGGACTCAGACGGGAGTTACCTACCGTGGAACTCAAGGGAGTTGCCTACCAAAAGATTCTGAAAATTTGCTATCCTTTATTGAATGGAAAACGCCTCTTATATAGAGGTTACAAAGCTAGGAAATATCCTAATCCAATAAGAACTCCCTAATAAAATAAACCTAGTTTGATAAGGACTCTCCTAATAAAATAAACCTAGTTTGATAAGGACTCCCCTAATAACTTTAAAACAAATAATCAAACTTGCTAAACAAGAATCCTAACTAACTCAAATAAAACAATTAAAACAATTAAATAAATCAAGCTAATCAAAATAGAATTAGGCTGCCCTATTCTTACGACTATATCCTTTGCCAATAAAGGCATCAGCCATAACAATGTCACACCTAATATGTAATCACAAATTTCCTAAACAGAAGCAAATCAGGAACAAATTGTTGAGGCTGGTGGTCTTACATCTTTGCTGATGCTTCTGAGAAGCTATGAGGATGAAACTGTTCGCAGAGTAGCAGCTGGTGCAATTGCCAATCTTGCAATGAATGGTAATTGCAAAAATTTCTCATCTTTGAGTGTTTTGGAGTCCTGGCATGTTTAGGATCTTAACACCACGTGGTTTCTAAAATCTTTTATGTTCCTATTTTCGTCTCTTTCAGAAGCTAATCAAGAACTCATAATGGCTCAAGGGGGAATTAGTTTGTTGTCTATGACAGCAGCTGATGCTGAAGATCCTCAAACACTGCGGATGGTTGCTGGAGCTATTGCAAATCTATGTGGGAATGGTATAGTGATTCTCCTGTTCATCACTTCTCTTGCTTTATGTTTTTGTTCCTTTAGCAAAATATAGGAGAAGATTTACCCATTATTCCGAATAAATTTTGTATGGATCGCATATTTTTAGTATTTAATCATCAGTAGCATGTTGTTCTAATGTCTGGAGGCTCTCAACAGCTATCAACTAGAGACAAACTTTTATTCTGCGTCCATAACTTCTGCTGAGTGTGGCTTTTTACGTCATCTTAGGTATGTATGTATTGTGAACTTCGATTGCAGATAAGCTACAAGCAAAGCTGAGGTCTGAAGGTGGTATAAAAGCATTGCTAGGGATCGTCAGGTGTGGGCATCCTGATGTTCTTTCCCAAGTTGCACGTGGTATTGCAAACTTTGCAAAATGTGAATCACGTGCGTCGACAAAAGGTATGACCTTTTCGTAACGTGTGAAGTAGAGATTTATCCCCCTCCCCACACCCACAACTCACTTTTTCTTTCACCTTCTTTTATCTCTAGATTTTGTTTGTGGCCCATGATTTTTTACAGCTTGGCTATTTGAGAATTATCGATGATCTTTGATGATCCTAGTCATAAATTGAGCAAATTACTGTATATTCGTCTACATGAAAGATTAGGGTCAAATGGCTCACTAGTGCACGGCAGTTAGTTTCTTTCAAGCATGTTTGATTGTCTGAGACAGATCTTTTTCATGCCCCACAGGAATAAAAAGTGGCAGATCTTTACTTATAGAAGATGGTGCTCTTCCATGGATTGTACAAAATGCCAACAATGAAGCTGCACCTATAAGGCGCCATATCGAACTTGCACTTTGTCACTTGGCACAGCACGGTAAGTGTAACTCCTCTTTTATTCGTTGAAGATCTTTTATCAATGCATGTTACTCAAAGAACTGGAACCTGAAAATTTCAGAAGTAAACACAAAAGACATGATTAGTGGAGGTGCACTTTGGGAGCTTGTTCGGATCTCCCGGGATTGTTCGAGAGAGGACATTAGAAATCTTGCTCGCAAGACCCTGAATTCTAGCTTAACATTTAGGGCTGAAATGCGGCGATTACGGATAGAATGTTAACTGCACAAATGTGAAATCCGGCATCTACAATTCATTGGTACCCCTTGAATGATAGGGTCTTCTTTAACATCTTGTGTACAGATCGATCGATAATGAGTATCATACCTTATTCTTTATTAGCTCAAATCCTCGTGCTGTTTTTATGTAAAGTAGCGAGTCCCGGTTGTAGTCTGTGTTCTATGTAGCAGCAGGCATGAGCCTATGAACCAATGTAGCCTACATGGAATCAGAAACATATACAGAGGTCATGCCTTTGAGAACCAGAGTTTTGTAATTGGGACTCTGTCGCATCAGTTGGCGACTTCCCAAATCCACCTTTCAGAATAGATTTGTTTGTATCAGCAAGGAATCCATCTTCGATCTTGTCTTTCAATACTTGAAAAGCTAAGTAGAAGGTGTAGGCGTCAAGCTTAATTCAAATGGTGTACATCCTTGACTTTGTTTCAGGTTTTAGGCAAAACTTCATATGTAGGGAAGTCTCTAATAAACAAAATTTTGTTGAAGTAGTCGAAGGCTCAATAGTATTTCTAGGATGTCTAAGCCCACACGAAACATAGCTCAGTGGAACATTCAGATGTGTTAGGGTCTTTGCCTCTCTATAAAGTGTTCGAATGGGTAGGATCAAGTCAAATTGAGACACCTTATGAGTCAGGTTTGATACTGGTCTTTTTAGTCACTAAATGGTTCAAACCTCGTACAAGGATGGTTTGGTTAACTAGTTTAGACTTGATTCTTCCTTCGATAAAACATAGTTATTTTCATCCAAACGGTCTGATCAGGGCTGTTTTCAGAAGTTCCATCCGAAAGTATCTCAAAATTTAATTAATTTGAACTTTCTTCAAAATGATAACCTTAGATTTGGGAGAGGGGGTATAAATAAGTATTCAGTAAGACAACACGAAGCTTCATTTTTTCTATGTTATCGTCGTCGTCGTCGTCATCACATCCAGTATGAAGTATTGCATTGAAGCGGAATTTAGGGAGGTCTAATAATATGCAGCCTTAACTTTTCATAATAGAGAGGCTGTTTCCGGTAGATTAATATGCAGATGTGATAGAAAAATAGTGATGCAGGTTAACAGAATAAATAAGTAAAAGAAAGTAAGAATAATAAATCACAAATAATAATAATAATAATAAATACGAAAAAATACTTAATACAAATAGTAAAGATACAAATACAAAATAGTAATAATAATAATAATAATAATAATAATAATAATAATAATAATAATAATAACTGAAACTAATAAGAAACTCAATAAAAGGATAATAATAATACTAAACACGAAGGACACCTTTATTGATAATAATAATACTAAACACGAAGGACACCTTTATTGTTGAGACTTGCAAAGTGTCAACAAAATTTGATCTCGTTCAAAAATGTTTGGTCCAAAAGTGATCGGTAAAGTTTGATAATAAAGGAAAATATTATTTAGAGGTTGGAGTATTAGGAATTGTCAGGTTGTTAACGTATCTCATAACTGACTTGTCTGCAGACTTGTTAAAATGCTCGAGACAGAAAACTTTTCAACAGACGGCTGATATAAAATCAAGATTCACGACAGTTCAGGTAATAAAATGTTAACTATTTCACAATATCTAGCTATTACATATAAGAGCAGTTTTGACTTAATGATTTTATTTTCTTTCTTTTATGGGTGTATGTTAGGAACAGATTTTTTGTTTTAATTAATTAATTATTATCTTATTTCATTAAATCTTACACATATATTTGTGTAAATAAAATGATACGAAACAGGATTAGCACACTCCAAACGTAACGGATGATCTCGTTCCTGAATGTTACGATTCACTCACCCGTAATCAAAAGCTTCTGCATTTTCAGTGCTAATAAGATCTGAAGCGACTTAAAGCTATCACAATCAAAGTGAAAGAATCCTTAAAAGCCTAGTATTTAGTGAATACCTGCAACAAAAAAAGGTGTACTGGGACAGGTTTGAAAGGACCCAACCACAAATCCTGAGGCATATTTTAGACATGAAAAAGGTCCATTTCAAAGTTTAATATTCATTTGGAGTAACAACTGACGAATTGCAAGTACTATGTTGAAAAGTCATCATTTGATGAGCGTTTGTGGGAATGGGATACCCACAGGAAGAAAGAAAAATTTTAAAAATGTTATTTTTTTAAACCCTAATTTTTTTATTTAAAAAATATCATTATCTTAAACTTCATTTAAAAATAAAAAATTATAGATAATACAAACATTATATATGAACGAGTAGAGAGCTATTTACATAATGATTTAATTCTACTATTAAATTCGTATAAAATTAAGTAAATATGACTTAAATTAATATTATATTACTTACATTTAATTAACTCATGTCTAATATTTATATTGCGTATACTATGCTGTTATTTTTTAACGAGGTTTAAGAAGAGAATTTTTTAATTAAAATGTAGAAATATTTTTTTAAGAATTTCAAAGATTATGAAATTTTCTAATATTTCTTACAATACTAAAGAGGTCTACATCTTTTACTAAAATATTTATTATTTATAATTGATTATAAATAATAATGTATTAGATTTATTAATATTAATTATAAAATTATTTAATAATATTATAAATAATTATTATAAATTAAAACGTGAGACGAAAAATTGAAAATAGTGGAACATAATAATTAAAAAATGGGAAAAGTGGAGCGTAATAACAAGAAACTGAATCTTCCATCTGTTTAATCATTGGATTTTGTAGTTAGAAGAACGAAATGGAGAGGTTTATGAAGGGATAGATTGGATTTTTCCCAATGTCCAAAAATGGTCCACCCAATAATCACCCAAGTTAATAAAAAAGAGTACAAAATGAGAATAAACAGGTCAACGAAAATCCAGAAAAAAAAGAGAGGAGAAATTAATTTTAAAAAAAATCTTACTAAAATTTAAATTAGTAAGATAAGGGGTTTAATATTTGAAAGGTTCAATTATACTATCATAAAATTAATTAAAGATTGGATAAAATTAAAGAATTTGAAATATGATTAAAAAAATATTATCCTTATTAGAAAATTACTATTACCCAGGGCTTGTCTGTGGGGAGTTTAGTGGGTTGAACTAAACTGTTAGAGGGTGGGTGAAATTAAATTCGAATGAGGCGTTCAAACAAGGGTCTACTATGGCCTCAGCTGGAGGATTAATTAGAGATAGTGATGGAAAGTGGTGTGGTGAGTTTCAGCAACATATGGGGAGGGGTTCATCCCTATCTGCAGAATTCTGGAGCGTCTTCTCAGACCTCACATTAGTCTAAAACCTGAGCTATAGACGCGTCGTCGTCGAAGTAGACTCTTTAGAGATCATTAACATTCTCTCTGCCTTCCATAGAGTACTAACTGAGGATATTTATTTGGTTGCAGGTATCCGTGGCCTTCTACACCGTAACTGGGAGGTCCATCTTCAACATGCCTTTCGTAAGGGGAACCAGTATGCCGACAGATTGGCAGCTTTTGCAATTTTATTAAGTTCGGGCCTGCACCTGCTACAGGAGCCTTCGAAGGTCATCCAAGAGCTTATTCACAGAGATGCGTAAGGAGTGTTGTATTCCCGACATATGCGCTAGTTTTGCTTATTTTCTTTCCCTTGTAATAAAAAATACTATTACATAAAATTAATTGGTTTGTTTTAATTTATAAAAAATTAATTAGTTTATAATTGATCATTTGTAATAGCAAAAATTATTAAATTAAATCAAACTGAAAAATTAAAAATTAAACTAAAAAATTCAACCAATTCAAAGCTTTTACTGCTAAAGCGATCAAAGCGGTTCGGTCTTTCAAACATTAGTAGAAATACATGAGGCTTACTATTCCTTTCATTTAGTTAACAAATTTATGTATATATTTGAAATTGAAGCTGAAACTTGGACATAAGACTCAAGCCTTCCCTATAATTTGATTTATCACAAAAATTTTATTTTATTATTTCAAATTATTTAAAAACAATCTATGAATAAAATTTTTTTAAGTTCCTTTAATGAAAATTATTATTAAGAACTGAAAAAACTTAGTCACATAAATTTAAGAAAACAAATGTTTATTATAAATTTTATTATTATTATTATTATTATTATTATTATTATTATTATTATTATTATTATTATTATTATTATTATTATTATTAAATAATTTAAAGCACTAAATATATTGGCTTAAATGAATAAATTTATAAATTGGCATCATTTGTCTTTTCAAACATACAATAAAAATTAGAATCCAATCTCAAAATGGGAAAAATGAATTCCATCAACTCCTCTTCAATTTAATTATTATAATGATCCTTAATCACCACACATTAAAAAAAAACGATTTAAAATCATAACATAGCATTTACCTATATGTAGTATATATCTACAGAAATATTTAACAAGTGAAATGCAGATCATGGGGAAGTAACAAGTGAAACATAAATCTCAAATGCACCTTGAAGATTAACCAAAATAAAAAGACAAATAAGGTGTTTGACAAACAGTGAGGCCTTTCGACTAAAAATTAGCCTTTTGATCCTCTTAAGAAGTTATTGATATATTCAATGAATGACTTATTAGTTAGCTTATATAATCCTAACAAGTTAATTTCTAAAAATGATA
Source organism: Erythroxylum plowmanianum (assembly GCA_025531925.1). NCBI lineage: Eukaryota > Viridiplantae > Streptophyta > Magnoliopsida > Malpighiales > Erythroxylaceae > Erythroxylum > Erythroxylum plowmanianum. The sequence goes on along the minus strand of JANVCQ010000009.1, from coordinate 28,189,729 downwards.
AGTCAAAAATTAATAAGTAAAAAATTAATTATACTCTCATTTCATAAAATTTGAATTATACTAATTATGTTATAGTGATATTATGGATAATTCAAACTAACAATTATGCATGTATTATACAATGATAAAATTGTTTACATTGAAATAAGTTTCCAGTTACAAAACTTGGGAGTTTTTTTTTACTAATGAAATAAGTTTTTTGGTTACAAAATAAAAAATACGTTATGGTGACAAAATTTTTAAAAATGTTCTATAATTTTTATTAGAGTTAAGAATTTAAATTTTTGTAAAATTAAATATCTAATCATGGTCTTATAAATTCTTTTTTTATGTAATACCCTTCTAAATTATTTTACACTTAAACAATTAAATAATAAACAATTAATTTTACCAAATATTTTTAATAAATAGCTAATATTATTTGTTAGTAAAATCAACTAAGGATTGTGTAACAATTCCACTAACATCTTAAGATCTCAAAAAACTTACTGCCTTGAGCTTAAGTTCTGTCGGATCAGATGGTGACATGGTGTTTCAAAAGAAACTAAAGAAAGAAGGATATGTAAAATAGCTTACTACTATTGAAAGTACAAGAGAATTCATGATCAGGAGCTAGGGTTTAAAAGCAACAAAAAAATTTTCTTTTTCTTCCTTATTTATTCTTTTCCTTCTTCCAAGAACTTAACTTAGCATTCGGATTCTTGAATCACTCAGACCTTTTACTAATGTTTCAGTAGCAGTTTTAGAGGGATAGGGTAAGAGAATGAGAAAACTTTAAACGTCTGAGTAGAGGAGGAAGGTGTGTTTTGTCATGGAAGTTTGTTCTTGTTGTTGCCTGTACATGGAATGCGTTGAAGTGCCTCGAAAAGGAGCCTTTTACAGAGCAGCGCACGTGTATCCCAGTATCCAATGTTCATCTCTCCAGGTTCTTTCTTCCATAATTGTTAATAAAAACCCTAGCCAGTCACAGGGACTTGGAATTTTCAGATATATTACACAACCAACCAACAAACAAACACAGCCCTAGTTATGCCCATAACTTCCCACCTCTTTTGTTTCTTCAGCCATCATCATGAATTCCCACTTGTTCCCACCATCCTTCGATCAAACAGTAACTTTAAAATCAACCCTTTAACCTCACTGCTTTTTTATATACATACACAAGAGATATAGCAGAAAAACGAGAGCAATTTTTGATAATGTATGTAACTATAAGCTGCAAAAAAATCTCATGTTCAGGAAATTGAAGTTTTTGATTGCTAAATTGAGTAGAGAATCTATTAAGGAAACTTCAATATTTGTTTTATGGTTCTCCATTCTCTATCTACGTACCAAGAAAAATTTTAATGTGTTTAGGAGTCGTGAAACAGAAGTACAGAACCTGAAACTAAAAAGTGTCTGCAGAGAAGAAAAAGAACACATTGGTATCAATCTTCTTTTCCATTCTTTTCACAAGAATGGAAGGTTTAAGTATCAGGCAAGTTATCAGAGATGCAACAGAAGAATTTTTATATAGAGAGAATTGAAATCCCATCTCCTAAAGCTGTTTGATGCTTCATCTTTAAGCAAAATCAATGTATAGAATACGGTGAACAAAACCCACAATAGATCGATAATTTCTGTATACTATCTTCAGTCAAAGGCAGATAATGATCACGATCAACATTTTTAAAGACAGCCTAACTTTTGACAGAAAAAAGAAAGAGAAATGAAGATGATTATGAAAAGAAAGAAGAAGGAAAAAAAAACACAAGTTTCTACTTGCTAGCTGTAACTAATAAGAAGGACGACCTGTGCCCCAGTAGGCTTCAGTTGGAAGTTGCACCGAATTCAGAAGATTTTGAGGCAAACCTTGAAAGACTGGTGCATTTGGATCTTGCATTAGTTGTTGTTGCTGCTGATTCTGTGGTCCAGCAGATGATTCTAACGGTACACTTCCAGCCATTGTAACCGGTGGTTGCGCCTCATCCTCGTCCTCCTCCAACGGCAGTCTCTCGTATGCAGCATTACCAAAAGACGCTGCCATAACTACCACCGGACCTGAGGCCAGAAGTGGACCTACTACACTTCCTCCGACCACTTGCCCCTGTCCACCGGCTAAGTATATAGTCAACCCGGAGGCAGCTGGCGGAGCTGGCGGCGGCAAGAAAGAGCCAGAAAGTGATAAAATCTCGAATCTTCCATGTAAAGTTACTACGGCTCCTGGTGAAGCCGGTTGCCTGAGAGTGACGTTAGTTACGGTCCCAGTTCCACTCAAAATGCAAACTCCTCTTTGTCTACGCCTCGCAAAAGTTGACACACTCTCCATGATATCGCAGCCGTTGGCTACCTCCATGATATGGGATCGAAGAGCATTGGCGCTATCTCTTGTGACTATAATTGGAGGTTTGGGCTTGTTTTTAGAACCTGGAGGTCTTCCTCTGGGTCTTCTTGTCATTTCTCCTTCTCCTCCTGATGTTGCTGGTACCAGTTCTCTCCCTTCGTTCGTGTTTGGTGTTGTTATGGTGATCTCATCGTGCTCTCGCTTTTGACCACGGTTTATGCTGCCGTTACCGCTTTGCTCATCTTCTGAATTGTGCTGTTGTTGGTGTTGAAATTGATGGTGAGGATGTAAGTGAAGGTCACTGGTGTGAAAAGGAGGAGGAAGAGGACGACCATGTGCTGTAACTGGATTCATTTCCTTTGATTCTTCAGATTAATTTTGCCCAACTAATGATTGATCTCATACATACACAACACAGATTCTTTCTGAGTGCTTCCTTGGACCTTTTGCTTCCTTAAACACCTTCCTGTTTTGGATGTTCTGAATTTGATAGATCAGATATGTTACTGACCCTTCAGCAGATGAAAAAAAAGAGGGGACTTTCAAGCATCGGCCACCAAATTTTCAGCTGAATCAACCCCACCTTTCTTCACTCTGCCTCTCAAGTGAGTACAAATTTGACCTTTCTTAGGTTTTTCCAAGTGTGTAAGTTGTTGGTTGAAAGAGTTTTTGGAGAGGAAATGAAGAAGAAGAAGGAGAGAAGACTAAGATAGGTAAAAGATAGACAGACAAAGAAATAGAGAGAGAGAGAGCAAAGGAAGAGATTCTAGTCTCTGGGGACTTTGAGAGAGAGGGTGGAGTCAGTGTTCTTTGGTTATAGCGGTTGTTGGGTTAGGGTTAGGTCAAGGGTCTTGGTTCGATGATGGGTTTAGTTTTTGGTAAGACAGCGTGCTTATGGGCGGTGTCTGGGCCCTACTACTTCCCTGTCACTCTCACAACACAACATGGGGTCCCAACACCCCATGTTCTTTTTATCGCTCTCGCTGATCTAACTCTCATCTCTTAAAAGGCCTGTACTTCGGAGATCAGCCTTCTGCTTCCTCAAGCCGCACTCCTTCTTGCTCTCTGAAATCTCCATATCTCCTTCTGTATCACCTTTCTTCTTTGTGGGTTTGATTCTATATCAACTTTATCTCTAGAAAAAGAAAAATTTTGAACCCAAGCACACACAATCACTGTACTGTTTGAAATCGTCAAGCAAGAAGAGACAAACCATGGATTCCATCTGTGTTTGAAGCTTCTGTTTCAAGTATTTTCTCTTGGTTTCATGTCTCGTCCAGCAAAACCCAGTTCGCTCAACCAAGTCCTGAAATAAAGTTTACTGCTTTAAACCTCTTTCGTAACTCTGCAAGTTCAAGCTCAAGTTCAAGTTAACTGATTAATTGATACGCTGATACTGAGAAACTAAGCGAAATGAATCAATCAAACTGTAGGATACGCAAAGATTTGAGAACCCTTATTACCATAACTGGAGAACAAAGCGTTTTTCTCCAAATAACTGAAGTATTTAGCGTTGAAGTTCTCAACTTCTCGTGCTTATGGAATGATTAGAGTGCAAGCGTTACAATTATAGAGTTCTTGTTGGTTAATGACTTATTACAGGTCAATGGTCATAGGAGCAGAAAGCCGAAATCGAGGAGGATGAATAAGTGGTACTTATGTAAAAACAGAAAAGTGGCGAGGGTTCTTTTCTGCAGAATGATTGGGTGGTCCATATTTGTGTGGGTCGTGGACCCACCCGAACAAAATGGGTCTGGAGAGAGTCAGTGCGTGTCTTAAGGGCGACTCTGGGAATGAGGAATGCATCGATGTTGATGCGGAGTTATTGGGTCCCACTTTTATAAAGATTTGCTGTACTGATCAACATACGTGTACTTTCCAGGCTTCTACAGCCATTTATCTCCTTTGAATCACACGCGCCTATATATTATTAAGGTTTTAAGTTTAAAATTTTTTTAAAAATTATCAGTGCCTTTTTATAATTTTAATTTTATAATACTCATCCTATCGTCAACTTCTATTAAAATCTCTAACCGTAGACTTAAAATAAACAGACGATAAACCCTTCATAAATGAATATTTTTGGGATTTAAAAAATTATTATTTTATACGGAATCATTAATTTATCAATAAATGAATATTTTATTAATTTATAGATAAAATAATATTTATTAATTTATAGAATAATTTTTATTTTGTATATTATATTTGTCAAATTAAACAATTAATTTTTTTCGTA
>JANVCQ010000009.1:28170399-28181481 GCA_025531925.1 Erythroxylum plowmanianum | reverse complement strand
AGTACAAAAATCAGCATCCCTCTTCAAGTCAAAAAGATTTGCAATAGTGGATTCAACAAAAGTTTGATCTATCTATTAGTCAATCAACAATATCAAATATTCTTAAAAGGTCAGCAGAGTATTTGTCAAAAAAGATAACAAATAGCAACAAATCAGCAAAATATCCTCAATTAGAAAAGATATTGTATGAGTAGTTTCTCCAATATCGAGAGAAAGTGAACATGACTGGAGAAATGATTCAAACTAAAGCAAGAGAGTTTCTACAGAAGATGTATGGTGATGTAAATCCAGAATTTAACTTCTCAAGTGGCCGGCTAGAACAGTTCAAGGCGAGACATAGGATTAAGTCTTATAGAAGGTTTGGTGAAAGCGGTTCAACTGTCATGGAGAATATTGAAGAAGTTGTATCTGAAATTCGAGCTAAATTGGACAAATTTCATTAGAGGGATACCTATAATATGGATAAAACAGGCTTGTTTTATCATTTGCAAGCAGATCATTCACTAGCTACAAAGCAATTAGAAGAACAGAAAAAGGACAAGGAAAGACTTATTGTTGCTGTTTGTTGCAATGTGGATGATTTAGATAAAGTATCTCATTGAATTATTGGTAAGTATGCTAATCCTAGATGCTTTAAAAATGTGAATATTGACAATTTTAATTGTCATTATCGAGCCAACAAGAAAGTATGAATGACTGGATTACTCTTTCAAGAATTTATTTGTTGGTTTGATGATAGAATGACAAAAGTGCTGTTTATAGTAGACAATTGCCCAGCTCATCCCAAGGTTATTGAAGGCTTGAGAAATGTTGAATTATTCTTTTTGCCTCCAAATACAACATCAAAAATTCAACCATGTGATGCTGGAATTATTCGATCATTTAAGATTTATTATCTACGTCGTTTTTATTCTAGCATTTTAGAAGGCTATAAGATGGGAGCAATAAATCCTGAAAAAATTAATGTCCTAAATGCTATCTATTTTATTAATGCTACTTGAGATATTGATGCGAAGGTCATAACTATTGTAAATTGTTTTCGACATTGCAAAATTCGATCCGAGGAAGGTATGTTGCTAGAAGAAGAAACTGGTGATGTTGAAGGCATTCAAAGATTAGAGGAATTTATTTCTAATTTACATTATGACAATGCCATGAATGTAGAGCAGATTCTGAATTATCTTAGTGAAAATGAAGCTTTAATGAAATCGCCTACGGACGAAGAAATTATTCAATGAGTAATGGGTGTGGAAGATGATGATAATCAAGATCTAGATGATAGTAACGCTATACCACATATTTCTCCAAAAGAAGCTTTTCTTGCCGTAGAGACTTTGAAAAATTAATTGCTTCAAAATAAAAAGAATTAATGTACCAAATGTAGTTTTATGCCCTCCAAAAAGTTAAAGATGAAATTGAATTCAGTTCGCATGAAAAGAATAATCAATTGACTATAGATACATATTTTAAAAAAGCATAAAATTTGAAATAAAAATTGTTTAGGAAGTGCTTTATTTTACGAATTATATATGTAATTTTCATACTTATTTAATGAATTATTATTTTATATTTTCAGTGGATCTTAAGGAATTTTTTTAAAAACTATTATCTTATGCATTTAGCGAGGTTATTATTTTATCCCATTGGCCCAAGTCGGGGCCAGAGAAAATTATTATTTAATCAAGATTATTAATTTTTCAAGGTTTTACTATAGATGACACGTAATATTATATATAATATTACATATAATATTACAAAAATAATCTCTTTATTAATTAAAAATATGACTGCATATTACTACATCTTTTTTTTGTTAATAAAACATAGCAATAAAAGGTAATAAACATTAATATATACATATATAATCAGTTGATTTGACCAGCGGACTGTATTAGCTGTTTGTCAGAGATGTTTGGTAAAATTAGTTGTTTATTATTAATTGTTTATGTGTAAAATAATTTTCGAGGACATGAGTTTAAAAAAAATTATAAGGCTATGAATATTATATACTTTAATATTTTGTGTAATATTCTTATAAGAATTTAGATTTTAGAGAATTCATGTTTACCTGTACTGTTTCATCATCTATGAAAATTTTATGCAACTATTTCTATTTTTATTTTCGTTTAAGATTAATATTGTATTTCTAATCTATAACTGCATTAAACAATTATAAGAACAAACACTACTCTTGAAACGTATGTATCTAGGAACTTCAATTAAAGGGTACTACAATTAACATTTGATATTTAAAATCTTAGCTGATTGATGAAAACATTCCTATAAGGGAACGTTTTCATTTTTAGTTGTTTATCTTAAATTAGCCATCGGATCTACTATTCTCCAAACAATTTTGGTAACTGTTTGAAGAGTCAAATAGCTGAAGACAAGCAATCAACTAAAAATAACTGATTAGTTGTCTACCAAATGAGGACATAGTGATCAAATTTTCATTTTTTCGTCCTTGTACTATTTTTTGAGGACAAAATGTTACAATAAGTTAAATAACACGACTCGTAAGGTATGGATATGTGTGGAATATAATATTCCATAGCTCAAACCTGAAAAATAGCTTTAAATCTTCCACGGCCATAGCACATATAAATCAAAATCTATGTCACGAGTGGAGAGTTAGTGTTGATCTCCCTTTTATCAGTGAAACTAAAAACTAAACAACTAAATATAATTTATAAAATTCACAAACATACGTAATAGGTATTTGAAACATCTTAAAAATGACATAAGTGGCAAACTAAATGCAAATTTAGAATTAAAACTTTGAGATATTATTTCAATTCTAATTTTAAAAGTTATCATTATTATCAATTCTAAATCATCGAAAACAATTCATCTATCAATTACGATAAGGTTGTGTATTTTTAAACTTCTTAAAATCTTACAGTTAGTAGACTTTTATTAGATTGTTGTTATATATATGTGTGCGCGCGCGCGCGTGTATAAATGATGTTAAGATATCTCTACCTTAAGAGCGAGAGAGTATTACGCAAATTCTATTGTTCAAAACTTTGCGATCTGCGAAGGTCTTCAATTGTAAGAAGCCTTTCTTTTATATACATAGAGAGTCAACATCAAAAAGGTTAATATTATGTTGTTCTTCAAAGTCTTGGCTAAGGTGATCTTTACTTTTGTTCAAACATCGCCACTTTCTTTGTCTCATTAATGTCATTAATCAAATTAATAAGTATAATATGGGACCCTTTCTTCAATAGCAGCCCACGTTCACTTGCATTATTTGAAAACTAATGTTTCTCAAATGGAATTGGTTTTAGTAGAATTTGTAAGTGATAAGGAAAAGAGACAGTTTGTTTTAAAATGATAATAGATTTAATGATGCATATTGACTTTTTGAAATTTGTTCAATTTTTAAAATTATTTAAAATACAAAATTTATGAATAATTATATTTATTAATTTTAAAAATAATTAATATAGAATTTTCCCGTAAAGGATGTACCCAGGAGAGGATGAACACTTGAGTCCAAGATTAAAGTGAGGCAAGCATACACCGTAATGGGAGGATGAGCTGGAAAGTTGCATTATTTGCGCGAAGGGAAGTGGCATGCATGAGAGATCAGGACCGTCGATTGCATCACCTCAAGATAAAGCCAGAGCGGTCAACAACTTATCAAAGAATTTATAATAGAACGTAAGGCACCGTTGGATTTTGTCCAATAGCTTGAAACTTGAAAGCGTACAACTCATGTGCACGTGCACTGCCACGGCCCACGGAATATTACCCAATCTTTCCTGTCATTTCCCTCACTCGTGGTCGTTTTGCTTTCAATTCAAGTACACCTTACCTTAAAACAAAAGCCTACTGCCCAATCCTAGTTCCTTTTTTTCAGTTGCTCTCGGCTTAAAGTTTCTAATCACCTAATATTTTTATTTTAAAATTAATTCATTATTTTAGTTTTTAAATAAATATTATAATTAATATTATTTAAATTACTTTAATATATCATATAGTATTAGTGGGTAGCAGAAAATTTTTTTTTATATATAATAACTATAAAATCAATTAAAATAATTATTATATAATAAAATTAAAATGTTATAATAACTATATTAAATTTTACAGTTAGCATAATATTTATAAGATTAAAAAATTAGTAATATAAATTTTAAACTTTATATAACAGTAACATTATATCACCTAAAAGGTTAAAAGAAATAGACATTGTCTATAATTTAACGAATGTAAAAACATCTTAATCCTTAAATTTTTAATTTTTTGATTTTTTAATTTTCAAACTAATTTTTTCTCTTAAATTTCGAATAAAAATAACAATAAAATACAAATATAATAAATATCATATATGAATTAATTAAATGTCACTATTATAATAATCAACTACACTCTTAAATCTATTATCAACTTATTAAATTTGATTTAATTTAATAAATATTTAATTAAATGTCAAAATCGAACAATATAATTATTACTAACTCTGGTTGACTTTCTTAATATTTGAAGCTTAAATCTTTAAGTTGCCTAGGCAGAAAAAGTAGTTGTAATAATCGATGATGTACTTCTATTTCTAGTTTTGTCTCTAATCCTGCTTTGTTTTCTTGGGAGAAAAGGACTTTGGTGTCATTGACCTTAACAAATTAATATGACCTGTACCAATACTAAACCTCTGTAGTTGATTCTTCCTTAAGAAAGGACAATATTGAGTGTAACAAAAAGTAATTGAAAGATACATCAAAGTTTCGTAAAACCGAGGGGTTTTGGATTTGGTAGTAAACGAGGAAGCTAAAGGACATGATCTTGGTAACTGGGTAGGTTTCCTTTGAGAACGACAGGAAAGCTTCTTTCTTAGTAGCTAGCGGCCGTTTTGTCAATGTAGGCGAAGAGAAGGCAAATGCATGATCCGGCAATTAGGGCAGTAGCAGTAGGTTACAAGAAAAAGTAGTGGCACTGCCACATGCGGAGAAGCCAAAGAAGAAAAGAAGTCAATGCAGAGGCCGTCGTGGTTTGAGTTTGACTGCATCGTCCGCGGTGCTATATGTTGGTTGAATCACAAGCCAGGACGTGTGGGCTTAAATGAGAGAGAGAGAGTGACCGACAATAATTAACATATTTTTAATTTAATAAAGATTATGTAATCTAAATTTAAAAAAAATTACTAAATTTTTATCAAATCACTACATGTGAATAATTCGCCTTTTTATTTTTTCTTTGTATTTACCATTATGTGAGAAAATATATATGATACATTCGGATTGTATATATTTATATAACAATAAATCAATAATAATACATTTTAATAAAATATTTATTTATTTAAACAATGATTTTTATTAAAATAATATGTCGAGATTTAAAAAAAGTATTATTTAAATAAAAATAAAATATTTGTATGAGGTTTGCTCTCATTAATTTATACCAGACTGCAAAAGGATGGGAGTGATGAGAGACGGCAGGCGAAACCTTTGAACCCGGGAGAGGCTATTAATGGGGCACGAAGAGCCGATGAAATTAGGTGGGGAGGCGAGTCCTGTCGGAGTCTACATTTCTGAAGCAAACATTAAATGGAAAAAAGTGCATTTTACGTCTGATCGTTTATAATAATAAAAATATCTTAAATTCTAACGTTTCTAAAATTAAATATTAATATATTTAAAATTTTAGAACAGATATTAAAAAGAATAAAATTAACAGAATCAACTTTTTGCATATATATATATATATATGTGTGTGTGTGTGAGTGTGTGTTTACAGTCCTTAGAAGTGGTGAAGTTGGTAGAATGGGAGCATGGAATTAAAAGGTCTTGTGTTCAAACTCTCCTATTTATATTCTCTCAATCGAGCTTATCGTATAAAACTTGCCTAATATAAAGTATTCGATTAACATAATTTGTAAATTATTATGTCAATATAAAGATTTAGCTGATACACATTTAAAAAATAACAAGTGCAGATTACTCATCTAAGAAAAAGAAAAAAGTACATTACATACTATCCACTTATTACATACGATGTTGGTGTGAGTGGTTCAGCACTCTCATCTCTTAATCAGAGATCTCGAGTTCGAGTCTTGGAAATGGAGAAATTTGTTTGGTCAGTACTTTACCCCTTATAGGCTAACCCGGTGCGAGCGAGGATTAATCTAAAAGTGGATGGCTTAAAGACACCTTTCCATAATTAAAACTCTCTTAAAATACCTTGTGGTCTAACAAAAAAAAAAACAAAAACCCACGCCACGCCCTGAATCCCATAATAAACCTAACCGTTTGATTGGTGCTGCTCCTCCGTGTCGGACGCTCACACTATTCAATGTAGTATTTCCATTTTTCTTTGGGTCTGGAAGAGGGTTCACGTCTTCTATGTTACTTAATCTACTTAAACCGTATTTTTCACTTTAAAATGGCGTCGTTTTGAGATTAAGTGATATAGAAGATTTGATGCTCTGAAAAAGAGTCTTGTAAATTGTTAGTTGTGCTCTAAAATGCGTAAAAGATGTTATTTGTAATGTAATGTTTTACAAAAAATTTAAGTAACTTTTTATCTATTAATTTACACTTCGACATTATTAAAATATTATCCATTTCATTTTGAATAAAATATAAAAGTGATAAAAAAATGATAAGGGTTTATATAAATTTATGTAAAATATTAAAGGTGGAGATTATATTTTTAGTTAATATTTAAATATTTAACATCGCATCAATATTTTTTGAATTCAAATTGACTACTTGTAATATCATTTAATATAAATTAACGATTTATATATTAAAACTGTCAAAAACTTAATTACAGAGTACTATAAATATTATTTTAAAATATTAAAATAAAAATTATCTTAAATATTTTAAAATATCATGAGATAATTCACGTTTTTTACTTTTAAAAATGTTAGATATATATTGTTTATTTGAGCTAAAAAAGTTAAAAGAGTTTTGAGGAATGAAAAGTAATCAAGTCTTAGTTATTTATTAATTAGATTATCTTCTACTTCTGATGATCATGCGCTTTTTAAAAATTGCAATCGATTGTAATTATGAAGAGTTCTTGAAATTTTGTTAACTACATCCTATTTCATTATTGTTTAAGCAACTGCTTTTAAATTCTCGTTCGGACAGTAACAATAATCAATAGAAGTCTCACTGATATACAAGGTTTAGAAAGATATAAAAGTATACATTCTTACTCTTAACTAGTAACGAGTTTGCTTTGATAGACTCACATGAAAAATAATAAAAGTATAAAATAACAATAAAATAGAAATTAAGGATACTAATAATAAAATAAATAATACATATAAATATAATATACAATAAGTAATAAAATAAATACGGAATAAGGTAACAAATATAATAAAAGATAAATCAAGCAAACAAATAAATCAAGTAAACAAATGTTCAAACAAAAAATAAGACAAGTAAATAAATAAAACAAATAAGTCATTACAAGAAAGTGCTTATATTAAATAATTAAGAGAGAAGTACTACATATTAAATATTTAAACTAATAAAACACATAAGATTGGAAAGAAAATATTTAAATAATATATAAACAAAGACCTCTAAACGCACAAATAGTCGATAAAAGATAAGTAAAACAAAAGTGCTTACTCTTGAAGGTGCAAATGTGGTAAAGAAAAACTAAGCAAACATACAAAAGAAAAGGAGTTAATTTAAGTATTGGGTTATGTAAAGATTCCGGATTTCACAAGTCTAACTTAACCAAACTTAATGAAGCAAGGTCGAAAAATTAAAGTCACCAATGCAATACTTAATAATAAACAAATGCTTATCTAAACCAAGACCAGCTATCCTTTCATTAAACAAATGAAAACCCTTTGATCTCTTGAGATTAAACAACTCTTTCCCTGTAAAGCTACTGTGTATACAGTCATCAATATGGACCACATCAAAGAATAAAAAGGCATTAGCTCCATGTGATAAGGGCACCAATCTGTCTTCGAATCTAGCATAATTTCATGTCATTACTCTCTACAAACGGCTCTCATCTCAAACTTGTTTATTTCAAACTTTTTAAATTAAAAATATATATAAATTCAAATTGTAATACATAAATTATACTTTATATATTCTAAATTGTTAATTCGTTCATCGTGTAATTTATAAATTATTATATATATATGATAATTTACTTAATATTCAAATAAAGTGCAACCGTGTTTTCTTCTTGATCGAAAGTCATTTAATTGATCATGTATATAACTTTGTTTATAATTAAACATAGATCATCAAGAGCATTGGGAATATTTTAGAGAGTAAACAGCCGACCAAGAGTAGGTTCCCATGTGAAAGATAGCGATTTCTTTGGAATAATTTGAGATCATCCCATCACCTAAGCATACGGTCTCTTAAATAAAATTGAAACACTAATGCAAGTGGTACTATAAATGTCAACGGTTTTGTTTTAATAGCTTAGTTTAATGAACCCTAATTTGTTCTTTATCAACAACTTGTTCTCTCATATCATCAGTTGTAATCTTTTTTCTTTTGGGACAAAAACCATTTGATTTGAGAACATTGTTTCAAACCCTTTTGACATTGTATCCTTTGAAAACAATAGATTACGATCCATGTTGTTATTATCCTTGTAAAAGGTCAACATTATTCTATAAGAAAGGGTGGTGCTTGGGAAATAATTTAGTTAGGGCAAACACATTAATTGTTACATAAATTAACTTTTTTGCTAAAACATTTATTAAAATTTATTTTCTTATCATGGTTCTTCACTTAAATGTTTAATGAGATTGATTTAAATTGACCAAATTTTAGTAAGATTGGACTTTTTATAAAATTTTTAAATTTGAAGTTGAACTCGGGCTTAAACGTCTAACCCGCTAGAAACTAAAAAAATTTAAGTGAAGATAATATCGTTTCGAGTTAATTAACATCAAATTTTAATTTTTAAATTATAAAATAATCAAATATAAATTGCAATTGGCTAGGCTTAGCCTGAACATATTAAACTAAAGAGCAGATTGTTAGTGACATTGATTCCTACATATATGAAAGTACTAAAATACCCGTAGCAACAATATTATAATATTTATTAGGAATCAATCATAAATAGATTATTTGGATTGATGCCAAAAACCCAAATTTGAAGCTTAATTAATAATAGTATAATATATACAATTGATTATTATGTTATTATGTATTTATATATGTGGCCACTTTTTCGTTCCTATAATGGTAAATTCAAAATTATTATTTTTCGTTTGTTAAATAAATTAGTGAGTGTATGTATAAACCAATTCGTTAATTATATGTTTGAAATGTATTGTTCATAAGTTAAGCTAAATGTTCGATCTAATTTAATATTTAATAATTTATTTTATCTTTTCTCGTAATTCATTATCCTCCAAATTATTAAAGGAAAGCACAATCTGTACAAGTTGTATCAAAGAGAATGTGTGAGACATATGATAACTTGTACAGACTGCTTCTTGTAAATTATAAAAGTTATCAATAGAAATATTCATATTCTTTCTCTCAAAATGGTATAAGAACAATGCTTATGTTTTTCTAAACTGTTTACTAAATCAACTTGCATAAAGAAATGGACACGCGAATTTCGAGGAATGATTTCAGGAATCATACAATTACAAAGATAATAATATGTACTCATTGAGTCTAAGCCGACTAGTCTTCATGTTGGATTGAGCTTCTATTGGGTTGGGCCTTTTAGGCCTAAACAAGGGTCTGTTCTAAGCTCCGTACAATTTTACAAGGTCACCTCCTAATCCTAAGCAGAGATTCAACATATTATTTTCACTGTTTTAAAAATAAATCGATTCTTCCAGTTAAAATCTTAAATTGGTTTATTTTTTAGTTTGATTTTAACTTTTAGGTTTAATTTAGGTTAATAATATTTATTATTAAAAATGATCAATTAATTAATTAATTAGCTAATTTTTGTAAACTAATCAATTTTTTAAAATTAAAATAAATAAATAAATTTTTAATTAATAATCTTTTTTTAATTAAACTTTAAATTTTAATAGGTAAGGATATTTTTCTTGAATATTTTCAAATTGTTTAATTTCATTCAATCTTTAATAGGTTTTATGAAAGTTTAATATCAATTAAACTTTTAAAATTTTAAATTTCTTATTTTACTGAGTTAATTTCCTATTCGATTTGAAAGCATTGATTATTGTACTCTTTCTGTCGAGCCACGTAGTCTCGTTGAAGACTAAATTTCTCGAATATTAAGAATATGAATGTTCAAACAACCACTTAAATTAATTTTATACTATAAAATGCGTAATTTAAAATTAACTACATATATTAAATTATTTACATAATATTTAGAGTAGATAATTCATAAATAAGTTTATAAAAAATCAAAATATTTAATATTTAAATGAGGGTTCAGGTGGTAGAAAGCAACCGACGCAAGCAAAGACGCGCCAGATTTTAATTTTTAAATTTCAAATTTCGCAAAGATTTTCGCGTATAAATATATATAGTAAGAATTAATTTTTAATATTTGACCAGTTCTGGTTGAACTCCAGACTATTCTCCATTTTAACTTTTCTCTCTAAAAACCTTCCATCTCTATCCGTCGTAACCTCTCCGACTCTACTCGGTGACCTCAGATCAGGTTCATTACGGTGTATTATTCTCTAATATAGGTTGAAATAAGTCTTTATCTGATCCTGTTGTGTGAAATGGACTTAGCAATAGCCGGTGATACCTTCTAATTTGGATATGGAATCTATGATTCAGTTTGAAAGCCAGAGCCTATTGAGTTTATTTAACCAAAAAGAATTAGTATTATGGAGTCGAAATGACTTTGTTTTCTTTCTGTATTTTTCGATGTTAGTTTTCATTGTTTTTGAATTGACGTGAGTTATTCTGGTTTGTGTTGTAATTCAGATAGCTTCACTAACAAGATTTTAAGTTTGCGGTGGTTTTAATGTTTATTTTGATTGTTTTCTACTAGCGTTTTCGTCGTTTTTCTAAGTATTCTTGTGTGACTGTTGCTTTGCACTTGTCCATGATAAAGACAAAAACTTTTTCTCTAAACTTTTCTCTATTTTCTTTATTTCCTCTTGTAGTTTGCAACAGAATACAA
>JANVCQ010000009.1:28149872-28163037 GCA_025531925.1 Erythroxylum plowmanianum | reverse complement strand
GAGTGTTTAGAGATCGTTTTTGATAGTAGCACTTCCTTGCTGTGGGATATGCGTTGGAACGACCCACGGGCGTCCCGATTCGTACCCTACGGTAAGGGGGCGCTACACTTTCCGCCCTTCAAAAATTGACCTAGCCTTTCCCTTTGGATAAGGAGTTCGATTTCTTTTTTCAAGTCCCAGCAATCCTCTGTGTCATGACCGATGTCTCTATGGAAGCGGCAATATAAATCAGGGTCTCTCTTCTTGAGGGGAGTCTTCAACTTATTGGGTTCTCGGAGGGGTTCTCCATCTGCTCTCTTGGCCGCCAATACTTCCGTATATCGCCTATTGAGCGGGGTGAAGAATTCTCGTCGATGTCCCTGTCGATCGGTCGGCTTTCTCTAGCTCGACTGATCCTTCTGTTGCTTGTGAGAATCATCCGCTCTGCCACTCGGCCCGCAGTCGTCTATTCTACGTTTTGTATTTTTCAACACTTCCTCGAGCTGTATATACTTGTCCGCCCGATTTCTTATCTCTTGAATAGACTTGAGCTGATCGAGGGCCAGCGACTTCTTAAATTCTTCATCCCTTGTGTTGCTCATTAGTGCCGCTAACATGGACGAGCAAGTGAGGTCAGGGACTTCGACAGCTTTATTATTAAACCGAGTGATGAACTCCCGCAAACTTTCGTTTCTTCCTTGGGTCAACTGCATCACTTCCAAGGCGGTCTTCTGTGGTCGTTTACTGGTAGCAAATTGATTGAGGAAGAGCAGCTTAAAATCCTCGAAGCAAGTAATGCAACATGGGGGTAAACTATTGAACCATCGCCGGGCTCCTTCTTGAAAGGCGGTGCAAAATGCCTTACATTGAATGGCGTCGGGGACGCAATGTAGGTTTATCATCGACTGAAAGTGCTGCAGATAGTCTAGGGGATTGATCTTTCCAGTATATTTTTCAGGCGTCAGTATTTTGGTGCCGGGCGCTGGGAGGCTATCCAAGATTGTCAGGATGAAGGGAGAGCTATATTGTGCTGGTGGATGATCGGGACGAAAATTCATAGCCATATTGATCCGATCATCCACGATTTTTTCTAGGGTCTCAGCAGAATGGCGATCGGTCATCATACCAATCTGCCGTGCGAGTGTCTGCTGTTGTTCCTGCTGAGACTGTAGAATTTGACGAATCAATAGATCAACCGCTTCCTCGATCTGTTTTCGAGTGAGGGAGGTTTGTTGTGGTGCAGGAAGATTTGCATCTAGGGGTGCTGAAAATTTGGATGAGTATTGGTCTCAGCATTGTCCTCTAGGGCTACGCTCTGTTCTTCTTGATCCGGGTTCTGAGTTTGTGGTTGATCATTCGGGTGCGAAGGTTGTGTGCGGGAATCATGATGTGTTGGCGGGAGAGTGGCAGGTAATTGCGAACCCATCCGCTGTAGCGCAAGTGTCGCAACGGCGGCTATATCAAGGTTGGCTGCTGCCGCCTGACTGATCTGAGTATTTCTGGACATGGTGCCCTGATGTCGGGCCCCACGGTGGGCACCAACTGATTCTGCCTGATTCTGGTGAGGCAGGACGCTACTGTTTGGATCCATGATATTGGTTGTCTTTAGCAAGAGAATACCTGTAAAACAATAAGGCACAACGGGGGTTGACTGTCGATAAGCCCCTCCGACGCTCAAATTAGACTTTTGTGAGGGTTTTGGCGGCTAGTCAATAAAGAAAATAGGGTTCTAATGTCGTACCTGTATCGCGGCAAAGTAGTACCTTATATATGGAATAGATGTTAAGTTTAGGTCTTTACGTATGCATGGGAGGTTTCCACCTGTGAATGGGCCGTGGACGCGTGGACCTGAGCCTGGGCCTAGCGCAACCGACCTAACCACAACGCATAACTTATTTTCGGTAGGATTAACAAGCTGTATAAGTAACTTTTTAATGCCTAGACAATTTGTTAAAGTTGTATGCAACTATAGATAGAATTTTAATCGTTAATTCTTCAAATATGTCCAAACTTAAACACATATGGTACGTAAAATTGATGTGAAAAAAATAAAGAATTTGTAAGATTAAACTAAAGACCTAAATTACTTCGTATGGATATACTCTTGATCTAAAAAATTTGTTTATTGAGATTTTTTTTAAAAAATTAACCCTAATTAAGTAAAAAAAAAAAACCCTAATCTAAGACAATCAATTATGATCATATCGTTAAAATTTTTTATAAAAGATAATTAAGTCCTCTTGACAACTATATAGACTGTAGCTTAATTTTGTGAACAGATCTTGTCAGTGTATATCATGAATATTTGAAATGAAATTTTTTAAAAAAAAGTTTAATCTTAAACCGATTAACGTTTCCAGCATTTTTTAGTTTCTTAAACTAGAGGCGATTTTGATTAGCTTACGTACGGTTATGTAGAGGCTTTCGTTCTGAAAGATAGGTGATGTTTCCATACCAGTTGCACCAACTTCAATATGAATTGAGAGTTAGATAGTTGTGAAGTAGTGAGCTCAACACCATAACATGCTTGGATATTTACCTTTTTCATTTGGCACGCCTATTTTGAGGATCTGGCAAAGAGAGAAATAAATGTCATGTGGGAGAGAGGCGGTCGTGTTTATAATGATATAGTGAAAGAAAAGGTGAAAATCTACCGTTTTGAGGCAGTAAGAGCCAGTGGATGAATAATTTCCGTCGTTCGCAATGGAAATATAATTCTAACTTCAGATGCTTCGTAGCGTACAATTCAGTTTACGCCTTGAATTCACATATTACAATGCAATGCCCGCTCATAAAGGAAGTCCTTCGTTCTGTTTAATTCAACACAGAATCTAAAACGCCAGCACAAAAGGCCAATGTATGGTCCTGAAAATTGAGAGTGAAAAAAGAGTTGAAGTAACGAGAAAAGGAAAAGATGAAACATGCAAAACAATTGATTTGAAGAATCAGTAACAGTGCAGATGAATCCTCCATTTTAGACAATATCCTTTTCTATGTCAATAAATTAAAGCTGATCATAGACAAGTTTAAATGTTTTATTTTGAGTGGAAGGTCATATTCCTGGATTAAACATGCATGTTAAAGTAATCATTTGTTTAATCCAGACAAGGTGGAATGAAAAAGTAGCCATTCTTTTAATAAAACGACCTTTAACTTTCACTTAAATGTTAACTCGCATTCATTTTGTGCTTTCCTAGTAACTCCGCTTTGATTACGGTCTATTTCAACTAAACAGAAAAATTGATACTGCCCAACAGGATGATTCTCATTACCTTCAAAGAGTGTAATGCTTGAAGAAATTCCAGCTTCCAGCAACATCAAAGAGTTTCAAAGCTACAAAAGCAAATCTTCCCACCTCAGTTTCACCATAAGAAGGAACCAACTAAACATCTATTAGGCACAAGCACCTGGCATGAGAAATTTTAAATTTTCCATCAGTCTCACATCGTTTACAACGTAGAACTTTTGAAGATTGGTGGGCAAGAGCAAGCCTCTACATGTTAGCTCTGCCTATTCTAAGCAAACTCCATTCCATGATACATCACCCTAGCAAATCATGGCATTTCAGTAGGGCTCTACCCCAGAAAATTAGTGGACAATTATGGAATTGAAGAACTTAAAGTAAGCAACAGAAAAAACATCAGGACAACACCATTACGGTGGTGTTTAATTTCCCTCCGCATAAAATGCAGATTAAGGTCATGTGTACTGTGTTTTCCATTCTTTTCAAAGGAGTGACACCTACTGTTTTTATATTAAAAATAATATGATCAAACAGAAAATTTGAAGATTGTAGAAAATCAAAGAAAGAACTTAAGAGCTAAAACCAAGATCCTAGTCTAAGTATGATTCTTTCTAGTCGATACTTTTAGACAGTATTGTACAATGTTCATGACCACGCTATGAATGGTATAGGGACAGCATGTGACTGGCTGGTGTATGATTTTACTTTTTAGATAATTATCTAGTGATGTTTCGAGTTTTTATGCACTCTTATCTCTTAAATCTTTGTGGAAGTATTTTAACATCAAAATAGTGACAGAGAGGATAAAAGTGAAGCAAAGAATTAGTGATTCTAAGAGCTTCAGAATGAGATCGACAGACAAAACATTACATACTTTTGGGTTGCAAAATCGCATCCTTTTATTTAGCGTGAAAAGGAAAAAACATAAGAGATCTCGCAGTTAGCAGATAATCTTCCCGCGAGTCATTTGTAGGAGTGAGAAACTTTGAATCTTTGATTAGCACAAGGCACAGAAAAAGGCATAAATATGCGTTAAATTAAATTAAACTGTTCAATATTATGCATAAATATATATATATACCAGAAATGTTACGAAAATTTCATCTGAATCCACACCTAATGCCATTGTTTTACAGTTGACATCAGAGGAGAGATTATGCTCCAAGTAAGGATCCAGTAGTTCTACTGTTGTTGATACTTGCAAATCTGCGAACAATTCATAGTAAATAAACCGATTAGAGTGTTGAATAACAATATAAAGCAGTTCTTACTTAATATCGCGGTTGAACCTAGAAAATCAGGTCGATCTGATAAACTCATAACTCGCTCCGTTGTTTAAGCAGCAAACAACAAACTAGAACAGGTTCCTCAAATCAATGATCAGGTGTACTGACTAAGGAAACGAAGTTTGCAGTGAAACATACAATCGATCGGATCTTGTCAACTCAAGAAAAACCGCACGCGTCGATTTGAAAAGAAGTCAGCCTGAAGTGACTTCACGAGCTTTCACTCTTGCAAGAAGTAGGGCAGCAGGTAATGCCTCCTTGTTTCGTCGGCGCCGCCCATAACCGTCCATCCCTCCGTCCTTGGCGATTCATCTTCTCTTTGCGCCATTTCTCTTTCAAACCATGACTGGAAATCGTGGTTTGAGATTTCCCGCGTGTTTTATAATTTTTCGTAAGATCTGGGAGATGCATTGATTTAAAATTAAATGCACCTATATAGTGAGATGGGATTTTCGGTCCAATATTATCCTGTTTTATTCTATTTTATAAAATTTCAGTCATTTATTTCGCGAGATCCACGTGAGACCCATATAAATAACTGGCTGAAATTCATTGGACAGAATAAGACAGGATAATATTGGACAAAAAATCTGGACTCTTATATATTATATATACACCCAACTGAAACAGAGATTGCGCTACGAACACGTAAGTTATGAAGTGCTTGTTCAAATATAATATTCCTAATTTACCCCTTTTCTTTTTTACTTTTTTCTTAGGGAATGTGTTTGGCATAGACGATGTAAAATCAAATACAAACGGGTCCATATTGCTCCGCGTGCATCCACGAATTTATTATTTTAATAATAATGTTTGGAACAGAGAAGATAACGAAAGGAGACTTCAGATGATTAGATGAAGCTGAAAGTAGGAAAAAAAATTTCAATTGCCAGTACTTGAACCCGGGTCTTTTGGGTGAGAGCGGAGTGTCCTTACCAACTAGACTACAACGAAATCGGGAATTGTAAGGCTATAAAATCAATAGGTAACAGCTATAATTAAAGGTATACTCATTTAAAAATAAATGTAAATACCAATTAGGAATTTGGATCCTAACATCATACAATTTATGAATAACTTAATCTAATGATTTTTTTCCTCTCATTTAATTTAAGAATCTTTAAAAAATCTCCTAATTTATAAAATTTTCAAAAAGTTCTTTCTACTTTTCATTTTTTCAAAAAAAATCCTTAGTTCATAATTCAATTAAAATAATAATAATAAAATATATGGAACATGAACATCATATCATACTTGTCGCAATCAAATACTGCTATAGGATGATAATTTAATACAACTTTTAAATTCAAACTTAATTAACTAAATTTGACCTAAATTAATATTTTATTATAATTACTTTATCAATTTAATTCAAATTTAATTAGTTTATGCTGAGTCTAAGAACTCAGTTAATTTATTATATTAGTTACATTTAATTAGTTTATTTTTAATATTCATACAGATATAACATTTGATCAATTTATCTTTAATATTCATACTACAAGTGTTCTATTATTATTTTTTAACTAAAGTGTAAGAGAAATAGTTTTATTTAGATAACAGAAAATTATAAATAATTTTTAAATATTTTAAAAATTAATAATTTTTTAAAACTACGAAATAAATCTACGTCTTTTATCCTTTTTTGTGGTAATTGTAGATGTGATACAACTCATGCTTTGTAGTTTAAATTCTTAAATTAGATACTTGTTCGTATTTCATGAATCGAACATACTAAGTTGAGAAACATCCAATTTGACTAGCATCTTGAAATGGAATAAACGATACAGGATGAAAAAAAAAAAGTGACGGAGAATGAGGAAGAAGAAAAACAATGGTGATCAATATTTGAACTACTTGATCAATGTGATAAGAAGAGATTAAGCTCCTTAGGTATTATATAGTATCCAATTACTACAAATTTCCCGCGGCTGTGTTGGTGGGTGGTCAGTACTCTCACTTAGAAACAGAGGGTGATGATAAAGCATCAGTACATGGGATAGAGCCAAGCGCTGGAGATCCATGTCTGTGAAGAAGTTCTCGAGCCAATGCTTGGAGATCACCGCCGCTGGTGGCCGGCGACGAACTGATGATGCCACCAAATTGACGTGGGTCCATTTGCCGCTGTTGCATGGGCCATGAAGGTTGCACAATCGGGTCAAAAAGCGACGACAAGTCGTACCTGGCAGGAACGGAAGTGGCTGGTGGAAGGTCAGCTATGGAGAGCGGAGGCGGAGTCAACAGTGCCGATGGTGGTGGTGGAGGCGGCGGCGGCGGCGATGGAAGCTCTAGGGTCGCCAGATGAGCTTGCAAGTACGAGAGTTCTGCCTGTAAATTCACCACCTGTAATTTCATGAATACACATTCGTATCATTCAAGTGGATTATTTATTTAAAATTTTAAAATTCAGTGATAAATTTAATGAAATTGGTCCACATAAAATATATATATACGTTAATAAATTTTCTTTTGGGGAAAATTTAAGGACTGAGACCCTAATTGAGTACTAAAGAAGGCAAATCAAAACAAACTTATACCAAGTCAGGGAAAGAAGACAATTTGTGTCAAAGGAGATAATAGTGTAAACTATGGAACAATCAAATAGATCTATCTAACATATGAGACAAGTATTATGAGGCTTATCAGTCTTCGTTTATACTAAATATATATAGGATGCTTCAAAAAATGTGCATTAGAACATGGCGTTGCGAACAATTCAAGATTTCTTTTGACGAAGGAATTACGATTGAACATAATTCTTCAGCATTATTGTCATTGGAATACGAGACGAGTGGAGAGTAGTTGTTGAAATTGGATCTATCGATGACTAAGCATGAGCATTAAAATGTTGCAAATCAATACATACTCTTCATTTTTATATTTTATATAAGAGTAGAATTTGCTCATTAAGAAGCCTATATTAGATATAGTAACTGAAATAGCAAAGTCTGCAAAAAGGTATAGAGTTACGAAGATAAAAGTCATAATTAAAGTTGAAGTAAATCTCTTGAAACCGTAATAAATAATGGCTATAGGAAGGACCTAATCAAATTGTGCATTAAAAATAAAAAAGATGATCCGCCTAGCTTTCAATGAATTAAACTACAGGCTATATCCAGCTGCATATGATGATTGTACTAAACCCTTTTACATTCCTAGGCTCTCGATACGAAATCCATTTAGTTATATTAAGTACTTGACCGTAAAAACAAAAGTATTGCCTCCAACAACAGGAAAACCGACCATCTCCTTAATATCTGCAAATTCCACAGATTTGCACAGAAAAAATAGTACAAACTTTGGACTTGAAACACTCTATGGCCATCCTCGTAACCGCCAAGTATTCGAGAGTTGTTAATGGTAATGATCTCTTGGTTTCAGTAAAAGCACCAAATCATCCCTCTAAGCACTAAAAACTAAGAACCCGAGTCGTATTCTCACTGTAACAAGCTGTACGAGTACATTCTATCTAAATAAGAACAACAAGGAGGCATTGGATCTGTCCATAAATAAAGGGCACAACGACAAGTGGCCAATACCCTTTTGTTTCCGTTGCTCAGTGAACCAGATGAAGATGAAAAAAACTAAAATTGGAAAACTTGATCAGAGAAAAGTGAAATGCGAAGGGTGATGTCACCTAAAACAGCTAATCACACTAACTTCTGCGAAGAGAATAATTAACCACAGAGAGAAAGGGAAAGTTGAGAGGTAAGCAAAATCCAAAAAGGCACTCAATTATCACCTCAAGGTGACAAGATAAGACTTTACAAAAGCTAGAAGAGAAACGAGGTGTTTGATTGTTACCTGCTGTTGAAGAGCGAAGATATGAGCTACACAACCATAGACAGGATCTCTTAGACGAGCCTGAGCCTCGTAGCAGATAGTAACAACCGCATCAGGGCGTTTGTGGATAGGAATGTTTAAGAGAAGCTTTGAAACGTTACTTGCACCAAACACCTTGTGCACCGCAGCAAAATGAGCCGCACCTTGTTCAGAATCGAAATAAGGAGCAAATATGCACCCTGGTACACACTTTCTCCTCAAAAACTTGCAGGCACCACATGGACCTCCACCACCACCGCTACTATTACTCCCCCCACCGCCGCCGCCACTGCTACCAGAAGGACCCACCGAGGTACTCATTTCCTCTCGCGTGTTATAGAACAAAACCCAGAGTTAAGACATAGCTAGGGTTTCGTATGCTTGCTGGGGTATAGCATACACTTGAAGCAGGTGGATGAGAGGGGAAGAGGGGTTGGTCTAGGGTTTGGTTTGGTGGGTGGTGATGGGTATTCTGTTTTTGGCTTGGTTTGTGGATATTTTTACTGTGGAGATAGGATTTAATACGCTAGATGAAGTCTTTAAAGCCACGCTATAAAGCAAACCCCTCCACATTAAGCTGCTTGCGTGAAGCAAACATGCGATAAGCATAGTTTATATACTCCAAACTGTCCTTTTTTCTTAGAGAGGAAAAAAAAAAAACTTTCATGACATTAGCACCTTCTTGCTCTAGACTTGTATAAGTGTATGTGTATGTGTATGTGTGTGATGTGTATCTTTGAGCACAACTTTGCCTTTTAGCCATATCTGAAACTGGCTTATGAATAAAAAGAAGTTATTACAAGTTGAAACGTGTCATTGGGACTGTCTATATTTTTGCCACTGCGTGTTTTAAGCTGCGTAGAGGGCAAAAGACGCCAACTCTCTCTCTCTCTCTCTCTCTCTCGAAAATGACTCAAACTTTTTCCCTTCCTTGTACTTATATATATAATAAGCATTTTCCCACGAAACAAACACCTTCTTGTGTTCGAGCATGACATCAATTGCCCACCGGCTTTCACAACTCCATCTTCTAAAATTGTATTTAGCGACATTTAGTGACTGGTAACATGTGGGTTTCATTTCTAAGGAGAGGATCCTTAACCTTAGAGACAATCCCTGGTTTGGGATTAAGATTGGACAGAAAAATTTAAAGGGGTGATTATATAAATTGGGTTTTGTCTGATTTAAACCTTATTGTCGTATTTGCGAAACGACCATGTGTGTTAGGTTTATGCCACAATTAGTAAGGAAGCTTAGTTTCAACCTCAACTTAAGAGGAAGCAAAATATATTTGTCATGATCAATTGCTTTAGAGTCCTTACAAAAGTTGGTTTGATACGATCATAAAAGTTAACGTATAACGGCTGAATTGCAATGGACGAGCCATGTGGTATATTGATCTTGACCAAATAATGACAACATTTAATGTGACGTATAATAATACTTGCAATGATTATAACTTTTGATTGGATAACCGTGTAATTAATTTCTTAATTAGATCTACATCATTCACTTTTATTTCTCAATAAATATGCAATTTGTTAATATATTTAAATATTAATAATTAGATTATTTATTTTAATGAATAATTATGATAAATTTATATGATAATTACATTAACAACTAAAATTACAGGCTTAAACTTCAATTAATCTAGTAAAATTCATTGAACCAAAATCAAGATGTAATAATATTTGTAGACATTCATTTTACTGAGCAAATTAATATTCGTTTGTTCACTAATTCTTTTTAGTCCCCAGACTTCGCAATTTTTCGAAATTCATATTGAATGGTGTTGTTGATATCACTAATTTGATTTAGTGAAGTAACAATTTTACCAAAATTCATCATCAAAGAAAGGTGTTATGTATTGCTCAAGTTAAGCAAACTCAATACCATCTTGATAAATAATATGCTTAATTAGCAACAAATTCAAGTTAAAGTTTTAATAATCATTACATTATGGGTTCGGATACACAATGACATGTATAAATTCGTGGATTAAAAACAATTATCATTACTAAACCTAATTAAAGGATAATATTCTAGCTTATTATATCTTTTAAACTCATTTGTATTTTTCTTATATTTTATTTGTCATCTAATAATAGCAATAACGGAGACCACTTGTTTTTCTAATGCTACATTGGTAAATAATATATCACGTTGTTTGGTTACTAATATGCTTTATCGTAATTAAAAATTGAAAACGAAATAGAATTAAGAAATTTTATACGTCTAGGCCATCGTGGCTTGGACTTGCAGAACAGCCAAAGGAATGGTCAAAACGGAAGATCGGCGTTCGAAGCACCAGCATCAGCCGTTCGAGTGAGAGACCGCCGCGTATGAGTCGGTGGACTACAGAACGTAACGGCCAGGTAAAAGATGACCTCATGACTCAAGTTAAGGGCCCACACGACACGCCGTTCTCTTTTAGAGAATGTAACTGTAACGTTCATCCGGTTCATGCAGTGTAAGAAAGACCTAAGAGGTGCTCTCAGCACTTCAATTTTTTATCTTTTAAGATTGTTCTATTGTTTTGATTTTTTAATTTTTAACCACTAATTTGTTATAAATTATTACATATATTAAAATTTTTAGGTATAACAAATTCGAAAATACTCAACTTTTAAAGTAATCATAATTTTAATTTTTCAATTAAGTTACCAACGTTTTCTAATTTTAACAACTTAACTTAAAATATTAATTATGTTGATATTTAATTGATTTAGTTAACAAAATTAACTTATAATGTAGATCCCTCGAGACTTGTTGATGAAATATTTCACAAATTTAAGAGTCACAATGAAAAGAATCTTCTCGATTCGTGCAGTCTATCATAACATATAGACGTTTACGTAAAAGATTAATCGTTAATTAATCATTTATGTTGACAATTTCGCACATTGAGTTGGGTATTTTAGTCTACATGGATACTTAATTGACAATTTAATTTTTATATAGGCACTTATTTGTCATAAATTAAAAAAGTTAGCTAAATCAGTAAAATACTAATATAACTAATTTTTTTAGATTAAATCATTAAATTATTAAGGTTATAAAAAATCTGCTACAAATTGAAAATTTTGAAAATTTGATACGAATTTAAAAAGTTTTAAAGGTTAATTATTTTAAAATCTTTTTTCCCAAATTTTTAGTTATATTAGACTCATAACATATAATAATTCTGTTTTTTTCACAAAAGTAGTGATTGAGTGCCTCAATTAATCAAAGATAGTTTCTTTAGTTTTTTACAAAACGACAAAATTTTAATAGCTAAAATAAATTTTAAAAATAGTACTTAATAGTTAATAGCAAAATCAGCGACAGTTCGTAACGGCGCGTCACCGCGCCGTCCGGTTGTTGTCTAATCGGTGTATTGTGAAGAGGAAGCAAGTGTGAAATGACAGAAGCATTCCAGTTCCCAATTCCTTTTTGACCGACACTTGTCATGATTCGATAGCCAAGAGTACAGCTAAATGACCGGTTGCTTACGTTGTAACAGTTACATAAGGTGACAAATTCTTTCCTATTCTGATTAATCTTCTTTTATACTTTATACCATTAAATTATTAAGACTCTAATACATATTTTTTATAAACTAAATTTAAAATTATTATTTTTCACATGTATATTAAATAAATCGTTGAATTTAAATTTAAATAATAAATACTATTTATTTTATATTTCTAAATTTTATTCTTATTTCTAATTAATTATTAAATTTTTGATAGGATAACTTTTCATGTATAGGTTAAATTTGATCATTACTAAATAACTTAATGTAACCTTAACTTATTTTTATGAATTATGATCGGATTCGAAAACAATTTTTTTATTAGTTATAGATCAGGTTAAGTGCTATCGAGTTTTCTAAATTTTATATATTAACGAAATTTTTATTAAATTTTTGTTATTTTTATTATTTATTTTCTATTTTTTCTTTCTTTTTTATAAGTCACTTGAAAATACTAATATAATTTTCTAAATCTCGATATTTCTATTGAGTATTATTATTATTATTATTATTATTGTTGTTGTTGTTGTTGAATTAAAGATAGGGAAGGATCCGTAACAATCCATAAATGTAAAGTTAGACTTAGAAGTTCTCCAATAAGCTAATAAAACCGTGCACGCCATCCCAAAGGCTAGTTTCTTATATATATATATATATATATATAATTTACTAATCATTCAACATGAAACGACAATTTAGTGACATGTAAGAATTGAATTGATGGTTACATTTTCATCATGCTTGATATAAACAGGAACTTTCCAAGTGTATTAGAAAACGAGATTCATGCGTGAGATCGAGACACCATCCAAGTAATGCACAAAAAGTCTATTCTCCTCACGTTACAATCGTTCATATTTCTCTTGAAAGCTGATGAGTTGAATTCTAACGAAATTTTCCTTCTTAGCTTTTGCATTTAAGAAATGTAACGAAGAAACTAATTAGGATACTAATAAAAATTAAAATCAGATTGATTTTTATTTAAAATAAGTCAGCTTAGTGTATATAAGTTATGTGTCTCGAATAAATGATTTAATAAATTAATAATATAAAATTAAATATGGTTCAGCCTGATTCTGGTGAGGCTGTGTATTATTGTTGGGATCCATGAGGATAACTTGCATCAGCTATGAAATACCTGCAAAACAATAAAAGCACGCCGGGGGTTAGTATCCGGCAAGCCCCTCCGACGCTCAAGTTAGTCTTTTTGTGATAATAGGATCGCTGTGAGTAGAGAAATCTAGGGTTATAATGTCGTACCTCTATCACGGCAGAATAATACCTTATATATGGGATAGATGTTAGGTTTAGGTCTTT
>JANVCQ010000009.1:28138321-28149772 GCA_025531925.1 Erythroxylum plowmanianum | reverse complement strand
TAATCTGCGTGTTTCTGGACGTGGTGCCCTGATGTCGGGCCCCACGGTGGGCGCCAATTGGTTCAGCCTGATTCTGGTGAGGTTGTGTATTGTTGTTGGGATCCATGAGGATAACTTGTATCAGCTATGAAACACCTGCAAAACAATAAAGACACGCCGGGGGTTGGTATCCGGCAAGCCCCTCCGATGCTCAAGTTAGTCTTTTTGTGAGGATATGATCGCTGTGAGTAGAGAAAACTAGGGTTATAATGTCATACCTCTATCACGGCAGAATAATACCTTATATATGAGATAGATGTTAGGTTTAGGTTTTTACGTACGTAGGTCTTTGCGTTTGTATGGGAGACTAACATCTGTGGATGAGTCGCGGGCGTGTGGGCTTGTTGATACTCGTGAATGGGCCGTGGTCGTGTGGACCTGGACTCTGAGCCTAGAAAGCCGACCTAACCAAAATAAATATTCATAAATTTAATATATTGTTGTTTTTGATTGACAAACAACTAAATCAAAAAATAAGAAATAATTTTAATTAAAAATTAAGATTAAATTGATCTCTAAAATATAGTATAAATTATTATATAGATTGTATTATAAGAGTTTATAAAAATAAAGGAAATGGTATTCCATGGTATGTTCCTAATTATATTTAGAAATATTGATTTATTAAATTAATTTTTATCTTATAAAATAATATTTTTATTAATTATATTATATTACTGTTTTTTAACACGAAACTTTTATCTTACATTTATATTTTTTCTTTTTTTTCCTTTTTTCTTCTATAACGACCCCATTTTTCTGCACCAGTTAATTTAGAAAATCGATTATTTACTCAATTGGTGCTAGCGTGTCATGGACGATTGTGTCTCTGTCTCGGCTTGTAAAGGTTATTCAAGCGCAGATTGAGTGTACTGCATTCCATGTACAAGCAAAAAAGCCGTAGCTTCTGCCAGATGTCCTCTTTAGAAAAAGCTTTTTAAAAGGATAATAGATTGTAAATTCTACATTTTTTAATATTTTTAAAGTTATTAAGTGATCAATTTTTAATAACATTAACAATTTAATTCAAATGATGGTCGTGTTAGTATTTTACTAATTTAATTAATGAAATCTTCTTGAATCATCACATGTAGGTATTTACAAAAAAATTAATTGTTTTAGTTTACATAGATGATTTGTCAGTAATTAATTTTCTAAATAAGTGCTTATATATCATGAACTAAAAAAATATTATATTAATTAAATCTAACAACTAAATCAAAAAAGAACTTAATAAATTAGCACTTCAAATTCTGTCATCTCTTTTAAGAATATAACTTAATAATCTTTGGCTATATTAAAATGATAAGTTAACTTCTTAAGTGTACTTAGAATAATTTTTTTTATTAAATATAATAATTATTTTCTTAAGAAATTAATAGCTTAAATTTAATAATAAAATAAAAAGAATGCACTTTATAAAAAAATACTTTTATTTATATGAATAAATAAATAAAGATAAAAGATATGAATCTCTAGTTAGAAAAAATCTATAATTTTTAAATTCTCAAAAAACTCTTTGTACTTTTGAAATTTTCAAAAAAACTTCTTTTTTAAGAAATAACGGGTGAACATACGCAGCATAAATATTAGATATAGACTAATCAAATATTATTAATATAATAACTTAACTTGACTCGTGAAATTAACTATAATTAACATACTTTAATAATTATAATAAATTATTATTTTAAGATAAATTTAATTAGTTTGATTTGATTTTAATAATTAAATTAAATCATTCTGTAAATCAAAATTGATTAGTCAATATTTGATGTTTATATTATAAATGTTTCGTTTTTCTAAATAAAAATTTAAGAGAATTATTTTTTTAAAATAGAAACCAAAAAAATATAATAAGATATTTTTTTTAATATTTCTTAAGCAAGACAGAGTTCTACAGTTTTTTATCTACAAAAAATACGGCAATTAGTAGTGATATGAAATTATCATAATATAGTACTGCCCCATCACGCTGGAACACCCAACAACAAGAAATTTAGAAGTCCCCAGTTATCTGGAAACATGTCCAAAAAATCACACGCATTAACTCATAAATTTCCTAATTATGTCTTTCAAAATCTTAAACTCGAAGGGACCTCCTCTAGGTTTTGTTCAAACTTTTGAGAACCTAAACATAGACTTCATACGAGCAGACCACGAGTTCTTACACTCGTGGGGTCAACACCTAAAAATCAACCCTGGGATTGAACATTTGCTTTGCGAATTTTCTGGAGCTAGAAATGAGTTAAAAATTATTGGATGTCACCTAAAATAGAGCAGATCAGATGCTTAGTAATGTAATTTATCAGTTCGTGGACTTTTAGTGTGAGAGAGTGATGTGTAGGATAGTATATACAAGCAGGCAATAATAAAAGTCAAAGAATGGCTTTTCTTCGTCATTTTTGAGGTGGTCTTAAGAGTTAGTAATCAATCTAGCAAATTAAAACTGAGGAAAATCAATCTAGCAAATTAAAACTGAAGAATTTTTTGTATTTATGCTATATAGACATAACTTGCATATTGCATAATATATTATTATCATTGTCAATATTTAGTTGAAGTCTCGCCGCATATTACATAATACATTCATGTATAATAATTAATATATGTATAAATGTTATTTATAATAGAAACTCTAAAACTATTTTTTGTATATATTATTGCATATTCTGAATGATTTTTTTAACGAACTGGTACCAAGTTTAATTTAACTTATCTATATAAAAAATTTAAAAATGTATTATTTTAGTGGTCTTTATAACTATTATAATCGCTATTAATTAAACTATTATTATATGTATATTATTTGTTTGTGAGTATCAATAATTTAAGTAATATTAATTATAATGACCAAATCTTAGAATCACAAAAATAGGATTAAAATTCCAGTTGAAACTCATCACATAAATTGATATTTTATTTGAAAAATAAAAATTTCATATTGATCGTGTGGTAATAAAAATAGAAAAAAAGCTAACCTTTCCAAACATTTTCATTGAAAAACTCAATATTTAATATTGACTCTAATTAACAATTTCATTAATTATTATTAATAGTTAACAAAACATTACTGACTAACAGAACTTTTATAAAGAAAGTGGGAAGCTATTAAAATAATAACATTTAATTTTGGATAAAAAAAAGGTCAAATCATCTATTCAAATAACCTATTCTTATCATATTCTATTAAATCTCGTTGACATATTCATATAATATCTCCCATAAAATCGCACGATTCCGATGATTTGTTCCTAAAAGACTATTACTGGTGGTCTTTATCCAAGTTATCCCTACAAGGTTAGAAGCCTAGAAGAGAACTCTAGGGCCTCGTTTGGTTGGCGGGAAAGTAAAGTAAATTTGGAATATGATTCTTTGGAAAATAAATTTATGGAAAGTAAAGACATTGTTGGACCCTGTTTCTGGAGCCCAACAATCGATTCGGATACCAAAGATGCTTGACCCGGGTCTCGAGACCGAGAAGACCATTCGGGGCAGTCGCGTGAGGGTGATGTAAATGAAAAGTGAAAAGTATTGCATTTATAAAAAATCTCAGCGTGGCAGTAAAGGGAAGTTCACCGTGGTGAAAGTCATTTTTTGCTGCGACGAAGACGCCTTCAAAAAGATTCGTCTTGGCAAAGCACTCAGAATCTGAAATTTCACAAACATTTTTAAACAAATACACATATTCAAATCTAACCACAAGCTAAACATACTCACACATAAAAGAAACTTCAATTCTTCATGCCATTACAATACCAAAAAGTTTAAACAAACTTTACTTACATAACATCATACATATCAAAGCTTAATACAAACACAAAATGATGCTCAATGTTGATATGCCTATAAAACTATCAAAAATAGTCACTAACTTTGTACAAAAGTCTCTAACTATCTTGGAGTTTTTGATGCCCTGTAAGGATCAACTGTAGTCTTGTTCCGCACTTGAGGAGGGAAAAATAATGGGTTGAGCTACACAGTTCAGTGGCTAATATATTTATAGCTATCAGTAATTTGCCACAAATTCAAGCAAATGTGTATATATATATATATAACATTTTCATATTAACTCAAAAACTCATAACTAAATGAGTCATCACATAGCTCATAACATAAGCTTTAATCATTATGCATAACGAGCAAATACATCATGCTTGACAATTTAAAAATGTAATGCACAAACAATTGACTTGAGGGTTCCATGGAAATAGAATGGTGAAACCGAAGTTTACACTATGAACATAATGAGTCCATTTTCGGAGCTCATATGCCACAAACGGGTAGTCAGGAGAAGACTCTTGCCAACGTGCACGTGACGAACAAAATGGTTCCACTTTTGTCCAAACAAAAGTACATATTCGTTTTATCATATACTCATACTATCATATTTGTTCTTATTTAATTCAAAATGTTATAACCTCTTTCAAGGTATAACATAATCACAAATCATCATGCATTATCAATCTTCATAACAATTCAAAAATCAAGCAATTTAGACATACACACACATAGACAAGAATTTGCCTAATTATACAATAACTATAAATATACTACTCACCTAATCTTGCTTGACAATCCAAGTTTAATGTTGTCTTTCCTCTTGATCTCAAATAAGGCTTGCTTGGTTTCCTATAACAAACCAAGTTCTCATTTAAACAACATTCAAAGGAAATTCATAAGGCTTCAATGATAAAAAAAAAAAACTAAAATTGACTATAATCCTTTCAAATCCTAGACTTTCGAGTCAATTTTGCATGATCGTTATGATCCAATAAAAGAAGGAATTTGATAATACTTTCTTCTAGCAAAATGTCCCCCATTATCTCAAATTTCTAACGACACCAAAATCATTCAATTTGGTTCAAAAATCTAAAAGTTATATTCCAAAAATGTTGGGACTGTCCTTATACTGAAACAATATTCTATACTTAACTTCCTTCCAAAACTTGATATCCTTAAAGACTGAGTTTAAACTTCATTTCTTCACAAAACTTGCAATCCTATGTCTCTAGTTTATTTCAAATCAAAAATCACTTCATTTGGATAACTACACAAAAAGTTATGTTCAAAATACCAAATTATGCTTGGTGCTAGAAAGTTCGTCGCAGCGAACTTTTCCAGAAAGGAAAAATTCGCCCAAAATGTCAAAGTTCACCCGGCGAACTTTCCTGGGTTGGCCACGACAAACTTTATCCATCAAGTTGGCTGCAGTGAACTTTGACAGAAACATACGCAGAGCATTTCATTTTTCCAGATTTTTACTTCCAACATCTACAACTAACAACTCTTAAAACTCAACCATCATTTCTACTCCATATTCACTTCATTCTCTACTCCATTTTAACTCAAATTCATTCACAAATACATCATGATCTATCTTTGATCCTTAACCATAAAAGATTAAAGCATTTTCATACACCATTCATCAACAACTCCCTACCCACATTCAACTTCATTTTCACTTCTAACTATCAGTAAACATAGTTAATCCAACAAATCAAGAAAGAAAGAATGCTTGTACTTACTTGTTTAAGCTCCAAATTCTTCAAACTCTTCAAGATCTCCACAACCCTAGCTTGATTTTGTCCTCTTCTTCTTTTCTTCTCACACTCACGATGCTTCTCTCTTCTCAACCAAGCCAACAAGTTCCTTCCTCTAATTCTACACTATAATAATCATCAAATGTACCTTTTGCCCTCCAACATAAGCCTTATAACCTTTAGACTTAAGTGATCTTCCAATTGTACCCCCTTCTTTCATTTAATCCAAAGACTACTTACTTTAGGCTATAATCTTATGCCCTAAATCATACACTAATTTAATTCTAGCTTTGGCATAATAATTAAACTCCAATTTAAATGGTTTATCTAGCAAGACCATAACATTTATTCAAATCATGCTTAATAAATAATAAAAAAATTGGGGTCTAACATTTCTCCACCTCTTAAAAGAATTTCAACCTCGAAATTATTACCTTAGTCATGGAAGAGTTGTAGATACTTCTCCTTCATGGCTTCCAATGGCTCCCATGTTGTTTCCTCCTTTGCATGGTTCTTCCATAAATCTTTGACCAGCTTCACAACCTTGTTTCTCAAAACTTTTTCTTTCGAATCTAGGTTCTCCACTGGTTGCTCCTCATAGGTCAAATCCTCTCTCAGTTGAACCTCTGAAGGTTGAACTATATTTGAAGGATCGAATCGATACCTTCTCAACATCGATACGTGGAAGACACTGTGGATCTTAGACAATTCCAGTGGTAAGGCTAACTTATAGGCCAAAGGCCCAATCTTCTCAATGATTTCATAAGGGCCTATATATCTCGGACTAAGCTTGCCCTTCTTTCCAAATCTCAAAACCCCCTTCTATGGAGAAGCTCTCAGAAACACTTTGTCTCCCACTTCAAATTCCATCTCTTCTCTATGTGCATCTGCATAGCTCTTCATTCTGTCCTGAGCTGCTTTAATTACCTGTTTCACCAATTTAATCTTATCAATTGTGACTTGCACCAACTCAGGCCCCAAAAGCCTCCTTTCACCTTCCTCATCCAAACAAATAGGAGTTTTGCACCTCCTACCATATAAAGCTTCATAAGGTGCCATCTGAATTCCCGAATGATAGGAATTGTTGTAAGCAAATTCGATTAAAGGCAAATGATCATCCCATGAGCCCTTGAAATCAATAACACAAGCTCCCAACATTGCCTCCAAAGTCCGTATTGTCCTCTTTGATTGTCCATCAATCTGTGGATGGAAAGCTGTACTAAAGTGCAACTTAATTCCCAAAGTCTCCTATAAGCTTTCCCAAAATCTAGAGGTGAACCTGGGATCTCAATCCGAAACTATAGAGTTTGGAATCCCATGTAGTCTGATTATTTCATCTACATATTTCTTGGCTAAAGCATTCAAAGAATCTGTCTGTTTAATTGACAAGAAATGCACTGACTTGGTTAGCCTATCCACAATCACCTATATTGCATTATGTTTCCTGTTAGTTCTGGGCAACCCCATCAAGAAATCCATCGTAATCTTTTCCCACTTCCATTCAGGAATAGACAAAGGCTTACGCTTGCCTGAAGGTGCCTGGTGCTCAGCCTTGACTTGTTGACACACTAAATATCTCTTAGTATACTCCGCAATATCCTTCTTCATTCTCTTTCACCAAAAGTGCTCTTTTAAATCTCTATACATTCTCGTACTCCCCGGGTGCATTACATAAGGAGCATTGTGCGCTTCATAAAAAATCTCATCTTTCAACTCTTGCATATCTGGAATACATAATCGGTTACCTACCACCATCAATCCATCTTCTCTTATCTCTATTTCAGAAGGTTTACCATTGTTAATCTCCTCTCTGAGTCTGCTCAAATGCTCATCTTGTTCCTATAATTCCTTGATCTTTTCATTCAACACGGGTCTTACTCTAAAGTTAGCCAATATACACCCAGATTTAGCTTGTCTCAATGTCACTTGAAGTTTGGCTAATTCCTTCAACAAAGGAATATACATTGTCTCCACATGTGCCATAGTCGATTTTCTACTCAATGAATCCACTACTATATTATTAACTTTCCCCGGGTAGTAGTCTATCATCAAATTATAATCTTTCAGTAGTTCCAACCATCTTCTCTGTCTCAGATTCAACTCTTTCTGGCTCATCAGATACTTAAGGCTTTTGTGGTCTGTAAACACCCTGGTGGTGACTCCATATTTTCAATGCAAAAATTATGGCAGCTAACTCTAAGTCATGCGGAGGATAATTCATCTCATAAGGTTTTAATTGCCTAGAAGCATAAGCAATGACTCTATCTCCTTGCATAAATACATAGCCCAATCCCTTCCTTGAGCTATTACTAAATACTATATATCCATCACTACCCGAAGGCAAGGTCAAAATTGATGCCGTTGTGAGCCTATTCTTTAATTCCTCAAAACTATTTTGACACTCCTCTGTCTACACAAACGTTTGATTCTTCCTCGCCAATTTGATAAGTGGAGCTGTTATTATCGAAAAGCCCTCCACAAACCTCTGTAATATCCAACTAAACCCAAAAAACTCCTCACTTCAGCTACATTTTTAGGTGCTTCCTATTTCACAATTACTTCTATCTTCCTCGGATCCACATGCACTCCTTGCTCTGAAATTACATTTCCAAGGAATGCTATTTCCCTTAGCCAAAATTCACATTTGTCGAATTTAGTGTACAACTCATTCTTCCTCATTGTCTCCAAGGTAATCCTCAAATGCTCTTCATGCTCCTTATCACTCTTGGAATAAACCAATATATCATTAATAAAGACAATGATAAATTGGTTTAAGAAGGACTTAAAAACTTAATTCATCAAATTCATGAAAGCTGTAGGTGCATTCGTTAACCCAAAAGGCATGACTAAGAACTCAAAGTGGCCATACCTTGTTCTAAAAGTAGTCTTTGGCACATCAGACTCCTTTATTCTCAACTGTTGGTAATTCGATCTCAAGTCTATCTTGGAAAATACTTTTTCCCCTTACAATTGGTCAAACAAATCATTTATGCGTGGGAGTGGATATCTATTCTTGATGGTGACATGATTTAGCTTTCGGTAGTCTACACACATTCTCAACTATCAATCTTTCTTCTTCATAAAAAGAATCGAAGCTCTCCAAGGCAAAGAGCTCGGCCTAATATACCTTTTCTCCAACAACTCTTCCAATTGCTCCTTAAGCTCTTTCAATTTCGTCAGAGCCATTCGGTAAGGTGAAATTGAGATTGGTGCAGTACCCGGAAGAAGTTCAATGGAAAACTCAATTTCTTTAGGTGGTGGTAGTCCTGGTAATTCCTCTAGAAAGACATCCAGGAATTCCATGACCATGGAAATTTCTTCTAACTTCCCTCTATCTGCCCTTGTGTCCACCGCACAGGCCAAAAATGCCTCATATCCTTTCCTTATCATCTTCTCTACTGTCAGAGCCGAAATAATTCTAGGCAGGCTTGCCTTTCTGTCTCCCATAAACACCACTCTTTTGCCATTGTCCAATTCGAACTCCACTATCTTCTGTTTACAATCTAGATAGGCATTGTATTTCTCTAATGTGTCTATACCTAAAATTACATCCAAGCCTCCCATTTTCAACGACATTAAATCCACTCGTAATTGTTCCCCACCAATACATATCTCACACTCTCTATACACTTGACTAATCAAAATATACTGGCGGATTGGAGTACTCACCATTAAAGGAGTATCCAACGGGCTCACATTCCTACCACACATAGTTCTACCCGATGAAACAAATGAGTGAATAGACCTCAGATCAATCAAAACAACAATATCAGCATTAAATAATTTAACCGTACCTGTCATAACTTTTGGAGTGGTCTATGCATCCTCCCGTGTCATTGCAAACACCCTAGCTGGTGCTTGGCCCCTGGGTCTCCCTGGAAGATTCACTCTCTTAGCTGTATTAGAATTGCCCACTTCAGTTGCAATTTTGTACCCCACTGTCTCAGCTCTCCTTGAAACTTGCATCTGACCTCTCTTCTGTCTTGCATATTGAGGGCACTCTCAGCCTTGTGCCCTTTCTCTCCACAGTTGAAGCAAGCTCCTGTCAGCCTGTATCATTCTTCTCCATGAAACTTGCCACAATGATTGCACTTAGGTATAGAAGACTTATCCCCTTCTCCCCTTCTACTGCCTCCTGCAGTTGAGGCTTGATGAGAACCAGTAGAAGTCCTCATAAGTCTAGGCCTGTTTGCACCACTACTCTTCTCCTCAGACTGTGCAGGGAAAGTCCTGACACTCCTCTCAGGCATAGAAGTACCACCTTCCCTCTTGAACTGCTCTCTCCCCTTTCTCTTCTTGTTCACGGCACTCTTTATATTCTCAGTGTTTTCAACCTTTAGTGCCTCTTCAACCAGCTGTTGAAAGTCACAGAAGTTCTGCACCAATACTTTTTCTCTTATGGCTAGGTGCAGTCCTGATTCAAACCGACGACACTTAACCGCCTCACTCAGCATCATCTTGGTTGCATATCGGGATAACTGTATAAACTGGCGCTCATATTCACTTACTGTCATTTCCCTCTAGGTGAGACTTAGACATTTCCTTTGCTTCTGCTGAATGTACACCTTAAATAGATACTTCTTCTTATACACTGCTAAGAAATCTGTCTATGCGAGCATTGGCAGTCTCATCTGACTCTCTGACACACTCTCTCATCAATGCAGAGCATCTCTTTGGAGCAAGCTAGCAGCATACACAACCTTCTCATCATCCTCACAGTCTATCTACTCCAATATTTTTTCTGTCTTTCTCAACCAGGTCTCAGTTTCTTCTGAGTGATCCCATAGATGTCTACTGTCCCATATTTCCTCAACTTGTCAATCTGTTTCCCCTTTTTAGCTGAGGTTGGACCAGAAGTCTGTAGCATCTGACCCATGGCCTGGATAAATGCCTGAGCAAAGACTTGGAACATCCTCAGATCTAGTGGAGGCATTTACTCCTGCGAAACCGGCGACTTATGTGTCGGTGATCGAAAAGGCCCACTACCAAGCCCTATAGAAGCCTTAACATTTCCTAAGGCTACTGTCTCATCAGTACTCTCCTTCCTTGACGGAGATTCAGGGGCGACGAATCCTTGCAAAATTTCTCGTGTTCTTCTACGAGGTGGCATCTTACTCCTTCAATAAAAACACTAACGATTAGCTTCTAATTCATTTCGATCCTATTTCCTACATGTATGCATGATATGCATGTCACTTAATGTAATCAATCAATTTATAATGCAACAATTAAACACATAACACACAATTCATGCTATTATGCAATCTAAGCCTAGGAAAAACCTAAGCTCTGATACCACAAGATGTTGGATCCTGTTTTCGGAGCCTAACAATTGATTCGGATACCAAAGATGCTTGACCTGGGTCTCAAGACCGAGAAGAGCATTCGGGACAGTCGCATGAGCGTGGTGTGAATGAAAAGTGGAAAGTATTGCATTTATAAGAAATCTCAGCGTGACAACAAAGGGAAGTTCGCCGTGGTGAAGAGACCTTTAGAAAGGTTCGCCGCAGCGACCTTTGGCTTCACCACGGCAAAACACTTAGAATCTGAAATTTCACAAACATTTTTAAACAAACACATATATTCAAATCTAACCATAAGCTAAATATACTCACGCACAAAAGAAACTTCAGTTCTTCATGCCATTACAATACCAAATAGTTTAAACAAACTTTACTTACATAACACCATATATATCAAAGCTTAATACAAACATAAAATGATGCTCAGTGTTGATATGCCTATAAAACTATCCAAAATAGTCACTAACTTAGTACAAAAATCTCTAACTATCTTGGAGTTTTCGATGCCCTGAAAGGGTCAACTGTCGTCTTGTTTCGCATCTGAGGAGGGAAAAATAATGGGTTGA
>JANVCQ010000009.1:28125497-28138221 GCA_025531925.1 Erythroxylum plowmanianum | reverse complement strand
AATAAATACAAATTATATAATAATAATAATAATAATAATAATAATAATAATAATAATAATAATAATAATAATAATAACTAAACATTAATAAACATAATAGTAAATCAGTTGGCTGAACATAATATAAACATAAGGCGACAGTGGCTGGCGCTGGAGACAGGGACGACTTATCCTTGTCCTCCCTTTTTGGAGAGGACAGAAA
Source organism: Erythroxylum plowmanianum (assembly GCA_025531925.1). Lineage (NCBI taxonomy): Eukaryota > Viridiplantae > Streptophyta > Magnoliopsida > Malpighiales > Erythroxylaceae > Erythroxylum > Erythroxylum plowmanianum. Next base: position 28,138,019 of record JANVCQ010000009.1, on the reverse strand, counting down.
TTTCTGTCCCTGTCTTCCAGAGATAAGGAACGGAGATGTGGAGACAAGAAACAAACACTCACGAAGATAGAAAATTTTCTATCTTGTCCACTGTCCCCGTCTCCGGAGACACTATCCATATGCAGGGTACCTTTTTTAGGCTTCTGAGTAGACTACTGAGATTCTGTGTTGTTTGTGGGAGCTATCCTACATATCTAACTTCAGCAACTCGAGAAATAATGAAATTTAGTAGTTTCTTGTATGGTGGAGAAAGACATTACCGAAATATCTTAAAGGTCATTTACTAGAATGTATCAATACGACTTGTGCACACATACATATGGCTAGGACAAATTACATAAACAAAATCATATTTCGGTATAATCCAAGGTAAAACCTGAATTATTAAATATATATATATAGTAATCGATGAATCACGGGTTTCTCGAAGAAGTCACTTAACGAGTCAACGATTTTATCTTGATTGATTCTATCTTGAGGCGCAGGTAAGAAATTTGCAGGCAGATCTTGCATATATTCAAGCTCACCTGTCGACAATACTCACGCTCCCTTCTTCCAGTAGCACAACCTCAACCTGATCACAGCCCATCAGCATCGACTTCTGAATTGGTATCAAATCCCAATGTTTCGCTGCATTTTGATCAGTTAGAATAAATGATAATTCCCTCATGAAATATCAACTGAACTGGGCACTTGATACAATATACCACATCAAGAACTTCAACAGAAAGAACTCCAACCTTTGGCTGGCAAGCTTGTCTCTAGATACAGAATTTTAGCCTCCAAGCTCCCACTAAGTGTCCAGTCGATTGTTTGATTTGATTTGGCTTTTGCGCTTTTGGTGGCTTCTTGTGCTTGTTTCAGAGTCTAATGACATTGTACTTTCCTGCTCTGAATTTGCTGTTTCCATGTTATTGTAGTGGGACCTTCGGTGCATGCCAAATGCATTCCTAAGATTTTCTCTTGATGGCATCCCTGTCCTCTAAAGTCCAGTTTCCTAAGTAACAAGCCTGGATATATGTCAAACAGAGACAGTATATAACCTGTCCTGCAAATATGAAACGTTCGTTCTAGTCCTAAGTCAACGATTTGCTTGGATTATCCGTGTACATGACCAAATCAAACAAACACTTGATTATTTGACACGGTGGCTTCTCAATGCAACCTAAAATCATGCATCCCAATCATGGATATGAGTCTCTGAATGTCCAAATCTTTGGATTCCATAACACTCTCCTGCAATATTCTTGATGCACAAGAAATGGTGGAACTAGACATTGACCACCAATTATAATGGTCAAAAATGGACAAATGAAATTGAAACTCAGAATTAAAGCATGAAAAGTAAAGATTACACAAAAGAGAAATATATAAACATTACAAAGGAGTATGAGGATAAAGCACTTGATACAGATTTTAAGATTTTCAAGAAGATATTATCACCTTAGCTTTACATTTCAAACCAAGGTCCAGTTAGACTCGCAATTTGCTGCCAAACATACCTTTTTCCTACATTCAAAGCAACCTAAATAGGAGTATATACTTCATTATGTAGTAATACTTCTTACGTCATCCAGAATGGCCTTTCACCAGCAACCTCTACCAATGATAAGATGCATACATGAACTATAAAAGAAACTAATATAAAAATATATTGAATTACCTATTAATAAGTTTGATCTTAACACAAATCAGCAGGTAAGTTCATATTCTCTAGTATTACCTATTAATAAGTTTGATCTTAACACAAATCAGCAGGTAAGTTCATATTCTCTAGTACAATATGGACAGATAGCATGAGCTTTGATAAATACAGAACCAGATGGAGGCAGGAGAAGCAACAATGCACTTACCAATCAAACTCTGGCAGGAGCTACAGAATGAGAAGCAGTAAATTCCTTACTAACCAAATTCCTACAGATAAACAGTAAACAGTTACAGTGTACTACTGTTAAAGTTTCTCAAGGAATGAATAGAAGATCTATCCTCTTCAATATTATGGATTGAAAGAAAAGACAAACAAGTAACACAACCCCTGCCAGTAAACCCTAAGACAGAGGCACATGAATAACCCTTCCATCTCATGTAGGCAATGCTGCAAGTCTAATGCATATAACGCAGAGGTTAGAAAAGCAGCTAAAACGACCAGTCGACATACTGGGAATAAATCTTCCTCGAAAGAATTAGATTATTAATAACTTTCTTCTTTGATAGCACAAGTTGTTTTCAACTAACCAAGCTTAAGAGCAAGAACCGGAATAACATATGAAAATATTCAGTCTTCCTCCAAAGTAGTCTACTACCACATATGAAACTCTGCAAAGAATAACATCACAGAACATTCACAATAACAGCCTTTCAGTGCACACCGCACAGTTTCAGTTGGATGTTTCAGAAACATTTGGAGCACCCTGCACCTATTGGTGAACTTTCAAGTTTTCTGTTCAAAAGGTATATCTACTAGTTGGTAACACATTTAGAGTCTATAACAAGTATAATTGCTGCACATATAAAATTTTTCGCAACATATTCATCAAGTACATTATAGTCCATGAACAATCTAATTGGTATCATGTACAAGAAAAAAGATCAAGCATGGATGTAAAGCAATAATATAAACCAACAGCAAACCAATAGAAAACAGATGAAGCCCCCAGAAATAATCATGCAACACTTGAAGAATTGTACAAAACAAGAAATAGATACAAGATACTGATATTCATTATCAGTGGAACCAGCTAAAGACAATGGCAGTCCCAAAAAAAACCTATAAGATAGTTGGAAACAATGTATGTGCAGAGAATCCCAATTGGGCAATATTTTACAGACAACACAGACCAAAGATACCTAGAAGCATTTGACAAGCTCTGATCTTCAATATACACAATTTACAGCCCACCTCCATAAGTGATAATAGGTAGGCAGGCATGATATGAACTCGGTAATTATGTTAGTGGGTTAATTCAAACTTGCAGGGTTCTAAACAATTTCCTCATGTCTGAATCCAGTGTCTCCACAATCTGCACCAGAGTCCAACACACAAGGAGAATCATACCACTTAGGATTGTCATGGTAGAAACTATCAACCTGTATAAGACCTACATCTGTCACAATAGCCTCGTCATGTCTCGTGGGCTTGGTTAGTTTACTATCCTCACAGTCAAGAATACTCTTCTCATCAAAATCACTGCACTTCAACCATTTTTCTGGTTTACAGATATCACTTATAAGATCCTTCTCACTCCTACATTCTGTTCTCATCTGGTCCCAAGGAACAACATCCCTAAGAGTGCGTCCAAAGCTATCATGATCATCTTCAATCAGTTCGGTCTCCTTACCACTACCATATATCCGCTCATGGTGATGATCACTCCAGTGTGCCAAGCCATTCTCCACTACCAATACATCATCTGAATGGGACTTATGAGATAGCAATCCAGTTGTCTTCAAACTATCTTCACCGATACTCCTAACTTTATTTACAATATCAAAAAGATCCTGAGATGCAACCGCCAATAGTTCAGTTGGAATTTTCCTCAACCTCCCTTCAAGCAAACCAATCTCAGCTCTCAACTCTTGGACCTGCTGCATAACTGAAAGCTGCATTTCCCCTTCATCCTTTCCTGTCAACCCAAATCCTTCAGCTTCCATTTCCTCACGGACACCATAATCAATATCCTGATCCAATATAAACCCACCTTTATGCCCAACAACTCGATGCATAATCCTCGCGTTCCCATCCAAAGGCCCAGGTTCATGCCCAGAATGCACAGCATATAGTTTAAATACGGCCATCCCTTCTTCTTGATACACAAATGACTTATCCTTCTCATTATAATTCATAATTGGCACAATTGCCCGAATCCTAAATCCACATCCACACCTCTTCGAAGCATAAGGCTCCCTCTTCAACATCCTTGACTTCTTTGCCACAGGTTCACCAGCTCTGTGACAAGCATAATCCTTAACCTCAGCCATGAATGGCTTATACCTAATATATTTCTGCCTAATACAAAGCACAACCTTATGCTTGGCAGCCAACTGCTGCAACCTATGAGGCACCTCCTTAGCAGGCACATCAAACGACTCGGTGTACTCAAACCGACGTCTTTTGTTCCTCGAACCAGAACCCTCAGAGGAGGAGCAAACTGGGCAAGCGGCCACACAAACCCTAATGTAACTCTCGGGAATTCCATAAAATTTTGCTCCCACAGTCCAAACCTGTTTAATTCTCTCTATTGTCTCTCGAAGCCCTAGGTGTTTCAAATCGGCATCGCCATGAAAACTCATAACAATATCTTGCCACTGGTTAATATGCGAAACAAATTGCTGGGAGTTGTTCTTGAAACAAAGAAATTCGTTACCGGAGGTTGGGTCCACATGAGCCATGAGCTTCTCTTGGATTCTCTTCCAACCGGTGACGTAAGCGGTGTCCTCGTTGCGGTCTTTCCATACTGCGCGCCACGACTTCAGCACAGCGCGTGGCGTGGCAGCGCGGATCTCGTCGGGAGTCGCAAGACGGTGCTCCAAGATGCAGCGAATCATGAGGGAGTGAGACTCGGCGTTGAATGTGTAGAATTGGGAAGAAATGTGTGGCTCTGGGCTAATGTAGGCCGGCGGCCGCTGAATCTCACCGGAGTTATTATTATTATCATCACAGTTCACGACATCGTTTTGGGGGTTAGAGCAACTCGGGTGAATCAGTGTGTCGTCGTTGTCGGAAGAGGACTGACTCGGAGACTCGGGCGATGAGGAACGGAATAGGTCGATTCCCGGTACGGAAAGGTCGTCGTGAATGTACGGCTGTGATTGGCTCTGATGATTGGACATGATCTGTGGTGGTGGGCCCAGATCACGGTTGTGGTTGTGGTTGTGGTTGTGGTTGTGGAAAATATCGTCTTCGGTTTTGTGCGGATTCATCAGGAAGTGGCTGAAAAAGAAGCAACAGAAGATGAAGAAGAGAGATGAGAAGCAAGAAACGGAAAAGAGAGTGCTAACTTCCCCTGTTTTTTCTTTTCTTTTCTTTTTCTTTTATCAAATTCAAACCCCGTGCTCAGTTTCCATCTCGCTCTTTACACGTTAAACTTCGAAACTCTAGCCGATTAAACCTTTAATTTGTGTCTTTTGTAATCATTATTTTAAAAAATCACATCAAAGTTAAATAAGTTTGATTAAAAATTTAAGGTTTGAAATTTTTAATTAATATTAAATTATCATAAATTAGTTAAAAGTTAATTAATTTTAAAATTTAATTAAAGAAGACAGTTAATTAAAAAATATTAATTTATTTAAATTAATTAACTTATAAAATCGATTAATTAATTAATAAACTAGATAATTTTTTATAATAAAATTTATTAAAATAAATCAAACTTAAAAATTAAATAAGAATAAGTCGAATTTAAGTTTTTATACTTAGAATACAAAATTGATTAAATTTTTAATTATTATTTATAATCATTTTCTTAAAAAAATATAATTTTGATATGATACGGTTACTATATTTATTAATATTTTAAAAATTATAATTAGAATTAGAATTTTTAATTTTAATCAATTGAATTTTATTTAAAAATTTATTAAATAAAATTAAGAAAATAAATTAAAAACTAAAAACTAAATTAAAAAGCTAGGTATCTTTTCTATTTTTAATCAGTAATAATATTTACTTTATTGATTTAATGTTTGGATGTTTGGGTTGTCGTTTATCATTGCTGATAAAGTAATAATATTTACTTTATCTTGCATTCAATGGGTCAATCTGTGCTTAGTTTAAAGGAGACTTGCTAGTGGACCCTATTTCTAAAGAAACTAGGCGGGTTAAGGTAAGATGCCACAGTTTGATTGAGTTAGAATGTTGCGACACAACAAATGAAAATTTTGACGAAGACGAGCCATTTTTAACTGTTGATCGTATGGATGAAAGGTGAAATTGAAGGGAAGATACTTGCGGATGATTGCATGAATTATAGAATTCTAATGATTCTTCAAAGTTCAATGAACATACTAACATGGTGATTGTTGAAAATTCAACAAATGGTCAAACACCTTGTAATAACAATGAAGATTTGAATTATAAGTAAATAGGAAACAACGAGTTAGAAAAATAACAAGAAGAAGGTAAAAAGTATAACATAACTGGGTATAAGTAAATAGGAGACAACGAGTTAGAAAAATAACAAGAAGGTAAAAAGTATAACATAACTGGGCAGCAATAATAGATTGATGTATGTTAAGAAAGTCTTAAAAATGAGTATTTTTCATCAAGATGTTAAAAGTGAGAAAAATAAACAAGAATTAGGCATATAAATAGGAGGCATATAAATAACATTATTACCTTCTATAGATAGGAAACCAAAGATGGTCGGTCAATTACAAAAGTTCTGTAAAGTATAGACGGATAATAGTCAGTAATAATTTTCAATGTCGGTAAAAGTACATTTATGAAAATAAAAGCAGACCTGAAAAAGCTTGACAAAATAAAAAAAACAAATTATAATAGAACATACGACAAAGTTAAATGAAGTCAATGATCTCAATCTAATCAAGTATTCGTCTGCTTATATATATATATATGTAATCATAACATGACGACATTAAAAAACTTTAGATAGTTAATAAGAACATAATTAAATATTAAATAATAAATAATAATAAATAACAATTAACTAAAATAATTAATTTTAATAATTTAGCCCCAACTATGTGAAGAGCTATATATATATATATAATACTTAATAATAATTAGGAATTAATAATGCAAGATTGTCACTAATATATATATATATACCTAGTATTAGTATATAGTACTTAATAATAATATAATAATAATTAATATGCAATTCATGGTTGCGACATTAGTCATAATCGCGAAAATCGTTAAAAGCTATATACAGTACATACTTAATATTAATATATAATACTTAATAATAATAAGCAATTAATAATGAACAGGTATGGCTAAGATATATACTTAATATTAATATACAATACTTAATAGTATAGTAATAATAATTAATAATGCATGGTTAATAATTAATATAAGTCACAAAACTTGGACAACAATAATGGGAGATGAATAATAATAGATGATGAAAAAGCGTTGTCGTCATCAACGTGCTTATTAGATGGTAAGTGCATACATGTTGGACAATAATGGGTGACGGAAAAGTAAGAAAAATTATAGTTACAGAAATATATACAATAAAATTCAAAGCTGTGACTAAATAAGTGACAAATGTGACAATGGCGGCTAAGATGTGAACAATACTTTTATAAGTTATTAACAGAATTTTGGAAAAAATTAATATACTTACATCAAACATGTAACATCTCGTTACCCATATTAAGGTTAGAATTGTGAATTATGAGAAATCTATGAGAAATTAGGAAAATGCAAATCATGCATCAGTAAATTATGACATGCATATTTTTGCACATTCACAGGACTGCACTTGCATTCATTGACATTTCTGGGTATAATTGAGTTATTAAATGTGATTAAAATGTGTTTTGGCAATTGTGAGATTATTTGGGGTATTTTGGAATTTTTGGTGAATTTAGTGAAAAATCATGATTTATGGACCTATGAAAGAGTGACACGTGGCACTAGTGTATAAGTGACAAATGGCTTGTTTGTGTGATACAAGTGTAAGACATGCATCCTACACGTAGCTTGTGTTTACGCGTGGTTTATGCTGGGATTAGGAAAAGATCACTGTAACTTATGTTCTTCACTGAATTCTCTTCACTGTTTTCATGACCGAATAACTATTGAATGTGCCTTTGTGTTTTTTTAGTTACTCTCTGGAATTTACAACTGAACCCAGTAAGTAGTTTTGCTGATGTTTAGTTTTTGGTGTAAATATATACATGCATGCATGGGTTTGGAAATTAAGTATATGTATATGTTCTGTCCTGTTTGAAAGAGAAAATAGAATAAGGATATTTTGTTTTTGCAAAGTTGTTTGAGGAATCAGATGTTGTAAGATATTGTTGAGTTGAGTTGGAGTTAAATGAATCATTGAAGTTGTGCTTAAGAAGAGTGTGAAATTCTGGAAAATGAGTTATTGCATGAACAAAAAAATGGAGTAGTTTCGGTGTTAATACAAAGTTGTTAAAAATTGTTGGAAACCTTGTTGTTGAATTGTGATTTTGATGATGACTAATGTTAGAGATGAATTCATACATGAGAAAGTAAAGCAGTAGAGTTTTGGTGAATGCATGTGTCAAATGGCTTAGATGAGGAGTTGAAATTGTGAAATCTGGGAATAAAATCTGAAAAGTTGGGAAGACGAGTCTTCTGCGAAAGTTTGTCGCGGCCAACACTCTTGGGTCACCGTGGCCAATTCTTTTTAGTTCACCACGGCCAACTCTTGAGTTCGTCACAGCCAACCTTTGAGAATTTTCGCAAAATTTTGTTTCTAGAAAAGTTCGCTACAGCCAACTTCCTTCATTCACCGCGGCGAAGTCTTGTCCTAGGCAGCTCGAATATGCTTCGGTATTTTGACCCTATCTTGCTCTGTAGTTATCCAAATGAGATGTTTTTTGATTTGGAGTAAACTAGAGAATAGGGCTACAAATTTTCTGAAGAAATCGAGTTTTAATTTTGTCTCCAAGCATTTCAAAATCTGTCTTGAAATTGAGTCTTAACTGAGGTTGTAGTTCTACAGGAGACAGAAATCATATTCTGTTGCTATTGAATAAACTATATTGATAGAGGCCGAATTAGACATAGGTTTGTTCACAAAGGTTGTAGTTTTGGATATCTGATCTGAAAGATATGAGTTGTACAATTAGAGGGTATGATCATGAACTAGCCAAAAGTTTAAATATACACAGTCTATGGTATTATGAGCATAACTCATAAAATTCTAAATCAAATTGGATGATCTTGGAGTCATTAGAATCTTATGGGAGAACAACTTTCCAGAAGGAAGTGTTACCTAATTTTGTCATTTACTTTATTAGATTAATTATGCAAAGTTGACCGGAAATCATGTGGGTAAAAAATCTGAAGTGGTCAATTAGGTTATGAAATAGATTTCACATTGTTTTATTTTGGTCTAAATTATAAGTACCAAATAATATTAATGATGGCTTTGATATTTGATCGATTTGACAATGAAAATTACAATAAGATACTCGAAATTGTCATTGAACATGCATTGTGCATACTTTCTATAGATTGATGTACATAAAAGAACACTTGTACATTTGTGCAAAAATATGATGTTTGTAAATGTGTTTTGTATGATCTAGAGGAGCCAAGTGGATGCAAGATAGACATTGCCGAACCAAGCAATAACATATTGGAGCGTTTTGTGAGTCAACCTAGATGATTTCCTAGGATTGATTTGATTTGAATTTAATTCGATTTGTTAAACTTTCATTATTTTTTGAACTGTTTGTGAGTTGCTTCTGGATTTCGGACCTGAGGTTCGAGGAGTTTAATAGTTGAGCATGTATTGAGAGTGTTTTGATTTGATATGAATTTGACATTTTATTCTCAACGAAAGTTGAATGCCGGACTTAGGTCCGATGACTGTGAAATCTTATCTGAGCATTTATATAAGATTGTGATATATGAGATATTTAGAAGTTGTTGCATTTCATAAAATGCATGCTCAGATAAAGGCGTTGTGACTTGAATTGGCAATATGAAGCGCTTCCACGTAGAGCTTTGCTCCTTGATTTCTGATTTTGCACGTAGAGCTATGCTCTGTGATTCTATTTAACTGAGCCCTATGAGCCGATATTTGTATAAGTTTGTGATAAGCACTCGGTCACAACAATAAGAAAGAATGTGAGTCTCATGCATATGACATTATAAGATTGAAATTTATTGAATGATTTGCAAAGTTGAATGAGTGATAAATTGATGTGATTTATTTTCTATGCTTAGCAATTTGAACTGTGTGATCTTATGATATACTATGTTGTGTGAACATCTGGAATGTGTTTATGAGCTGAATGAGTGTCTTAAAATATGTATTATGTGTATGTGATCTGGTGAAATCATCAATGATGGTTCACTCATTGAGTTCACAAAACTCATAAAAAATTGTAATGTGGTTTTTCAGGTACGAGATAGAAGACCTAGTTCTTTAGACAGGACTAAAGGACCATTTGTTTTGTTATGGCTCATAGGTATGCCAGCTGGCTCCAAGAGTGTTGTGTCTTTGTATTTTATTATTTTTGTTAGAACCTGTATCATGTTATATAAATATTTGTCTAAAGGAAATAGTGTAAATTTTGTGGATTAATGCAATGAATGGTTTTAAAATTTGCTGACTTTTAAATGATTTTAGTTAATGCCATGTGTAAGTTAGAATTGTTTTGCTCTAGCATACCATTATCATAGGTTATGTTCCTGAAAGTTTGGGTATATACCCTATAGTAGTGGGATGCTTCATTTTTGGTATCAGAGCATGGTTTGACATCTTTAGGAACAAATATGAGTTGAGATATGATAATTAGTGAGATATTCCAATAGTGATCACAACTTTTGTTTGTTATAGGTCACATTTCATAGGAGATTACATTGGACAGTCAGCTGATATGGAGTCTATAGGAGTTAATTTAGAGTCTCCTGTACCTGAATTTGCTCAGATGCCTCCGAGAATTCTCGTGAGGCGGGAAAGAAGATATGATAAGTTAAGAAAACCAGGAGTTGTGGACTTCTACGGAAGTACAGACCCAGCTGAAGCAGAAAGGTGGCTTGAGCGAACTGAAAGAGTGTTCGGCCAGATGGAATGTGCGGCAGATGAGAAATTCAACTACGCTGTCTCACTCCTGTAAGGTCCTGCATATCAGTGGTGGAAAACCGTTCTGGGCAGTACCACCAGACCTTGTAGTTTGACCTAGGAGGATTTCCTGAGAGTGTTCCGAGAGAACTACATGCTGAAGATTTACATGAATTGAAAAATGAAAGAATTTTTAGACCTGAAGCAAGGCAGATTCACAATGGTAGAGTATGAGATAAAATTTAATGAGCTAATGGGATATGCAACTGCATTGATCCCAACTGAAGAAGAAAAATGTAGAAGATTTGAGGATGGTTTGAACATGGAGATCAGAACGAGACTAAACATTTCTAACTTGAACAGTTTTACAGAACTCCAAGCGACTCGATCAAAATTGAACAATTGTTGAAAGATGGTCAGACAGAGAACAAGCAGGAGGTTAGAGGTAAGAGGCAGGATGAGTCTCAAGTTGATTCTGGCAAAAGCTTTAGAAAGCGTCAGAAAAGATCATCTCAATTCCAATCCAGATCGAGACAATCTGGATCTCAAGGAAAAGGTAGATTTGTTCAGTTTGGGGGAGGCAGAGGACAGATGCATGCCAGTCAGTCGCACCAATTGCCTGAATGTGAGCACTGTGGTAAAAAGCATGGTGGTGAGTGTTGGTGGATAATGGGGGCATGTTTTCGATGTAGCTCATATGAGCATTATATCAAAGATTGTCCTGAGATGTTGGAAACACAGTTTGAAACTAGACGAGGAACTATGACTGAGACTACAGTTTAGCATAGTAGAGATGGCAGACCTGTACAAATAAGCAAAGGTAGAGGTAGGACCCAGTCAGTAGGGCCCAATGTCACGACTGAGGTGCGGAGCAACCAGCCGCAATCTCAGGCCAGAGTCTACGCCATTATCAAACAGGAGGTGCAGAACTCTCCAGATGTGGTAGCAGATGTTGGACCCCGATTTTAGAGTAAAATTTAGAAATATCAAGTGAAACTAAATGAGTGTTTTTGTGTATATGTTATGGTATAAATGTAATTTCTACTTAGAGGAAAGTGATGAGAAATTTTTTTGAATAATTTTGATGATTTGGGATTTTTTAAATAGATTGGTATGGCTTATGAAATTAGGCAGTGGATGAGTTGATTGAAAAGGAAGTTAAAAATCAAGAAATAAGAGAAAAAGAGTAAGAAATTTCAAAATTAAGAGAAGGTTGACTTTTGAGTCATAGAAAGTTTGACTTTTTGACCATTGAGAGTTGACTTTTGGATTTAGACAAAATTTGAAGAAATGATCTACATGAAACTTGTAGATTATATTGAGAGTTTTCTGTCGTCATAAAGTTTGCAATTTTTTGATATCGGGAGTAAAAGTTATGATCGGTCAAAGTTCGGATGTGTTATAGGTTGACTTATATAATGGCTGAATCTTTGACCGATAAATTGACCTAGATAGAGGTTGTTTTAGCCTTTAAGTTCTTCGTAAAAGTTGAAGATTTTGATTTGATCTTTAATTTGATATAAAGTATGCAATATTTGGATCATGGAATAAGAAGTTATGATTTTTACAAGTTTCTGTTATTAGTGTAGCATGATTATCAGAGGACAGAACGTTCGAATAGAAAATTGGCTTCCTTAGAGGTCAAATTGATTTTTAAGTCCTTCATAAAAGTTGTAGAGGACTTTCCGAGCTTTTTATTTATATAAAATATGACATCTTTGCACTTGTGAATTGGAAGATATGAATTTTAGAAGTTATGTGATTATTAGGGTTTTAT
>JANVCQ010000009.1:28079518-28095431 GCA_025531925.1 Erythroxylum plowmanianum | reverse complement strand
CAAGGAGAAAGTAGATTGCTAAAGGAAAAGAGTCAAAGGCAAAGGATTTGGATACACGAAGAAGGAGAGGATAACGCAGCGAGGATTTAAAGCTGTAACGAAGGAGTCGGTAATACTCCTGATCTTGTTTATATTTTATTATCCTTATACCATATCATGTATGGATTGACATGTTGATTTGGATTTGTTGCTTCCGCTGCAAATAATGATTTCTTAAAAGTTTTGAAATCTACCGTTTTTTCAAACAAAACATATTTTCTTTTTCCGATCCAATAGTGACATCTTACATTTATCATAATATAGCTTGTCATGTCAGTTCTGTTAACGAAAGTAATAGCGTTATGCATTATTTTAAAAAATTAAAATTTCAAATATTTAATTGCCATTTTAAAAGTTACGAAGTATAATTACAAATTGTATAAAGTATAATATTTTTTAGTAATTAACCTTTGGGTAAATACTATTTTCTTTCTTAATTGCTCTCTAATTTCGCGATTTATCCACCTGTAGATTCTTGTCATTGAAGTCGCATGTTCCATTCGTCTTCTTCGTTCAACTTTCTTTTGGAACATTTCCAATTGTTGTTGAAATTAAGAAAGGAAATAATGTAAAATTAAGTTCTTTTTTGACTATATTATAAGTTAAAAGTACTTACTAAATTTCAACATTTTTAATAAAATAAAACTTTAACTTAATATTTTGAAGTGTTTAAATTGAAACATAATATTTTTGAAACGTTTAGAGCATACCTTACATAAAAAGAAATTTTGATAGAATTAATTCTTCGTCAATTAAATGTTATATTAGTATTTCTTAAATAAAAATAAGTTTTATTATTACATAATTAGCTATTCTAAATTAACCAAAAAATAGATCCCGCGTAATAATAAGACTCATTATTATACACTTTAGACAATAAGTCTTATACTGTTATATATTTTATTTTGTGATTTATATATATATATTTAAAATTTTATTAATAAACTTCACATCGAATTATACAAATTTTATTTAAATTTTAATATAAAGATATTATATTAATATAATAATACTTAATCAAATAATTATTATAAATAATATACTTTTTTTGAGGGATAAATAATATATTTTAAATATTATAAAATTTAATATTCAAAATATGTTTCGAGTCACGACTCACAAGCTATTATATTAATGCTTCCATCGGTGTATTGAGACCCCAGTACTGCTGTGTTTGGAGGATGAGCTCAGCGTAAGTGGAAAATCAAATAAAGAATTTCGAGGAAGGACTCGATTATATGATTGCGAGTTCAATCAGATTAATTTTACATATAATAAAATTGTATATTCGTTATTAATTATTATAGACATTGATTTAATATAATAAAAAGTTAGTTATATAAAAAAATTTAATCTTTTTTCAAAATTTTCAATTATAACTCGAACTTTAAAAGATAGTAATAAAATATTTAAATATTTAATTTTTTTAATTTTAATATAAATTTTAAAAAATAACAATAAAATGTTCAACCTTTTAATTTTTTCCAATTCTAACTTAATCTTAGTAATTCTTCAACGTTCAAATTAAATCCGAACGTTTTCAAAACAAATCTTAAGTGGAGGAGGGTCTTACCTATTGTTTGAAATATATGAAATTTGACCTTGTTGTTATATGGTCGTGAGAGCTACTTTTGATTGATTAAAAAAAAATTTATTAAAAATATTATTATGTTAATAACTACAAAAGTTAATCTCTATCAAATTTTAATTTAGTTAAACATCTCAAAAATGTTATAAATATATTTTAATGTAAATATGGCCGAGATGTACATTCGACCTTTTTTACGATTTTAATGCATTAAATGCTTAATTTGGGGTCAAAAATTAAAGTGCTCGATCAATTTAAAATCAAACATTATAACTTACTCAATTAAGATCTAAACTTTGTCGAGTCTGCTTAACATTAGGCTAATTTAAACATAAATTTAGCGATTTCATACACGCACCGTTAAATCTAAATGAAATATTTTACGTGAAATTTTTGTGATCTATTTTCTGAAATCTCTTTAATTCCAATGTTACATTGGTCTTACACAACCCAAATCTTTTACCAAGAGGGTATTCCCGTGATCAAGGATCCGCTTTTTGCCTCTGGGCGTGCCCATGTCCTTGCCATCTGTTATTCCTTGTCCCGGCTGTCTCAGGCATATGTAGCTAAACGTCCAACCAAATATTGTACTTAGAACCTCTATGTGAAACACCCAACCTCCATCTTCATTCTTTGATGATCATTTCAAGTTAGTTAAAATGGGTTTTAACTACTAATAAGCACCACCAAACTGATGATACTTTATGAGTTCCTCCTGATGTTCAGAAGGAAATACAGGGCTAAGCATCCACTCACATGCAGTATTAATTAAAATGGCGACGCCAGACCTTACACCAGACGAGAGGCTTTGGGGATCAAACCGTGGGCCCCGCTAGGAAGTAGGTATAGTCTTGGTCTGGTAAACATGTGCCCTATAATAACATTTGTTAGACTTAGGAGCAATTAACCTCGGACAAGTGTAGCTACTCACTCAAACCAACCAAACTCAAAGTCAGCGTCCTATTGACTAACACTCTTCTCTTCTGCAAAACCACATGCGCCGTAGCACGACCACCAATGAAACCGTCACAGGTTTGGAAAAACTTTGAAACTCGGTTCGGTCCGCCTCTAATAGGACTTGTCTTATCATTTAAGCAAAGGATTTGTTTGGAATACAACTGTGAGCCACTCAGTCCCATTTGTAATTTTTTATTAATAAAAAAGTATTAATGCATTAATATTAGAAAAAGACATGAAACTCTTGTTTTAAAAATCGGACTGAACCAGTCGGTTAGATCGGAGAACCAGTAATTCAGAGCATGAAACGATCCGATTTAACCTACATTTTTGTAAGTAATTGGTTCGTTTAATTTACTGTTGGACCGATAAAAATCGTTGAATCGGTGAAAGAAAGGATCGTCCGGTCCATTTAAAATATCTTGATTTTGATGATTTCAACTTAAGTGAATATTACGATTAGTGATCTTTGTTTTTTAATCTTTTTGATAAAATATAACTAATGAGCTTTATTACCTTATTTTATATTGTGTTGGTGAACTTTTAAAAAAATTTTGTATATTTTGAAGTTTGAAGGTTTAAGTTAAGTTTACAATTAGATAAATAATTAAATAGTATGTTTAAAAATTATCTTATATATAATATATATAAAATAAAAAAAATATATATTTTTTTGAATTGAAAATTTATATATTTATTAGTTACCGATTCGATCACAGTTGAACTATTAACCCTTGAATCAGTTATTTCTCTGATTTAATCATCGGTCCGATTTTTAAAACATTGCATAAAACTCTTCTTACAATTTAAGATAGTTAAAATTTTAAAAAAACTTAGAAAAGTCCCTTTCTCAATTTTTAATAAAAGATAACTAAAAAATACATATAATATAAATAATACACATAATCTTAGGTCAATGCTTGCAGGTTGTTGTTTTCTTGGGCCAGGCTGGTATGAATTCAGCGATGCTCCTCTTTGTCTCGAGGATGTTTTTTTTAACAAATCATTGTCGTAGAAAGCTCTGAGCATGGAGATAGGAAAAATTAAACTCTTATGTATTTGACAAGATAAGACATGAAGGTGGTTGACATATTTGTCAACGACCACATTCAGATTGATTGGCTATAAGGTTAAAGTTCAACGCTATTATAATTAAATTGGTAAAATTAATTATTTTAGAATACTTAATTAAAATAATGTTATTTATTTACGTTAACCAACTTTCAACTGTTTGAATAAATTCGTCATAAACCTAAACATTTCGTATTCAAGGATGATTAGATTTGAACAAATCAGGTTGATTATTTTTTAAGTTAAAAATAATAATATCTTAATTAAAATAATGTATATTTTAATTTTTAAAATTTAAATTGAATTTGTTAGTTTGAGCTCGAGTTATAAATTCAAAAATTGACAAAAATTAAATTTAACTTAAAATTCGATCTAACTCAAATCGAATTCATTAATTTTAAATCATATCATACAAAAATTATCATCTCTATTTTTTATGAATATCGGAAACGTTAAAAGTATCAGTTGGCCAAAAATTTCTCAATTAGATGGAAATTTTACCAATGCAAATAAAACCAAATTCAGAAATTTAGAAATTTAAAGAGCATTTATAAGGATTGCGTACACTCAATATCTACACCGGTTGTGACCAAAAAAAAAAAAAAAATCTACCCGGTACATGGGCAAACAATACGTCGTCGTTATTAACTTCATTTCCATATTGTGACAACGTTTATCTAACAGACGCTCAAAAAGTAAGAAAAGATCTTAAAGCTCGGTATTGTATCATTGTATGTGCATGGTCTCTCCTCAGGAGGAGGTAAAGTTTTCTAAAAAGCAGTAGGAAGGCGCGTTGAGATTAACTTTTTACAAAAGTTAATCAATCAATTATTATGTTAGCAAGGTAGTTAGCGTACTACTCTTTTGATAGATATATCGATTAACAACAGTCCAGTTCAAAGTAAACAGTTCGTTATCAAAATTAGAGATAAAACCGAAATCAAGTATTCTACATTATCTTCGTTTTTAATTCTTTCATGTTGATCATGAGTACGTAATAAAGTCTATACTATGTATTACATAACTAACTTATTTTCTAGCAAGGATGTTTATATTATATTTGAATAAAATGATAACTATATTGTATTAAACTTATACTAAGCAAAACAAAATTGTTTTAAAAAATTTAATATAAAAATTTACAATCAGTATTCTTGTATAGATTAAGTAATTTTTGAATTTTTAGAAAATTTTAAAGTTATTATTATTTTATAATAGTACATTAATTTTTGAGTATACATTAAATAAATTGTTTAGTGCACACAATAAATTATAAATTTTATATTTTAAATAAATTACATAACAATATATTAAATTTAAAAACTTAATTTAATTTACATTCAGACCCTAACATTATTTCATTTCTAATATTCTATTCTTTAAGTTGTTAACGTGGGTAGCAACTCTCAATCATAACTTTAATTACAACTCAAATATAAAAATTTTAGATTAGTAAATAATAAAAACTATAACAACAATATCACCAAGCTAATACCCGAGGCCTGAAAAGATTTAGTAATAGGCAATTTTACACTTAACTAATAAAAAGACTATTTTCAAATATACAATAGAATAATGTTTTTGTTATTTTGTGAATTGAAATTCTAATAGCACAAAATATAAAAATTTTAAATTGATAGACACAATAAAATAATTTGATGTTATTTTGTGAAATAAAAATTCTAATGAACAAAATAATTTAGATTTAATATTTTGTTTTGAATTAAATTTTGTGAAAATTTGGAAACAAAATTAATTTAAATTTAAAAATATATTTCGAAAAACTCAATTTAAAAATTAAAAAAAATAAAAAATTTCAACTTAATCAAAACCAACCAACTTTGTATCGATTGAAATGTAAATTTTATTTTGAAATTATTGTCAATGCTAAAATTATCCCATCATTTCCACGTGCCCAAAAAAAAGAATGCATTACGCACAAAAGGATAGCTATGAGCTATCCGATCGCTCTCCTCTGTACAGTAGTATACAGTCGCTTATCAGATTCGAAGTAGAACCATCATATTCTGGCCCTTTGGAGTGGTGGGTGGCCAAATATGCACCTGTCAAAGACTCAAGAACCGAAATTGTAACATACAAAATAATCTCCATTTTTTATTTAAGATCTTAATATTGAAAAATTGTAATATTTTAAAAATTAAATTAAACAAAAAATTTAATATTTAAAATATTTAGCGGACATTATATTATTATAATGATTAAAAGATATTATTTTTATTTATTAAAAAATTAAAATTTACCTAAAAAAATTTAAATAAAAATTTATTTATTTATTTTAATCTTTAAAGACTTATTCATTTACAAGAATTGATCAGACAACAATAGTTGTTAATCAAAAAGTTAAAATTTTAATTCAAAATTATCTGATTTAAAATTTTTATGAAAAAAATAATTGGTCTGACCAATTAAACTTTATTTATTAAAAAATTAAAGTAATATTTGATCACATGGTTTAATTAGCATCTTATGTATATTCAACATTGGTGTTTGCCGTTACTCAAAAGTCGCACCAATAATTATTTTTCAAAAAAAAAAGTGGCACCAATAATTAGTGTTATTGATCGAGTACCGTGGTTGGTTTGTAATTTACATCAAGAAAAGGGGGCAAGTATAAGAGGTAATCTTTTTCTCTTTTTGAAGAAAAAAGACAAAAAGTAGGTCAGCGGCAAGAAAAATGTTTTGTCATTTCATTTGAATGCTAACCTTTGATGCTTTAATTGAAAGTTTGAAACTCCTAAAAATAATAATAATTTAATTTTAAAAAGTTATTTTTAAAATTTAGTTAAAATAATAACAAAATTATATATAAATTAGTTAAATGTTACAGAAATAATATGTCAATTTAATATTTAAATTTAATACAAATTAATTAAACTTGAATTAAAAATTAAATTAATTTAAATTTCAAAATTAATTTAAATTAAATTATCATATAAATCTTTATATTATATTAATCTCACTTATATTGTTTTTATTTATTTATTTTTATTATTATTTCTTTTTTCGCACACATCCTCTTTATTATTTAGGATGAGGTTGAGTATTATTAAATCTTTATTTACTTTGCATTTTAACAAAATTTTTAGTGAGTTGTTTTTATTGTTTTTTATTTTCAGTGGTAAATTTAAAAAAATGTAAAAATTTAAAACATAAGAAATTAAAAAATTTCTCAAACTAAAAAATAAATTTATATCTTTAACCCTAATTTAAACTTCAAAGCTACGATTTCTTTACTTATTTCAAGGACTCTTTTTCCTAAAATTACGATACTAGCCATTTATCCACTCCGAATTTTAAATTTTTAATTTTTTTCATCACGGACGTGAAATTTCTCTTAAATGAATCTCAATTTATCGGTTTTAGCGAGTAATTAAAAAAATCTTTATTGAAATTGTTATCTAACCCTTTATTTATATCTCATCTTTATCGTTTTCCACTTTGTGTTTTATTGTATTTCGTTTTCTCTTTTTAATTTTCTCTTTATTTGGCTTTCTCAATAAAAGCATTCTCTGTTCGGACAGGGAAAAAGGAAAATCCGGCAGCTGTTTTCCCGATTCTTGGAGAGTGAAAATCGGAGGTTTATTTTCTCGATAAATCATTTTTAAAAAAGAAAAAAAAACAACCCTTTATTCTCTTTTTCTTTTTTTAGTGATTTTCTCGTGTTCTTTTCTTTTTTCTTTCGGTTTTAGATTCTTAGTTTAGATTCGGAGTTTTCAGCTAGTGCACAGAAACTTGACAAGTGCAGTTTTTGAGCTCAGAAAATGTGGAGAGCTCGTAGACTTAGCAGTTCCACGTAAAAGTTTCGAAAGTGCGTGCTTGTTGGAGTCTGGAAGTTGCAGTAACAGGTCATGATCTTTTAAGTTGGCTGATGATTTGTCCCTTTTTGAACTTTCAGCTTCTCTCCACTCTTATGCTTTTTATTTTATTTTATTTTTTTTTGGTGAATTTGAGTCCTCTTCTCGTTGAAGTAACTCTTTTTTTTTTTGGTTGTTGGTGGAAGAGCTTTTTAGAACAGTGATATGATGTTATGGGGAATTTACTGGCTTTGTTTAAGTCTGCGATATCTTTTCTCTCATGGGTTTTTTTTTCAGTTTTTAGTTATAGGTTAGCTTATGATCTTTCTGGTTTTGTTTTGTGATCTTTGATATGTTCTTGGTTTTAACCAAAAATTTGATCTTTGTCCTTTAAAATGAGATGTTTGAGTAGAAATCTCCTGGTAAATCCACACTTGTCTTCGGAGGTGTATCTTTCTCTCATTTCATATTTCAAAACTTGGAGTTCTGAAGTTAAGTTCTCGATTCGTTCAGTTGAAGATGTAAGTTAGGATGTGAATCGTTAGTGATCTTTTTGAACATGCTTTAGTTTTTACTAATTTTTTGCTAGTTTTTAGGTATTCCCTTTGGATTTAAGGAAGTTTTGGCCAACTTTGAATTGCAGATTTGGTTGTCGAAGTTGATTAATCTCTAAGAGTTCAGATTTAGTTGCTCATTTTGTTTGGTGAAAATTTGATGCTTGCAGATGCTGGAAATTAGAATCTAGATTTGGTGAGAACCAGAAAGTGAGACTTCTGTGATTTTAGTGGTTTATTCAGTTCTCTTTTTGTATGGATGCTAGAGAAGGTTTAAGCTCAGGGGTTACAGTGATAGGAGCAGAAGCTCCATCAATTTATCATGTTGCCCCAAGAACTGAGAATCCTGCTCAGATTGTTGGGTCACCAGCAATTGGTGTACCGCCGGTTAGTGCAGCAATGACCGGAAGCACGGACAAGAAGAAGAGAGGTAGGCCAAGAAAGTATGGGCCAGATGGCTCACTGGCGAGGCCATTGTCACCAATGCCAATATCTTCTTCAGGCCCACCTGGTGGAGATTTCTCTGCTGGAAAACCCGGTAAGGTATGGCCTGGTAGTTTTGAGAAGAAGAAGAAGTACAAGAAAATGGGAATGGAAAATTTAGGTATGTTTTTCTCTTTCCCTCCCTTCTCAAGTTATTTTCTTGTGATTTTATACCTTTTTATTGTTTAAGTTGGGTTTATACCACGTGTAGCTATTGTGATTATGGTTCAATAAGAGTTTCATCCAGGGATTTAAGAGATGTGAATTGATTGTTTAACTAATATTTTAATGCAAGCCATGTAGATTGCTACTTATGTTTGTGATGACGGATTCAGCACTCCCCTAAAAAATGACTGTCGGAGGCACTGACATTGTGATATTTAAATTCTTTGAACTCAAATTCAGTGATCTTTAAGTTTAGACACTCAAGTTGATATTGAGACAAAGTTCAAGCTTTGAGAAAATCTTTATTGTTTAAGTTGTTTTGCACCATGTTTAGCTGTTGTAATTATCAATAATATCGGCTTAGTTTTCTTTTGTTAAAAAATTTGTGAAACTTGTCCACAAGTTCCTGGTTAGATATTGGAGTGTAGTTTTTCTTGCCTTCTTGTGGGGTGTACCGGATGAAGCTATGAAGGCAGACGTGAAGGGAACTCTCTTGATAGTTTAGGATATCCTGATCTGTCAAGTCTCTTGGTTGCTGACTGATGAAGATATTGTGTTATCAGTTTGTTGCTCAGCAATATTTGAGCTGTTGGAGGCTTTATTTTTCGACACTTTCTATTTTTGTCAAGTACTCTTATTCAAGTGCCATCTTGAAGAGCTTTCTCTTGCATAGGTAGTGTGAGTCTACTTAGGCGTGCAGCAGATATGTTGGTTTAAAACCATTGTGTCTTGACAGTCCCAGGTCCTTCCTTTCTTCCAAAACTTGCTTGAACATATACACTTGATTAGAGATCTATGATTGTTTAGATAAAACCATATGGTGGTTCTCGTTGAATTTGTTATATAAGCTGGTTTATGGTACACTTTCAGGTCTTGTACTTGATTTTATTTCTTAATGTTTGATTTCTAGAGCTACATCATAATTCACGCCTAGGTCTCAGGTAGTACATTTGGTAGTTTGAATTAAACATCTATTAGAAAACATTAATTGGGACTTGACTCCAGTCACTAAGCTTGACATATTTGATGTTTAAAATATATGGAAAGTTTGCCAAGTTTGGAAATTAAAATTTAACATCGGAGATGAGGATGCATCTAGATTTCTTTCGGACATATCATGCACGAACAATAGTAATACTGCAATAGCTGGTTGATTCTGGGACGTAATTAATGCATGCTTCAAATACTAGTTCAATTCACAAATGTCTCTTAATCGTTATTTTGTAGGCGAGTGGGCTTCTAATTCTGTTGGTACAAATTTTACTCCCCATGTCATCACTGTCAATACTGGCGAGGTAATGGATTAGCGGTTTGAATTATCTAACTTTGTATTTTAAATTTCATAAACTAGCTTACATGAACTTCATTTATTTGATATTAACACAATTCTATTTAAGAGAGTGGGAAGCCTGTGATTCCCTTAAATTTATTGTAATAGGGAGAAAATGGCAGGAGATTCAGAATAGTTTCAGTGGATGGCAGCAACTTTTTTTTCATTTTAATTTGCTTTTTTTCCCTAGTAACTTCAATTGGTGGAGAATGTCTTTGGTTGCAGGATGTCACCATGAAGGTAATATCGTTTTCGCAACAAGGACCCCGGGCAGTCTGCATACTATCTGCAAACGGAGTGATTTCAAATGTTACCCTCCGTCAACCTGATTCTTCTGGGGGTACTTTGACATATGAGGTTTGCCACTAATTGTGAATGTAAATGCCTTACCTATCGTCCGTGTTCTGTACTTCACTCCTGTGACGGCCTACATCCAACTTAGGTTGTGCAAGCTTTATATTGCATTAATTGTATACTTAACGAGTCTGATATGATAATATATAAACCCCAACTTTGGAGATTCGTGTTCAATTGGATGAAGCAGGAGTTTGTTGCTGTTTCACGCGAAACCTTTAACTAGGTTCAATCTTAATAGAATCCCTAGTCTAGCATTCAGACATGTCTTGCCTTGTTAGCTGCTATAATTTGATTTTATAATGTTTTATTCAGTAGAAAATGTTTCATAGTATTTACCAAAAGTGAACACAAGATTGAAGGTTGGTGAGTGGCTCGGACTGGGAGCTTGAAAGAAATTAAGATGCAGACTTTATTGCTATACGCCTTTTCTAATGTCATCTCTTTTCTAATGTCATCTCTTACAGGGCCGATTTGAAATACTTTCCTTGTCTGGATCATTTATGCCTGTGGAGACTGAAGGAGCAAGAAGCAGATCAGGTGGAATGAGTGTCTCTTTGGTCAGTCCTGATGGTCGTGTCGTAGGGGGGAGTGTTGCTGGACTTCTGGTGGCAGCTAGTCCTGTACAGGTAACCTCATCTATAATTCGTACAGTATTATGTTCGTAGGCTATCCCTTTGAGTTTCAGAAAACTTAAAAACACTCTTTGTACAAAACCATTAAGAAACGGTTCAAGGTCCTTGGTTGTTAATAATTTTAGTTTGGATGCGAAGTGCTGTAAGATTTTTGAATAACGTGTAGATCCTGGTCTTGAGGCATGACAAGTGCCTAAAGAAAGAAGGATAAAATGTGGGGTGGGTTTGGAGATCTTTGGCTTCTTAATATTTCCTTCTTTTCGTCTTTTTATTCGGGAATTTGAAATGAAAAACACGAATGCTAATTCAATTCTATTCCGTGAGCAGGTTGTTGTAGGCAGTTTCCTGCCAGGGAACCAGCAGGACCAGAAACCAAAGAAACTGAAGACGGATCCACTGCCAGTTTCTGTGGCACAAGTTCCCTCTTCAGGTTGTGTAGTACATGCTCCTAATGCAGAACAAGAGGAAACTGTGGGTGGACACAAACAGCCTAATTCCTTTCCCTTTCAGAGAGAGAATTGGGCAGGCATGCCACCGGTGCAGGATGTCAGGAAATCGGGAACTGATATCAACATATCTTTACCGGATGGTTGATTCCCAGAAAACCTGACAAAGAAAACAATCAGTTGAGCATCTGAGGCTCCCATAACTTTAGCTTCTTTAGTAGTTATTATTCCACATGGACTGCTTATGTTCCATTATCAAACTTTGTTTGTAAGCTTTATTACTTTAGGATGACTTACAGAGTATTGGAGGACAAGTTTCTTGGGTGGGATCAAACCATCAGGCTATTTAGATGTAGTTCTGTAGGTTACAATGGTCATAATAGAGTTTCTGTATGTAGAACAGCTTCCTGCCCTTTTCATTATTGATTTAATTGGTGACAAGTCCTTGAAGGTGTACCAATAAAGATGAATTAACGAGAGTTTCGCAGCCTGAATATGAGGAAGAAGTGTACAAAAGGGGAAGATTTTTGTGTGTTTATTTCAGAAGTTCAACTATATGGTAAGTAATAACTATGTTTTATGGTGTATTTTGGACTATAAAGTTTATAATACTTTTAGCCGATAGTCTTTTTCGCTCATTCTTGTAGCTATACACCGCCATGATTCAAGCTTTTCAAACAATTGCTTGAATTTCAGGCCTTGAGCTACCTCTTGAGTGGCTACGGGTGGTGATAACGATGAGTTGGACCAGAACGGGCCTTTCAAAGTTAACTTCGAGTCTGATTAGTTTTAAATATTTTAATTTCATTATGAATTCGAATTTTAATTAATTTTATCTTGTCTTATTAATTTTGAGCTAGATCTTTAATAATTAATAAGATTCAAAAAGATTATGATGAGTATGTTCAATATTGAATATTTATGATAATATTAATATCATACTTTAATTTGCACCTTTAGATGTTTGGTGGTGATAAGAAATTTATGCATCAAATCTTCTGTTCTAGTTATTCTGTTCCAATTTTATTCTATTAAATCTCATTCAGACCCGACCCTAGGCAGGGCATCTGTCTAGAGCCTAGTTTAATGAAGAATAAAATAGGCAACAAAAAGGGTCCCATTTTATTTCATTTTGTTATTTATGAAGGTCTTGATCTTTATAAAAAGCAATAAAAGGCCCTCTATTCTATCTTTTTTGTTCTTTATAAGAGCCTACTCTTGATTATCATAAAGAAAAAAAAAGGCAGAATAGGAACTTTTTTTATTTATCAAGGGCTTATAAAACGTCAGGACTGGCGCTGATCTCATCCATATATTTATGCGAGATTTGCATAAATGTATAGATAAGATTTAATGAAACATGATAGGAACACCGACACAATAAATCTAATCTCCAAAATTTATTTATGAATGACAATGAATTTGATTGAATTTGATCGGTAACTCAAATTTGAGCTTTAACATGTTAAAAAATAACGCGATCTTAATTTTTTTTTAAAAATAATATTCTTTTAGTCTTAATTTTTTAAAAGATCAAAATCAAAACAACTCTAATTTGTAGGAAGAATTGAAAAATTAGAATGATCTCGTTTTAAAGTTAAATTTAATCCGAGACTATTGTATTTCTACCGTCCTAAGCCAATAGAGTTGGAAAATAGGAGCATTGACTCAATAAGGGAAGCTTGGACGATAGGTATAGCAGTGCCTTTCAAAACGTCAATTTTCATGTCATAATAATAGTCGTTGAATTATCTTTTAAAGCTCAATAGTCTTTTCTTTTCTTGTGTGTACGAACTGCAAAAATTAAAAGAAAATGATGAACGACTTGATAAGCAAAAGTGACAGCTCAAATTATATAAAGTGAGACCCTTGTAATAAATATATTTTATATTAGTAAATTCACAATTATTATTTAAATATATAAATTAAAAAATTATTAGTATATACAATAACTTGTCAACTAAGTACTTAAATAAAACATTATTTAATGAATAATAAATTTAAAAATTAAATAATAACAACAACCTTCATTAAAAATTTCACTAAAAGCAGAGTTTAAAAAAATATAATAATATGTAGTTTTATCTCTAATTAATAAATAGAATGTTGCTAATTTTAAATTAAGTTTTTTTTTCTTCTAATTTTAACCGATCATTCTCTATAAAAAAAGTATTGAACTTATTAACAATAAATATAAAGAAGTTCGATAATTTTGATTCGACTTGATTATTTTTAATTTGAATTATTCAATTTTTTAATTAAGTTTAGCTTTGTGTGGTAGTTTAAAATTAGGTTTGAACAGTTTAAATAACATAACTTAAATGACACCGTATCGTGGTGAAGATTTAAACGGACTCAAACCAAAGTCGAATTACACAATTCAAATCCGATTCAACTGCCTACTTAACCCAATCCAACTTAATCAATTATCATTATTAAGCATAAGAGAGGTCAAGGTCAAGGTTTCTTCACCATCTCTTTCTCGACAGTCGAAGTAAACAATGACTCGGCGCTCCGAAAAGTCCAAAACGGTACCAATCAACACGACATTCTCGTCATTTGTCCAAATCATTTCCGTCAGCAACTGCTTGAGCAGCCAACCAACGCCCAGCAACTTACCAAGTTGTAATCCTACCACGTTCTTTATTTGGTTTCGTTTTACTTTCTGTTATCTTATGGTCCTACTTATATTTATATGAGATAAAAAAAAGACACTCGGAAATTTCCAGGTAATTTAACCTTGACGACCCAACGACGCATACACATGACCGCATCGAATCGGAATAGTGCGTCATTAATACTTCTCAGGTTAACATATTATATACTTATATATAATAATTGCTAAATTCTTTGCAACTTTAAAATAATTTTAAATTAATTTAAATTTTAAATTATTGTTACATAGTGAACAATTTTAAATTTTGGTTAAGTGTTTAAACTTTAAAATTTGCAAATTTTAATTTAAGAGATTATTTTCATTGATATTTTATTGATGTTGGTGTTAAAATAAATATTTGGAAGGATTATATAAATTTTAATTTAATTTTTTAAAATTAATTTTATATAGAAAATAAGTTTAAATTTTGATTAAGTGTTTATTTTTTTAATATTTCAATTTAAGAAATTATTTTATTAATATTCTATCGATATAATTGATAAAATAATGTAAAATTAATATTTGAAAATTTATATAATTTCTTTTTTTTTACAATTTTTAACATTAAATAAGGGACTTTATTTCGAGTAAATAATCACTAATATATTTATTAAAAAATTATAAATTATGATAACAAAAACAAAATTATATAACACTTTTAAATATAAAATATTCACAAATTATTAAAACAATTTTTTGAATTGAGTTGACTAAGTTTTAAGGATTTATATGCTTAACTAAAAATTTAAAAAAATTGACTTATGTCTTGAATCTTGCTAACATATTATATAAAAACAATCAACGAAGTGCATAAAATCCTGTCCTTTGCATTCACAGAAGTGGGGAGATGGGACCAATTCAATTCGGTATGAAGACAATTGGAGTGCCTCTAGTCCTGTTAGTTCTCTTCTACCTCTCATTCTCAGTTTCCAATCGTCATCAAAACCTTCTTCTCTCTGTCTACGATTTCCTGGTGGTGTCAAACTCAAAACCAGGTCGTTTGGCTTTCTTTGTGGTGTTCAGCTTCATCACTATAATCATCTCGTTCGGAAGTTCCAAGACACCTGAAGCAGATTTTGAATGGTCCTTTTCTCAAACTACTCTTCTGTACGAATCTAACACTACAAGCATCGATAGAGATGATAAATTCTATTGCAGCAACAACGTAGATGATAATCAACATCAGGGCTACGATGGGTCTATTGAAGATAATGATGAAGATATTAATTCAGATGATATTGGTAGTGAGGAAGAAGATGAAGATGATAATAATAATAATACTGATAGTGAAGTGGAGAAGAGAGCGGAGGAGTTTATTGCAAAGGTGAAGGAGAAATGGAGAGAAGAGTTACTTACTGACAGGCTTCTCTGCATAACAGCTGCTTAATCCAATTTCATGGTAGGGAACTCTCAAATTGCCATCTCTGTAAATACTAAGTAGTGTTTTTTCTTTTTCCTGCTGTTCTTCTGTAAATTAGTTGGTTTCTAATGAATCCTGTAAATTGAACAATGGACTGTATTGGTAGTGAAGAAGATGATGATGATGATGAGAATGATACTGATAATGAAATTGAGAAGAGAGCCGAGTAAGTTATTGCAAAGGTGAAGCAGAAATGGACAGAGGAGTTACTGATAGACTTCAAGATAGATGATACATGTATGTATGACAAAATTGGTAAGGTCTCAATTTGTCATCTTTGTAAAAACACCAAATAGTGTTCTCTGCTGTATCTGATGTTCTCAATTTGTCATCTTTGTAAAAATACCAAATAGTGTTCTCTACTGTATCTGCTGTTCTCTTTTGTCCTGATGTAAATTGT
>JANVCQ010000009.1:27968880-27983064 GCA_025531925.1 Erythroxylum plowmanianum | reverse complement strand
ATTCCATAGACATACAAGTAATGTTCCAAATGGATTTCTCATATCGGGTCTGTTCAGTGAACTTGTTCTCTAGCAAGAACCTACACGTTTGTTTAAGTATCTCTATACTTTAGCCTATGAAATCAACTATTTCCTTCAAAAGAAAAACAAAACGTGTGCTAGCCTTTTTCCATTCTATTAATGTCCAGTCTTAATAGAACAATGACTAGGAACATTTTAGGAATATTACATAAACGCAATATGAGTCTCATAATTATAATCTCACTATAATTTCATTTGCAATGTATAATTATCCCATGGACTTTATCATATACATCTAAACATGTACAAGATAATGCAGGAACTTACGAGTACATGAGCACTATTGTGCGCTTCCAGTTCTGTAGAATCCCTACGCTCATGGTCCTTAAGCCTGTATCTCCACCGAAAGAACTTGAAAGGTCAAAAACAGTAACATAAATGGGTCAGATGTTATGACAGAGATCCGAAGAACATTTATTGGCAACTTGCAGTCTATTATGAATTTTGCCATCATTTCAGAAGCTGCTAATACTTTCTACACTTTTATGACAATTAATGCTGAAATTATACGACCTTGGATTGATTGGTAGGCCCAGAAAACTGACCAATGTGAAAATTCCAAGGTCGTTCAGATTATTTTTCAGCTGATTATGCAGAAAACAGACATATTAAATTTTCATCGAATCTGCACATTGCTATTCCTAATGCAGTCAGAGCACTTTAACAGTCTCACCCATTGCATTCATAATTGGATCAGCTATTACACAACTTGATCAGATACCACAACATGCCTCATTTACTGAATTGTTATTCACCAATACTACCAATTGTTCAGGATCCAACATACTGATATAAGCAATTCAGAACATGATTGCAAATACCGGGTTCCCTAATTCATGAGGGATTCAATATCGTTCGTAGAGAATGTTGTCAAAAAGTGAATTAACCCCTTTAATGGATTGAGTCATCAACTTGCTTCCTAAAGGGAAAATATAGATGGGAAAAAGTAAAGGGATTACAAGAACTCAATGGCAAAACGAGAAAAGCGATCAATTAAATAGTACCAATGGAAGAGAACAATTGAAATTACCAGAACATGGACATCAATTAGAAGAATGATAAGACAACCAAGCTGAAAAATCGAAGGGGTTAATTATTTAGTAAACTTTCCGCAAATTTCTTTGGCACCAATAAAATATAAAAACAAGCAAAATTGAAATAATAAAAACACTAAAAATTTGGTACAATAATTTTACCTAAGGGTTTACTAAGCCGACACCATTCAACCCTTGACACTATCTCTCAATCTCACTTCTCGTGAAAGAATTTCACACCTAATAGTACGACCGCCTCGTACTAACCTCGACAGAGGATTTTCTCAATCAATCTTTTAACGAAAGAACAATGAACAAATAACTCAAGTGATTAAAATAATAATGACAAAATAATAATACACTTGAGATAAAAGGAACAACTTCCCGATGAGTTCTACTCCACTGAAATAGATCTGGAAGTCGTCACAACAAACAATCGAATTTTAGTGCGGACTTGCTATAACCATAATCTCTGGATTTGTCGACAATTGATCAATCAAACAAGTACAACATCCCTCTTTCTGTAGCCCAATTGTATGACGCATACGACTTCCAAGAGTGACTAGAGAAACTACCAGGAGATGAGAGGAGAGCACATATGGACTCTTGGAATTTTTTTAACTAAACCCACAATCTTTCTCAATTGGAGAAAGCACGTACACCACCAGTGAAAGCAATTTCCTTACTCACTCACACCACATGGTTAAGCTCTATAACCCCCACTGTGTTAATTCACCAATCAATTTACTCCACACACGTAACACCCATTCACACACTCCTCCGTTACTCCACTCACCACCAGCGCGCTATTCAACTCAAGTCTCTATATGCACAGCTAGCAATCCTGAAAAACGACAGTCATACATACACCCACCAGCAGGATTTTTTTCACTTACATAATCACCTAGACTTCATCCACCACAAGAAGATATTCACGTATCTTGATAAATTTCAAAGAATCCATTGAAAATAGGATGCATGTTTGAGATAGACTTCTTCAATGATAAGGATATGTAGCAACACCCACCTTTTTAATTACTACCGTAGGTGCAATCTTCATTCTATATAATAATGTTAATTTTCTTATATGTCCAATTAAAAATGTCAAAACCAAACAAAGAATATATAAAATATATTCTAACACAAGCTTAAAAAACTTTTTCTGCTTTTCCCTCTTCATCTGGTTGTAGATCTGAGTAATATCAATTAAGTGTTGTCTCTGTATGTACCTGACAAATAAATCAGAGAAACACATTGTGTATACTGTTAAATGATGATGCTGACATAGCATGTTTAATAGCAGGATCTTCCAAATTTCACTAGTTTTCTCAAATTTTTGCTTCACTTTTTATCCTTAAACATTTGCACAAGCACGACAAGTTCTCAAACATTAATTACCAAAAGAGAAAGGAAATTTCTTAAAACATGCTAAAGTTTCTTAAAGCTTTAAGTTGCACTTTAAGTAAAGCCCTTGTCTCTATATATGATATAATGTAACACCTCAACGTTTTTAAAAAAGGTATTAGTAGTGACTTAAATCCTAATGAAATTAACTTTTTGTGGGTTCGTAATAAATGGCCAACAACTTAGCCTATATCATATTAATGTTTAAATAATCTAAATAAATGTTTGTCTTCAATTTTAGAACTAATTTTGTATCTTATTTTCAATGTGTAGAGTGCAATGAATTCTATTTTAGTAAAGTTAAAATGCAAAATGAAATTAGAGATACAGATAAATTCTTAATTAGATTTTTTTTGTGGAGCTTTGGCAAGAAGGAAAAACCACGAGAAAACACAAATGGAATGCTCAAACCACCCACATTTGAAGTGATAATCTAATTTTCAGGCATTATTCTCATAAAGTGATGACATTTAGGTTTTGTTTGGTTAATGACTGATCAACCATTTTTTTGACCGATTATATTTAGTTGTTTGATAGGTCAAAATGCTATTGAAGTTGTTTGGGAATTGGTTGATTAGTTGAAAATGAAAAGGTTACCATATGTGAAAGTAATGAGTTGTGTAGTTAGTAGCTGTATAGTTAGTTAGTTGACAATTGGTAGTGTAGTTGTTCTGTTGGTTGAGTGATGAGTCTTTTACTCTGTTAATGTATATATACCTGAAACTAGGTTCATAAATAATATATACATCTTTTCTTCTCTCTAAAAGCGGTTACCAAATTGTTCATGGTATCAGAGCTATACAGTTCTTGATTTTAAAGGGCAACGATCTTGATTGTTGGTGACTAGCTTGATAATGGCTGATAAAGAAGAGTTTTGTATTCGACCTACAGCAAGTATAGAGGATGATCCGTATTTCTTGCATGCCTTTAATCATCCAGGCATAGCGCTTGTGACGACGCCATTGACTGGTTTTAACTATTTTAGTTGAAGCACGACTATTAGAACCTCTCTTAAGGCTAAGGATAAGCTTTGCTTCATAGATGGAACATTGAAGCCACCTACAGATTTTGTTCAGCAACGGAAGTGGAAGAGATTGGATTTGGTGATCAAATCCTGGCTTCAAAATTCTATCTCTAAGGATCTCGGTGATAGTTTTGTATATTCTCCCAGTGCCAAGCATCTATGGGAGGTTCTGGAGAAACGATTTGGGGTGTGCAATACACCACAAATGTATCAAGTGCAGAGGGAAATGATACCGAACAGGGAAATAATTCGGTTATGTAATATTTCAATAAGCTCAATCAATGTTTGGATGAATTTGACAGGCTCATGCATATGCCTACTTGCAAGTGTACTGGGTGTATTTGTTGTCAAATAATGATAGCCAAACTCAAGGAAAGAGCATATGCTTCTAAGTTATTGCAATTTCTCATGGGTTTGAACAACATATTTGACAACGTTAGGAGTCAGATCTTGAACTTAGATCTCGCACCTGACATCGACAAAGCCTATATAGCATGGTGTTAAAGGTGGAAAGTCAAAGAGACGTGATGATAAATTTGGAAACAAAAGGCTTCCAACGACAGTGCAAATACAAAAGGCTTCCAACGACAGTGCAAATACAACCTATTCGACAAAGCCTATTTGACGTTCTCTACTGACAGTGCAAATACAACCTTGCTTGCTAAGGCTTATAGCTCTAAGGGAGGAGATGATAAATTTGGAAACAAAAGGAAGGACTCTGGAAAAAAAATCCGATAGGCAGTGTGAGCATTGCCATAATATGGGACACATAAAAGATACATGTTTTAAACTTCATGGGTATCCAGAGTGGTATAAAGAGTTAAGGAAGAAGAAAGGCATAGGTTTCAAAAAAGCTAGTGTTAACTTGGTTGCTGAAATTGCAGATACACCTTTTGATGCTCAAACTTGTTCCGAAGGCAGAGATCTTGGAAGCTTGATGATGTAAATGCAAATATTGCAGCAAGATCTGGCTAAGCTTGTGCAAGGAAAGGTGACAGCTTCTAGAGGAATAGGAGGAGAATTTGCAAACTTTGCCTTTGCAGGTAATGCTATTTCTAAATGCACAATATTACATGATTTGAACTTATCTGGTAGGAATGTTTCGATAGTAGACACAGGGGCGTCGAATCATATGTGTTATGATGCTGAACTTATGAGACAAAGAAGAAAACTTAAGAGTCCTATGTTAGTTCAATTACCTGATTTTCGTACTACCATGGTTAGTCATATTAGCCATGTAGTATTAAACCCTAGACTAACTCTTGAGAATGTTCTATACCTACCCTCATTCGAGTTCAACCTTTTATCCGTAAATAAACTAGCCAAAAATGCTGATACTTACCTGACTTTCTTTCCTTCACATTGTATAATATAGGACCTGAATAGTAGCAGCATCATTGCTGTGGGAGAAGTGGTAGGAACCCTGTATATACTTACTTCCAAATCCTTTGATTCCTCTGTAATAAATAGCTATGTGAAAGCTTGTATAGATACCATACCAGTGAATAGAATTGATAGTACTTTTTACTCCAAAAATGTACTTTCCAATTCTTGTATTTCCCACTCCATAATGAATAATAATGCTACACTTTGGCATTCGAGACTTGGACACGCTTCATTCATAGTATTGAAACATATTGCTTGTATTGATACAAAGGAGTTGTATGATCCTTGTGACATATGCCACTTGGCAAAGCAATAGAGACTTCCTTTCCAGTTGGTGCTTCTGTTAATGCACAACAAGCGTTGGAACTCTTACATGATATATAGGGTCCATATAAATAGGCAAGTCTTAATTCTTGTCATTACATTTTAACTATTGTTGATGACTTTAACAAGGCAACTTGCACTGTTTTGCTGAAGTATAAGTCCCAAGTACCTGAGGCCTTGCAAGGCCTTGTAAATATGCTAGAAAACCAATTTGATGTTAAAGTCAAGAAAGTGAGGTCGGATAATGGGACAGAATTTGTTAATGACAATTGTATCAGTTTTTTTATTACAAAGGGCATCATGCACCAACGTACATGTCCATATACTCCACAGCAGAATGGAGTTGTGGAGAGGAAGCATAAGCATTTGTTGCAAATTGCAAGAGCATTGTTGTTTCAAGCAAAGATGCCTAAAAGATTTTGGGGAGAGGCAATTTTAACTGCAGCATATATCATCAACCGATTACCAACTACTGTTCTTGATTGGAAGTCTCCTTGTTGTATCACAAGGTACCAGATTATGACAGGTTGAAGATTTTTGGATGTTTGTGTTATGCTACAAACACGGCTCCAAGGAAAGAAAAGCTAGAAGTAAAGGCAACCAAATGTGTAATGGTGTGATATGTTGTAGGACAGAAGGCATACAAAGTATATGACTTAGAAACTCATAAAGTGTTCAGTTTAAGGGATGTGATATTTTATAAGAAAGTGTTTCCTTTTGTTGAGGTAGAACAGAGCAGATGCAATGCAACTGTTGACATTTCAAATCCAGTTTGGAATTTGAATGATGTTGATTGTAATGATTTGGGGATGAGTGCATCTGCTGAAGGTATTTTTAGTGTAGAGGAGGCTGGGGATAGATGAGTTGTTGAAGATCTTGCAAATTTGGCAGAAGATGTTGGTCTAAATCATGGAGTATATGAATCAGAAGGAATGGTTGAGAATGTGCATGAAAATATTGTACCTGCACCACAACTCAGACTGAGTTTAAGACAATGTAGATCACTAGTATGGATGCAAGATTATGTGACTTGCAGCAGTAATTCAGCAGATTCTAATGATGTTTATGATGTTTCTCCTACTTATATAGCTTTTATGGCTAATGTTAGCAAAATCGTGGAACCTCAGTCTTATAAACAAGTTGTACAATATGAAGAATGGGTAGAGGCTATGAACAAGGAGTTATCAACTCTTAAAGAAAATCAGACATGGGAGATAACCAAGCTACCGAAAGGAAAGAAGGCAATAGGATCCAAATGGGTTTTGAAGGTAAAGTTTGACTCTAATGGAAATGTGGAGAGATATAAGGATAAATTGGTGACAAACGGGTACAATCAAATAGCAGGTATTGATTTCTTTGATAGTTTTTCACCTGTTGCTAAATTAGTCACCATGAGGACATTTCTTGCTCTAACAACTTTACAACATTGGTTTGTTCATCAACTGGATATCAATGATGCATTCTTGCATGGGTATTTGAAGGAGGAAGTTTACTTGACTCCACCAGAAGGTTACACCAAAGCTGGACAAGGAGAAGTGTGTAGATTAGAAAGGTCCTTGTATGGGTTGAAACAAGTATCTAGGGAATGGAACTCTGATTTTACTACTCAAATTTTGAACTATGGTTTTGCGCAGTCAGTAAATGATCACTATTTGTTTACTATGGCAAATAAACGTGGCTTTATTGCTCTCTTGGTATATGTTGATGATGTATTAATTAGAGGGAATTGTGAAGAAGATATAGTTGCTATGAAGAAATTTCTCCATTCCATTTTCACCATTAAGGATATGGGAAATGTTAAGTATTTCCTTAGTATTGAGATAATTAGAACTCCTGCAAGTACTTTTCTTTCTCAAAAGAAATATCTCTAGGACATTCTAGTTGATTGTGGACTTGTTGACTCTAATGCTACTATCACTCCACTGCCTACAAATCATAAGTTTGATGAGAACAGTGAGCTACTCTAGGATGCGGACAAGTACAGGAGGGTAGTTGGAAGGTTGCTTTATCTAAATATGACCAGACCTGACATAACTTTTAGTATACAACAACTTAGTTAGTTTGTGGCTTCTCCTACGTAAGCTCACTAGGATGGGGTTATGCATGTCTTGCGTTTTCTTGCTGACACTACAGAGAAGAGCCTGTTTTATAGCAGTCAAAGTAGTCTGCAGTTATCATGTTACTGTGATAGTGATTGGGCATCTTGCCCCATATCTATTAAGTATGTGAGTGGATATTGTATTTTCTTGGGTAGCTCCTTGATCAGCTGGAAGAGTAAGAAACAAAATACTATTTCCAGATTTAGTTGTGAAGCTGAGCATAGGAGTATGGGTACTGCAGTGTGTGAGCTTCAATGGCTTGCTTATTTGCTCCAGGATTTCAGGGTGACAATTCCACTTCTGATTTATCTCTAGTGTGATAACCAATCTGCTCTCCACATCACAGCTAATCTCGTGTTTCATGAGAGGACTAAACACCTAGAGATTGATTGCCATATAGTAAGAAACAAGTTTAAGGAAGGGTTTATTACTCCACTTTATGTTTCAACACATAAGCAAGTTGCTGATGTTTTTACCAAATCATTAGCAACTCCTTAGTTCAATAGTATTAGTGTCAAGTTGGGATTAGTTTCTTTTCCATCTCCAACTTGAGGGGGGAGTGTGAAAGTAATGAGTTGTGTAGTTAGTAGCTGTATAGTTAGTTAGTTGACAGTTGGTAATGCAGTTGTTCCGTTAGTTGAGTGATGAGTTTTTTACTCTGTTAATGTATATACACCTGAAACTCAGATCATAAATAACATATACATCTTTTCTTCTCTCTAAAAGCGGTTACCAACTTGTTCACCATACACTAGTGTTTTTTTCTATCAATCAAAATGTAATATGTGAAAATACAATTGTGCCCTTTTTGTTGATATTTTGTTAAAGGATAATAGGTGAGCGATTTGTTGTACCAACCAACCCACGTTTTAACTGTTGCCGCCTGCCTTTCCCTTCTTTGTGCTTCTGCTTTATTCACACCACTAGTAGTACACAACCAAAGTTGACCTACGGTTTATGGATCCCCTGTCCTTATAAAGATAATAAGGACACTAAGGATAATCATTTTAGACCTAAACAAACCTATTTTACTTTTTATTCCTAGAAAACTAATTTGAGATTTACCCTTTCTTTTCTTTCATAATACCCTTATTACAAGTCACTTTTACCCTTCTTCTTCTTAATGTCTTAATGATTTTGAACCCCAAAATTGAAAGAATTATTTAACACTTATTTGCATAGGATTTTGACTATTTCCATATTTAAGTTACGCTATTTTGATGTTTTATTTTTTATAGACAGGGGGAGAAAAGAAATATCCTCTTGATGTCTTGTTAAAAAATAAATAAAGATAAAAAAAGTTTAAAAAAAGAGAGAGGAGATTGAAAAGGATTCTATTTGAATAAAGTGAATTTTGAATTGATTTAAGTTGAAACTTTTCAAATGATTTTCTTCAATTAACTTATCCTAAGAACTTTTTTTGTCATACCTTACCTAGGCTATATTATAACTTTTTTAGAATCCCTTTGATTTATGCATTAAGTTTGTTTTTTTAAAGTGGTCTATATATGATTTATGAGCAAACTTATGGAAATAATTCACTATGATTTGAGAACTTAATCAACCCTAAACACATAATGTGTATAGAGTGAGATCCATGAAAACGTGTAAAGTCTTGTTTCATTTGATTTTGATGAAATTTACGAGATGCTATATTTTATTTCTAGCAATGTATTCTATGAATATTTATTCTCTCGATTGTTATTTTATCTTAAACCTTCAATGTAAATTAGTTTTTCGATACTTCTGGATAACATGAAAAGAGATGGGAGGTTGTTATGAGGAAATTGATGTATGTTTAAGGCCCAAATTATGATGTGGGGGAATTTGATAAAATGTTATTTTGTTATGTTAATTGGAATTATCTTTTTAGTCTTGATTATATTTTGATGCTTAAATAGGAAAATTAATGTTTGTGTTGTTTTAAGAGATGAAGATTACATCAAATCATAGTGTTATTGATGAAAATCATGAAAATGTCAAATTCACTTCAAGAGTTGAAATTTAATTAGAAGATTGTTTTTATCCTTATTATGTAAGGATTTGAATTTGTTTTGGATAGGAATTTGTACAAGATAGAAGAAGACTAGGGTTTGAGTAGGAAAGAAAGAGAGGGAGAGATGTCTTTCTCCTCTCTAACTTTCACTTTTTTGTTTCTTTTGATTTTTCTTTCAATCTTTCATCTTTCTTCTATCTTAGGTGTTGAAACTTAAGGCATGTGTGATAAACTGAATTATTTTGATTCAAACAAAGTCAAAACTCTAGTTATAACTTAGTGAGGTTTTATTCTAAACTTATTTTTTTGTTTTACTTTAAGTATTTTTTTTTGTTTTATATTCTTATATTTCATAAATAATTAATATTGATTAATATGACAAATTAATTTGATATTGATTATTCTATAGCTATTTATGAATTCAATGATCCATAATTGTCAAGAAAGATTGGTAAAAGTAGCAAATATGTTATTTATGAATTTGCATATTTAACTTATGATAAACAAGAAAATTAAGTTAAATAGTTGCAGTTATCTTATTTATTTAATTTAGAGTTTAGTCTTTTTCACTAAAATTATTGCTATCATTTAATTGATATAGAGTGTTATCATGCCCAATCAATTAATTGCAAGTTTTAGTTTGGATGCTAAGTTTGAATCAATTAATTTAGGAAAATTAGAGACTTATTATGGTTATCCTAATATGTTTCGAACTAATTGCTTTTGAGACCAATGATCAATGTTATAATTTGATGAGATATTTCCCTTGAA
Source organism: Erythroxylum plowmanianum (assembly GCA_025531925.1). Classification (NCBI taxonomy): domain Eukaryota; kingdom Viridiplantae; phylum Streptophyta; class Magnoliopsida; order Malpighiales; family Erythroxylaceae; genus Erythroxylum; species Erythroxylum plowmanianum. The sequence continues at coordinate 27,972,945 of JANVCQ010000009.1, read as the reverse complement.
TTAGAGTTAAGTAATTGTGAATTTCTTACTTTTATATTTAGTTGATTTATTTTGATTTCTTATTAATGTTAGTTAATTAGTTAATTAATTAAATACCCCCACTTTATTTCATTAATTGAAATTAAGAAACTAGTGTTAGTTTCTGAAAATTCGACTTGGTTCTACAATTTCTACAAGAAGTTAGAGAATCAAAATTAATTTTGAGGAGTCGACAACCCAATCATTAGTTTATCTTCATATTATGGAGTTACTACGTGAATTTTTTCCCTATGTGTTGACCTCTACATTCATACCTAGGTCATCACTTCTCTTAGTCCAAGGGTGAGATTTATGAAGGATAACTTGTTATGCATCGGTCTGCGAAAATTGGCAGATTACATAGGCTTACCATGTCGAATAGCACGAGGTTGCCACTATTGTGTAGCAGATCACCAATCCTCTTGCCTTGTGAAGATTGCAGACGATAAACAATTTTCAAGGTTGGAAACTTTCATTGTTCAATTAATTATGATTTTTTTAAAAAACTCTCAACACTCTTTGTTGAAACATATTTATTCTGCAAGTGTATGCGTTAAGTTTATGGGCATTGTTTCAAATTTTAGAATATAATATCTCCTTTATCTTTCTAATTCTACAAGTCTTTAAGAATTTGTATTAAATAGAATGTGTCATTGTAATTGAACTTAAAAAAGCACTTCATGCTTATTTAGTGATTTGCGGCTCTTGCAATTTATACCTTAGGTTTATTATATTGGGAAAATTATGTAATTTTTCACTCAAATTACGACTAATGAATTTTACCGATTTGGTAATTCACAGGAAAGAGTGTTAAACAGACTCTTAAGACAGAATTATCATTCCAAATAAATTCCTAGTAAAGTCAGGAGGGGTCACACGTGGTCCCACTTAAAACTCAAACTACTAGACAGAATTTACTTGCACAGTATATTATCACAACCTAGACCCGTGTACAAAACAACGACGTACAAGAGAATAGAATAATACACTCAAACTAATTGTACAAATAAATATTGAATACTATAAAATTAAATAAATGTGGAATGAATAAAAGAGATAAGGAAATAACACACCTGAAAAATTGATATCGGAGTTCGGCCAATTGCGTCTAGTCTCCGAGCAATACTTAAGGTTGCTTGCTCTTATTAGGAAGAGAATACTAAATTTGAGATTGTACAAATTTTGAGGATATATCCAAAATTTTTGGGATAATCACTAAGGCAATGGTATAAATGATTTGACAAGTTTATGATGGGCCAGAAGTACACAAGAAGTAAATACGATCACTGTGTGTATTTGCACAAACTTCAATATAGGTCCTACATTTACTTACTCTTTTTATGTTGATGATATGCTAATAGCATTTAAGAGCCAAGATGAAATTAACAAAATGAAGGCTCAGTTGAATGAAGACTTCGAGATGAAGGATTTGGGAGAAGCTAAGAAGATTCTCGACATGGAAATAAGTATGGGTAGACAAGGAGGCAAGCTTTGGCCGACTCAGAAGCAATATTTGAAGAAAGCACTACAACATTTTGATATGAATAAAGACATAAAACTTGTAAGTACTCCACTTACTCTTCATTTGAAGTTTAGCAACCAGTTATCTCCAAAGACGGATGAAGAACAAGAAAACATGGCAAAAGTCCCGTATGTTAATGTAGTAGGAAGCTTGATGTATGCAATGGTATGTACGAGACCAGATATTTCATAGGTAGTTAGTGTTGTGAGCAGATATATACATGATCCTGGCAAGGTTCATTGGTAAGCTATGAAAATAGATTCTACGGTATATTCAAGATAATGTAGATATTGGCTTATTGTTTGAGTGGTATAAATCACTTGGTCAATGCATGGTTGGATATTATGATTCTGACTATGCAGGTGATTTAGATAAGGGATGATCTACAACTGGCTGCTTATTCATTTATGCTAAGATGCCAGTTAGTTGGAAGTCCACTTTGCAGTCAAGAGTGGCTTTGTCTACAACAGAGGCAGAGTACATGGCAATTACAAAGGCTATGAAGGAGGCGATTTGGCTTCATGGATTGCTAAAAAACTTGGGAGTTGGTCAGAAACACCTTGTGATGTGTTGTGACAGTCAGAATGCTATTTATTTAGCAAAGAACCAGTTTTTTATGCAAGGACGAAGCACATTAACGTTCGCTATCACTTTGTGTGGGAGATTCTCGAAGAAGAGGATATACTTCTCCAGAAGATACGGACTACAGAGAATCTTGCAGATATGATAACCAAGGTGGTGACAAAAGCTAAGTTTAAACATTTTTTAGACTTAATCAACATCCTACATATTTAAGTTGGCACTTGAGAGCGCAAATTGAAAGCACTACAAAGACTGTTTTATTTGATTGGGATGATGAAAGATGCTTGCATTTGGTGGGACCTAAAATTGTGCCAAGGTGGAGATTTGTTCATTTGGTGGCTTGATGGCCCAATTTTTATCCCACATTGGGAAGAGATGATAATGGCAAGAGTATTTTTATAACTTGAAATACTCATCCCATTATCATCTCTTCCTGACGTGGGATTAAAATTGTTGTTATATATTTTGTTGTAAACGTTAATAGTTGTTATATATTTTGCTGCAAAACGTTAAGTTTAATAATGTACTATATAGTATTTTAATTTTAAATTTTTAAAAGATCAAAATCAAAACAACACTAACAAAAGTCCAAGGGTAATTTACTCTCCACTCTCAACTGCAAAATATTATTAATCTATAGTTATTATTCACTAAATAAGATTTTAAGCATACCACAGTTTACCAATTAAATTATTTAATAAATTGATAAATTTAAATTTAAGTTACAAACTTGAATTTAATTTAAGCATAAAGTACTAACTCTAAAGAGCTCAAGCCTATTTATAATAAGTTTTGGACGTTTTAGTAATTTAATTGAAATTAAACACTAATTTTAGTTAAACTTTAATTAGAATTACAAATAATTCTAATTAAATACCAATTATGCCCAAATAAGATTCAATATTTTATATTGATCATTATTTATTACATATCTCATATTTAATTATAAAGTTTCTCAAACTTTATAATCAAGTCCAACTTGATTAAATCAACTTTGCTTTCTTCAACTCATTCTATATGTGAGACCCATTAAATTCTCAAATATGTTGGCAATGATTATAAATTATAATTATAATTCATAATTAAAATTAGATAAATTAAACTTCTTTTAATTTGTCTTTAATTATCCAATTAAACAATTTTATAATCATAGATCAAGATTGGCGTCTAACAACGCATCATGATTACCCAAATATTTAGGAATGTCAAAGTAGTTTTCACTAATCTTTCCGTGCATGATTTTTTCGTATAATTCAATCCTTTCATCAACCAATATTCTAATTAGATATATAGCATGGAATGAATGTCTACTCTATTTTGAATCTAATTATATTAGTTCTCCGTCATTAGCTATTGATTCAATTAATGATATTTGTAAACTGCTTACAAAATATCATTCCACCTTGGCCAAGGATTTCCTGAATCAATATTAATCGACAATAACGAAACATTCTCCATAATTACTTTAGAGTGATGAATCCTATCTTAATCATTCAACTATCTCTATATAGTTTATGTTACATCCAATGACTACCATTTAAATGACCTTTGATAAAATAGATCACAAATAGTATCAAAACATAGCAATCCCAATACAAGATAACTTTGATGATCCCAAGTCAAAGATCACTTATACAATCATCACAATGAGAATTCCATGGACAAATAAGTAATGTTCCAAATGGATTTCTCATTTTGGGTCTATTCAGTGAACTTATTCTCTAACAAACATTCACACGTTTGTTTAAGTATCTCTATACTTTAACCTATGAGATCGACTACTTCCTTTATAAGGAAAAACAAAGCGTGTGCTAGTCTTTTTACGTTCTATTAATGTCCAATCTTAGTAGAACAATGACTAGGAACATTTTAGGAATAATACATAAATACAATATGAACCTCATAATTATAATCTCATTATAATTTCATTTGCAATGTACAAT
>JANVCQ010000009.1:27885051-27930133 GCA_025531925.1 Erythroxylum plowmanianum | reverse complement strand
ATGAGTATTTAAACTCATTTGAAGATTACAACAAACATTAATTTGAATTCAAACTCCCAGAGATATCGGAGAAAATCTAGCAACTTCTCCTAGTGATAAGGGATATTTACAACAGCTAAATATTTACAATTAACATTGTTTGACTAAGTAAAAGAACGAGCTATTAATCAGGTGCTTGTGAGTGCATTGTTAAAATCAAGTATTTTTTGCATTTCTTTTTTATTTCCCTTTCACGTTTGATCCGAGATACGTAACTAAGGTATCGTTATATGTTGCACTTGGTATTAAAGTGGTGACGTGATCGAGAGGCTAAAAACAAAGATTTTTCAATTTTCCTCTATAATGTTTTCAGAGAGTTAACTTATGTTTCTTGGTTTTTTTTTTGCTTTTTATCGCATAAAATTGTTATAAATGTGTTTAGCATTGAGAAATGGGTTGAAAACAAGTCCGACAGAACAAAAAAAGGTCAGAGGAAATGGAGACTGTCGGGCGCACACGTGCCTGACGACGCACAATATCCCTCGAGGGCGGTTAGTCTAGCTTGTGCGTTGCACGCTCCATACACGTGGCGCAACGGTGACCGTACGCATGTTAGGTGTATGTGTCACATGCATCAACGTCGATGGACGCGTCTACGCGACATGCATTATATGCCTATAAAGAATGTGAGGGTAAGATAAAGATGTATCCCTTGTATTTGTGGACTTTTTGAGTGCTGATAAGGATGGAGTCACCACAGTGGCCTTTCGAGTTAGTATATTGAATTGTTCTGCTTACATGTTAAAGAATGTCTCTTGTCTCATGTTTGGTTATTCTGCCCACAGGTGTTAGCCTTACATGAGATTTTGAGATGTGCATAAAGACATTGGATATAGGAAAGCTGTTGCTTGAATGATCTATTCATTCACAAGTAGTAGTGTTATGAGAGTTGATAGTTTGCACTGTGATCACTTTTATGTGGAGGTCTAGTTGCATATATTATGTATTCAGCCCACAGGTGTTTTATAATATGTGTGATCGAATTCTCGAAAAGGATACTATTTAATATCTTTGAGTATCGTTGTTATCTTAAATTTGTGTTGATTTAAAAGTTATCATTTTACAGTCACCTTTTCGGTCAACAATATCAGTGTCACCATTGAAACCTTGACCGGTTTCAATATGAAGAAGTGGATAGAGGATGCATTGAATGCTATGGAGATAGTTAAGGTTAATATAGCCATACAAACTGATAGGTCACCTCTACCTACATCCACGAGCTTGAGAGCTCATAAAGCAGCCTATAAAGCCTGAGATCGGTCTAATAGATTATGTGTTATGACCATTAAAAGATCAATTCCTGACTATCTGCTTAGTGGACTTCCAGACACAGACATAGTGAAGGAGTTTCTTGGAAATATCTCCCAGAGGTACATAGTCTCACCTAATGTTGAAATAAGGTCCTTGATAAAAAAATTATTCTCGATGAGGTATACAGGGGGGCGGGTAATGGAGTACATATCAATAATGATCTATCTTCACAGTAGACTGAAGATGTTGAATATTCCTCTTCCTTATGTCTTCATAATTCACCAGATTCTGAATACACTCCCTCCAGATTTTAGTAATCTAGTGATGACATATTATTCGTTGGATAAGGAATGAGACTTTAATGCTTTTGATTGCTCATTGCGTTGCTGAGGAGGAGAAACTCAAGCATGCTACTCCTATAACCCTCGAAGTAACTAAAGGAAAAGTAAAGATGAAGCCCATTAAATTCAAAGGTAAAAAAACTAAATCTTCTCCACATGTTGTTGCTGGTCAATCCAGTGCTGGTAAAGGTCTAAATGATGTAAAGAAGCCAATAGTATGAGGTCTAAAAGGAAAGACTGAGACCATCAGGTAACTCCTTGGTTTATTAATTTATAAATCTAATTTGCGATAGCCGCATTAAGTTCTTGGTGGCTATATAGTGGAACATCTGATCATGGTGCTTCCACAATATAGGGGTTCGTATCCAAGATAGAGCCTTAAGAAGGAACTGATGGTTGACAGCAATGAAGAAATAGATGTAATATCTACAGGGGAATGTATGTACTGAACGTTGCTACAAGGTTCATTTTGGTTTTACATGACACATTTTATATGTGATCTTTGTATTAATTTTGGACATAGAAGGATGACGTTTTGTATTTAATGTTTCTGTTGTACAATTGTGTTTAATGCAAAGCATAATGATATAACTTTCTTGTTATATGATTTGTATAGAATGTGTCTTACCCCGAATTAGATATATGCTTCTTTGTATCTTGCTAAACAGGTCATGAAATGAAGGATCCTGATGAATGAAAAGTCATACATGGTGTGGCATAAAAGTTTAGGACACATTTCCAGAGCTCGGGTTGAGAGATTGATTAAGAAAAACATTCTCTCAATTCTAGATTATGATGTTCTGGAAACATGTGCTGATTGTTGCAGGTGAAAGTTGACAGAAATAAAGGTATAAAGGTCAACTTATGCTTCTGACTTATTGAGTCTGATACATACAAATATTAGTAGACATTATACAATTGTATTGTGCAATTCTAAATGTGTTCTAACATTTGTTGACAATTATATCCATTACAGTTATGTTTCTTGCTTAAAGATTGAAGGTTGAGAACCAATTGGGAAAATCCATCCAAAGTGTCAGATCTGACCGTGGAGGAGAGTATCATGGAAAACATGATGTTTCAGGACTTTAAAAGGTTAGTTTGCTAGATATATGAAATCAGTTTAAATAGTGACTTGATTCATTATACCGGCTAGTCCTGAGCCAAATTGATGTGTTGTCAAAAAGCATAACAACACCCTAAAGGACTTGAAGAAGACGATGCAGGACATGACTATTCTACCTGATTATATAGAAGTTTGACAACTCAACCTTGCACACATTCATATATTTGGCTGCCTTACTGGGGTTATATAATCTTATAAAGATAAATTGCATGCTTGTTATGCTCATTGCTATTTAGTCAGATATCCTAACCACTTTAAAGCTACAGATCTTGCTATAGAGAACGAGGGATCGAATAGTGGAATCACAAACAACTAAGTTTCTATAATACGATGTCTATGATGATGGTGGGCCCGTTGACCCTTATAATGATAGCAGGGCAGATACTACAGTTATTATGTACTCGTTACTCATACAGTTAGATCCGTTAGATCTAGATCTTTGTACAGTACCTGTACAAGAATAGGAACCTAAACCTGTACAGACAGAGGTTCCTGGGAGGTACAAGATCTAATGCAGTTATGTAGATCCGCCAGAGTGAGATGACTTACTATCTCATCTGATTACATAGTCTATTAGGTGAAGGACTATGTTATTAGACATGTTACAGATCTTGTTACTTTTACAGAAGTAGTTTTTGGAATTAATGTGGATTTATGGTGGGATGCAATGATTGATGAGATGCAAGTCATGAAGCATAGTAAGGTCTGGGAGTTAGTTGATTTATAGCAGAACTACAAACTCGTCAGTTGTAAATGAAGTTTGACGACCTAAAGGATTCAGGATAAAGTTCAGTAGTTTATGAGCTCGCTCAGTTGCCTGATGGTTTACTCAAGGAGAAAGGTTGATTTTAAAGTTACCTTTTCTCTCGTATCCTCATAAGATACATTTTGAGTGATTATGACAATTGTAGCTCATAATATAGAGTTACATCAACTGACTGTCAAAATCGCTTTCTTTAATAAAGAACTTTATGAAGAGGTCTATATGGTACAACCTGAAGGATTCAGGGTCCAAATGGAACTTACATGGTTTGCACGTTAAGTAGATCAATACATGGTTTACATCAAACTTGCCAAAAGTGATACCTTAAAGTTGATGAGGTTATGACCTCTTTCGACTTCATGAAAAATAAAGCTAAAAAGATGCTTGTGCTATGAGGTCAGGGGAGCAAAGTTACCTTCTTATTACTGCATGTGGATGATATATTGCTCAAGTCAAATTACTTGACCATGTTGTATAATTAAACAACTTTTGTTCAAGAACTTTGACATAAAGGACATTGGCATAACATCTTCTGTCCTAGATATTCAGATTCACCGGAATAATTCTCAATACTCATCAGACCTTTCACAGAGTGCATACATTGAATATGTGTTACAAATGTTTAATACATTTAACTGTAAACTTGTTGTAACACCTATCGCTCATAGTGAGAGATAATCTTTGATACAATATTCAAAGAATAAAGTAAAGAGAGATTATAAGAATTGTTCCATATTCTAGTGTGGTTAGTAGCCTGATGCATGCTATGTTAAGTACTAGGCGAGACATTGCATTTATTGTTAGACTGTTTGGATTATATCTGGTTAACTTAGGTGTAGACAATTGAAATGCAGTCAAGCGAGTGTTGAAATAATTAAAGGGAATCAAGGATTATATGCTGGCATATAGAAAAGTCAACAGACTAAACCTCATAGGGAATTCAGATTCAAATTTAGCTATGTGTTCGGATAATCGAAAGTTCACTTAAGGTTACAATTTAAGTTTGTAGATAGTACAATGTTGTAGAAGAGTGTCATATAGACACGGGTGACTTCCTCGATCATGCATGCAGAGTGTATGCTAAGGGGCTGCTTCACAGACAGTTTGACTCAAAAACTTAATTTTTGAGTTGTCTAGGGTTGATTCAGTGGCTAGGCTCATTCAGTTGTACTGTGATAATCTTGTTAACGTGTTGTTTAATAACAACAAAGCATACAAGGTCAAATGTTTGACCATAAAGGAGTTGATACGAAAAGGTGACATTAAGATTAGGAGCATTTAAGGACTGAGGAACTGTTAGTCAATCCTTTAACTAAAGGACTTCGCCCACTTACGTTTGTAATATAAGTATGCAATAGGGGTGTTGTGAAGTCCTTAGACACTATTAATTAGGGGATCGTTATATTTGCTCCATGTACATTTGTACATTTATACATTTGATATATTATGAAGGTATGATGATTCACCAATAAAGATGATTATCGTTTATCATCAGTAATATATGTTATCATACATTGTCATAATATGTATGAAAGTCTTAAGATTTGTATCGATCTTAAGCATTTAAAGGTCATTAGGTATATATACATATTGACCATGAGCCTATGTCATTTAGACGCATACATTTTTATACGGATATCCATAAAGTTTGTTATGACATAAGGGGATATAAGTTTTCAACCCCATAAAGGTTCTCTAATGCAATTTAGCATTCAGTTGGAGAACATAAAGGTTTTCTCTGATGCTGTTTAGCATTCGATGAGAGAAAACAAGTTTTCTTTAATATTGTTTAGCATTCGGTAAGAGAAAATAAGATTTCTCTAATGCAGTTTAGCATATGCAGTTTAGCATAAAGTTGGAGAAATCGAGACCTACAAATAAAGATGATATTTGTTAGATCATACAGGTATCATCCTAGTTTACCACACTCTATTTTCCCATTCATGTTAGTGAGATAATAGATATGCGTGATTGTATTATATTTGTGTCACACATGACATATGCATTTAATCCTTTTCTGTATTGAACGCCTTGCAGGACAAAATGATGGACTTTCGTTATTTTTGGATCAAATATTTTGTTTTTAAATCTAGTCGACTAATATAGTAGCGTGACTTAATCAAGTTTTTTTAATTATATTAAACTTATGTCAACATTACAATTAAGTATTGTCCAAGGGGAGAATGTTAGATATTTTTTACTTTTCCCTTAAAGTTGGACAACATTTAATTGCATTTTTTAGTTTTTCAATAACTTATCAGTTAAGTTACATAATTTGATCCTGATAAAGATAATAAAGTAGCCCAATAAATGATCTAAATCAATGGGTCAAAGTTTGGATAAAAAAATAAATCCAAATTAGTGTGGATCAAACCTATATCGGGCATGTGATGGAGAAGCCCGATATGGAAGCCCGATATGAAAGGTCTATATAAAGGTTAAGGTCTCCTACAGTTGCTCATATTATTCATAAGCATAAGGATTCTCTAACCTGTTAGGAGAGCATACGCTTTAAGAAAAATGGAGAAAGATGTTGACTGTGTTTCGACGAGTAGTTCCCGTGAAGATGGCAGTGGATTGGCGCTCGCTTCGACTTCGGAAAGCTCGTTTAAAGTTATAGAACCGAAATCAAGTATTTTCTACATTTCTTCATTTATTGTCCTTTCACGTTCGATCCGGGATACGTAACTAATATATCGTTACATGTTACCTTCCACAGAGTTCAATCTTTGCCTATGGTTGTTATTTATTTATTAATGAGAGAATGTGCAATCTATTCTTTAAGTGGCTCATTTTACTTTTGAATAGGAATTACTCTTAGAAATGCCTTAGATTCCATATTCAAAGTTGGGTTTGTAATGGAATTTAATTGCTTGGAGGGATCAAGTGATGAGAGTACCAACTATACGAGGGCTTTTGATGAGACCAATGCATTGATCTATTGGCGTTATTTTGATCCATTTTGGAAATATAAAAAGCTCAACATTGGTTCTGGATCATCCTTGAGGAAGAATATTAAGGTCATCGATGATTTCGTGAACACACATATTAGCACCAAGAGAAACAACGATATTATGTAAGTTCTTGATACTGCAACATAATTATCATTAGTGTTTGTTGAGAAATCTAATTCTGTAAAAACTAAAACCTTTCATTTGATGCAGGAACACGATAATCTTGTAAAATCTTGGTTATGTGAAATGGATTATGAGATATCTCCATGGGACATCTACTGTGAGTCTTTGTTTTGGAATAGGGAAGCCTATTATTTCGTATTACACTTATTTTGATTTAGTAGGAGATGTTGAAATAAGAAAGTCTACCTCAAGCTATTTGATTACCTTTATAGGGGGAGCAGTAAGTTGGCAATCCAGACTACAAAAATGTGTTGCTTTATCTACCATAGAAGTAGAGCTTATAAATCTTGTTGAAGCATGCAAAGAATTGTAATGGATGAAGAGATTTGCGAAGGAACTTAGATTTATTCAAGAGAGGTATGTGTTACACTGTGATAGTCAAAGTGTGATGCAACTAGTTAAAAATTCCACATTCCATGGTAGATCAAAACATATTGATGTTAGATACCATTAGGTTAGAGATGTTTTGGATTTTAAGTTGATTGAGCTTCGAAAGGTTCATAAAGATGATAATTGTTTTGATATGATGACCAAGTCTTTGCCAAGAGGGAAGCTTCAGACATGTTATTTGATCGCCAGGATGGCGAGCATCTCCACATAGTCGAGAGGGAGAGATTTGTTGGGCGGTGGGTCTCATCCTATATGAAAAAAACCCATGTCTTGTCCCCTCCCATGACTTTTACTTTTTTTTGGTCTTCCACATATTAGCGTCTTCTTCAACCATGGGAGTCGACACAACAAAAGGAAGAGAGAGCAAAAACAGCTGTAACATTTTTGTTCTTTAGAGAGTCCTCTACATTCTGAACGTTCATTTTTTCATTTGGAGCTTTGAATGTTCAAATTGGAGCCTCAGAATAGTAATGCATTTTTTGTGATTTCTCTCCTTTTATGTTCCTAAAAATGTTATCTTGTGTAGTTATTTATTCCTCTTGTTGATGCTGAGTTTGTCTTTTTGAGAAAACGATATTTGTACATATTTTAATTTAACGAAGCTATTTTTCAGACAGGAGGTTCCTTAGTTTTTACCCTTGATTTAAAGGAGTTTTTCTAGTAAAAATTTCGATGTCATTATTTATGTTTTATTTGCTGTTATTGTTGACGAATTGTTGCTAGTATTTATTTACTCTTATTACTCAAATAGATTTAGGAAGTTTTGGTATTGTGCTCACAATTTCTAGAGAGTTTAGCAATATCGAATTTTTCCTAAAGATGTACATCTTTAGGGTGATGATGCTGAGGTTTTTCCACCAGAAAGATGGCTTTCTAAATGGGATTTTCCAACCTGAATCACCTTACAAGTTCACAGCTTTTCATGTATGTACTTAGCTATTTCACTTAACAGACAGTGTGAAAAATAATAAATGACATTTTAAGCATTATAAATTAAAACTAACAACAAATTTTATTTAAAAATTTTCTTTTTTCTCAAATAATTCATATACAAGTAAATTCATATTTCAATTAAAATTTAACTCAGTTAATTATAAGCATGCAAAAAATTGAGTATTTAATAGGTTAAATTTGAAAAATATTAAAAAATTGTGCATTTCCCAACTTAGCAATGATTCAACTGTAAAAATCTTGAACCTTTCAATTTAATTTTTAACTTTTCAGTTTAATTTATTTCAATAACTTTTGTTATTAAAAATTGATCAGTTTATTAATTAATTAATCAAATTTTGTAAATTAATAAATTTTTATAAAATAAAATAAATCAATTAATTTTTATTTAACATTTTATTATTTAAAATTGAAAATAATAAGAACAATCTTTTTAATTATATTTTAAATTTTGTAATTATAATTCTTCTTTAATCACTTATATGACGTTAAACTTCTATTTTTATTGGTGTCTAAAACATCGGTGCAATTTGTCAATTGCAGGTTGGCCCAAGAACGTCTGAGAAAAGACTTCTCATATCGGCAGATGATGATAGTAACAATGGCTCTGTTTCGTTTCTTTCGCTTCAAATTGGCTGACGAGACCAGAAAAGCGACCTACAGTATTATGTTCACTCTTCACGTACGTGGAGGTCTTCATCTCCAGGCAATTTCTAGGACTAACTTGCCTGTGGGAACATGCAGTGGCTGACAAATCTTTAAGATTTCCAAATCCTGTCGAGCTCCTGTATTGGGATAAAATGGCTTTCTTTTTATGTATCATGTTCACTTGAGTCTGATGAATAATGAACTTGCTTTGTGCTTTTGTCCTAATTAATAGTATTTGCTTGCTGATAGAACATTAAAGTCAACCGATTAAGGTCAATTTGACTGAACTTGAGGCCCGACTTGGACTCCAGTTCAAGCACCTCATTCACAGTACTATTGCTTAGGCACCTCATTCATGACAGATTTGAGAAAGAACATTTGAAAATTATCTACAGGAACTAGTCATTATCGATAGGAATTGCTATCATCTAAGCTGCAAACAAATTATACAAATCTAATAATACATATGTTTTTAAGGGCAAAAGAAGTTCAAAGTAAATTTATGCTCTGAAAATATGTTATGACCTTGTTAGTGCTTTAATTGACCTAAGTAATAAAGAGAAGAAGTGCTTGTTATCATTTTACTTAGTGCTTGTTTTCATTTTACTTGCATCTTAACAATATAGCATTAGCATGACTTGTGTGATTCCCAATTCTGCAATTCCGAGAAGTGCTAGCCAAGTGTTGACTATAAGCTGAGGATAGATGCTTATCCATTTGTATAATTCTTCTACAATGGAAAACAATGCAAATAACACCGGATTGAAATATCCAGCAGCATGTACAATATATTAGTCAATATTCTAAGATAAACTCTGTACAGATTAACCGTCACAGACTGAATTCATAGAAAACAGTGACTACAAATTAGTTAAGTTTCTAAATGAAGGAAAAGGACAAATTCTGATGAAATTAGCAAGCCAATGTGATTAGCAAAGATACAGCATCATATGCAATCTACAGAGTAGTCAGAAAAATGTTAAGAAAATTTACTGATTGCAGCTAACTGCAGGGTCAGCATTCTTGATAATCCAAGGGTGCTCCAAGATCTTCTGAAGGGAAAGCCTCTTTGAAGGATCTTTTACCAGAAGCTGAAGAAGTTTTTAATATAGCTTATTTAAGATGTTGTCGAATATGCCAAAGTCGCAACTGACACGGTCAAATGTGGAAAATTATTGTGGAAGACCATACCTGGCTAATGAGGGTTTTGGCTTCAGCAGAGACTGATGGAGTGGAAGGAAAAGTCAAGTCAAGCTTCATAATTCTGCATCATGCAAATCAAATACGGCTAACAACCCAACTCGTGTCACACAATCATATAGATTTTAGCGGGATAATATAGCCCCATTTACCTTCTGAATGTATCACTTTGACTCTCAGCCTCAAATGGAGGGGCTCCATATAGGAATTCATAACAAAGTATACCCAATGTCCAGTTATCAACTGCATAGTCATGAGCTTTATTCTCCACCATTTCAGGCGCTAGATAATCCAGAGTTCCACACATTGTGTGTCTCTTGCTCCTCGATTGCACAGACCACCCAAAATCAGCAATTTTCAATCGACCCTATGAGCAATGTGAAACACTTTCAGAATTTTATCACTAAATAAAACATATACATTCTTCAATGTATTCACTCAAATACAGCTAGAAAGTCAACAGAATGAACCAAATGTCCTACTGTTGTAAGCATATAATCAGTAAAGAAGCTAAAAATTCAGTCCTTTTACCAAGTTCTGCACGATCCTAAAAATCAGAGAACTTCTATTCATGGGTTAAGCTCGTTGAAGAAAATCACAGTGTTGAATTCACAATGTTTGTACATAAAGTCACGATAGATTGAACTTCTTACCTCATGATCAAGCAGCAAATTTTCCGGTTTAATATCCCTGTGAATCACATCTTTCTTATGACAATAAGCCAATGCGTTTGTCAAACTAGCTACGTACTGAAAGCAAAATTAAGAACCCAAAAGTAAGGACGTAGACAAGCTTTCTTTATTTGAAATACATCAAAACAATAACTAAAGCAACGCAAAGCTAAGAACTAGATGATCATCACCGTGGCGGCCTGCTTCTCACTCAAATAACCATTTTTCCTTAGCTCCTTATAAAGCTCACCACCATGAGCATACTCGAGAATCAGGAAAATACGGTCTTCGTCATGAAACCATCCATAAAGACGCAAAATGTTAGGGTGATCAAGACTCGTCTGAATCTCCATCTCTCTTCTCAATTGATGATGTATTCTATACTTCTCTATCTGTTCCTTGAATAGAACCTTTAAAGCCACAATATATTTACTCTGTAAAAAGAAAAGGGTTTCTTTCATCATTTTACCTGTTAAATTGAAAACAGAAAGAAAAAAGAAAGCAAATCTAAACCTGAACTTCTCTAGCGAGATAGACTCTCCCGAATTTTCCTTTTCCGAGCGGTTTTCCGATCTCAAAATCCTGCAGAGACCATTGCTTCTTTGAATTCTCTTCTGATTGCATGTCGAAACCCTTAGAATTCACCAATTGATCGTTAGAATTTTGAAAATCGATAGCAATAAAACTTGAAATCTAAATTCTTGTTCCTTGTGTTCGTTTCCCGCCCGGTGACTCAAATGCCATAGGGCAACAACAGTTTGTGCTAAAACAAATTTTAGGCGACATACCAGTGGGAATGTACTTCCTTACAGAGACTTCACCTCTCCAAGAAAACTGATCATCAAACTTCACAAATCAGATCACTTCCCAGAAGCGTCAAAACAAAGTCATAACAACCCAAGTTAGTGAGCGAGAAGCAAAAGTTTGAAACCAACCACAACCACACTACAAGCAAACAAGTTGAGAGGGGGTAACAAACAACCTCCGTCGTCTCCGGCTGCGTTGAGGTCAAACGAGCTGGTGATGCTCCGGCGATGAGCAGATCTTTTCACGTGAGAAGTATTAAGCCTTGGACCAATTTACCTTGCCAATGACCAACTGAGCTACCCGTGCGGGCAGGATTAAGCCTGAATTTGGAAGAAGACTGTGTTTTGTTTCGATCGATTTGAAGTTTTAAACAGTGGGCGGGCTCGCAAGTGAAAGAGACGGTTTAACTAGTACGTACAAAATTTGTGAAAATACTAAATTGTCCCCCTTTTTTCTTAACCTTTGTTTGCTTGGACTTATAATAGTAAAGTTTTTATCAGTATAGTTTTTTTTGTAGATTTTTTCTAAGAAAAACTTTTTTAACAAGCTAATCGACTGTTTAGTTGTCATTTTAAAAAAAGCTTTTTTGAAAGAGATTCATACAGTACTGTTTAACAACATAAAAATAAAAAAATACTTTTAATTTTAACTATATTTTATTTTGTAATAAAAATTATTTATGCATATAAATATTATTTAAAGTTAACAATATATTAATTATTATATAATTTCAAATCATATAAATATAATGAAAATATATCTAACCAAATCTTTTATATGGATTATAACATAAGTAAAACTAATATCAAAATTAAATATTAAAATATATTTTAAAAAACTATATAATATTATGTAAATCTCAAAATAAACGTGAAGATGAGTTTGTAGGTCTTGTGAAAATTATGTGTGAAACATAAGGGCAAAAGGGACTAAAAATAGACTAATTAATTGATCTAAAAAATCTACCTGAAAAAATGCTTGTTTGAGAAGCTCCAAATTTGAGCTTCTAAAAAAGTTATTTTTTGGCTCTAAAAAAGTCATATCTATTAAATGAGTAATTTTTTATTTTACAGTCAAACACTCATTTTTCTTAAAAAAGACTTTTGTGGTGAAGAAAAATGCTTGTTGACCTTCCAACACCCATCCAAATAGGCAGTTGGTCTATTATTAATTTCTATCTGTTTTAAAAATTGGACCAAAAATTAAATCGATAAAACAAGATATTTAGATTTAAAAGATTCATATGATTGTAAAACCTACTAAATATTAAATAAATTTAAAATTTTGAAATATGATTGAAAAAATTGTTCTTATCAATTAAAAAATTTAAAATTTAAGTAAAAAAGATTGTTAAATAAAAATAATTGAATTATTTTGGTTATAAAAACCTGTTAATTTACAAAAATTGGTCGATTAATTAATAAACTAATAATTTTTTAACAATAAAAATTATTAAAGTAAATCGAATCAAAAAGTTAAAAATCGAACTAAAAAATTTAACGGTTTAAGAATTTTACTATCTAACTGGTCAAACTAATCAAATCAATTAGGTTTTTAATCATTGCTAATATGTACACTCTAAATAAAATAATAATTTAAAAATAAGATTAGTATTGACAGATGTTTAATTGATAAAGTTGACTTTTTGAATTGAATCCATTTATTTTCAATTCATAGAAAAAAATTTTAAAAAATCCAATCTTTAAGATCATATAAAAAGAGAAATGATTTTCTTTTGTTAATGTTTAGTTAATTTGATTAATAATAAATTAAACTTTTATTTTTGTTCTAATTAATTTTATTTATTTATTGAAAGAGTATTGAAGTTGTGTGACCTTAACTCTTTTTCTTCTCTTTCTTTTAAGGTTTGTATTATAAAGTTAGAAATAACAAATTAGTTCGAATGTCTACTCAAAATTGGTAGACCAAAATGGATTTAATAGATTTTAAATTAAAACTCGAGTTCAATTTCAAGCAGAATACATTCTTTTAAAATATCACATTAACAATTCAAATAAATTTAACTCAATTCAATGCTCAAATTAGAAAAAATCTACCCTAATAAAGTAAAGAAGAGAGAAAGATACATTATCCTAGAGGAAGCAACACGCCCGAGCTAGAGCAAGTTTAACTCAGTCCGGCCCAAATTATGTTTAAAATTGAAATGTCAAAATGAAGTCGTTTTAACAAAACAGAATCGTTTTTTTATTAATTGCTAAGCCTCAGATCGAGACTGACCCAGACAACCTTAGCCAGCTCGAGGCCTGAGCAATCCAAGCCTGAGCCCAACTTGAATTCAACTGCTGCTTGGCCCGTTGATCTTGACAGGGCCGAGCTCGAGACTGGGCCCTATTGTCATCTCTTAGACAAGAGAGGCTACTAAACGTTGGTTCAGAGAATAACATCAAAGTGATTTATGGCTTAGTATACAAACTAATCAACAACAATTGAGCTTAAGCGTAGGGTCATCATGTTGGGGCTACTGTATCCTGACCAGTTGTCATGCCTACTCAAATCATTCCCTAAGAGACAAGCCAAGTAGATGGTTTGTGTATAAAGATAAATCAAAACACTCATTTATCCCTAATGATGATAACATCAAACAATTACTTAAAAAGAGTTATAGCTCCAAACTACATCAAATCAAATTGTAGGTTCAACAAATCACAGCCTTATCACCAGGGCTCTAACACAGTTGAAAATTAGTAAGTTCCTGATTACATAGATGATATGATGACGGAAAAATACATGTACAAGATATACAAATGAGTAAATCCCTAATTTATCTTCATCAACTATAGTAACTAAAAAACAATGAATCCCAATTACATCAAACTATTAACTCTACTAAATAACACCAACAGAAAAATGAAGAACCATCTTTGTGGAACCAGCCTCTCAAGAGTTGCTCCAAAAATGGTAAAAAAAAATGTATGTTAGATCCACAAGGATGGCTCCAAACTGAAAAGAGACTGACTTGATATCTGAACAGGGGCAGCCAAAATACCCTCGTATACATGCTAGTACTCTATCCTAACTAATCAAAATTTAATGTCCTAAAAATCTAGGATTTAATAAGGGGACTAAGTCCATCGCCTTCCCAACCAAGCTTGAGCATGTGATCCACTACTTTTAAGCTTAACTGCAGAACAATAATCAAAAGGAGTTCGGAGTAAGGTTCAGCTTTTTGTGATCAACCATTAGAATCACAATGGACACAGATGAACATTTCATTTCAATCCATTCAAAACCGAATTTGCCTACCCACCCACTTGAACAAATATTTATGATAAATAGTGTCCTTATCCAAAATTTGGAACAACAATGAGGTATGAACAGATAACAAACAGTTATATGCAAGGTTTGTGTAAACAGGATCAAACCCAGAACGTCTTCATGAATGTGTTAAGTATCTTTGAGAGATGAAGAGGTCTCTGGATCAATACATCTATAATTTTAACAATACTCCTTTAATTAACAACATTCAAGGGGAAATATATTACTGTCTTGTAAAGTTAAGACTTTATCTCCAACCAAATTTTACACCTGGACCAGGAGCACAGTGTAAATAATATCAAACATCATTAAACTGATTGACAACACAAAAGAGTGGAAATCGAAGTTCAACTTACGGCAGGATCAGTGAAGATTATCAATTGTTTATCCACAGTTGACACCAAAAGATTGGTATTATCATTGTTTAAAGCCAGAGCCGTAATATCCTGGCCTTCTCCAAGCTTCATAACATGAAATACCTGTTTTATAGAACATCAATATTTAGTCAAACAAAAAACCATAAAAATGAGACATCAAATGCACCAAACTATGGAAAACAATTCTACAAGTGCACTAAAGAACAGTTACAATGGCAAGTTTAGATACAACATCAACATGGCATCTCTATCGAAGCCAATTCAAGCAAGCCCTACCTCGTGTCAAATCTTATAGCACATACTTTAGACAGACCCTATTACATAACATCAACATTTATATACAAAAGAGTAAATTAGGCGTGTGCTCACTACTGACATTCTTTTTTCATACCTCTAATGTATGCAGATTGAGGAAACAAAGTGAGGGCAAAGGGATGTTTAGTCTGTTGTCTTCTCGACTATCCTCTGATTCGAGCTCCATTTCTCGACTCCCTGGCTTTATTAAACTCAAATCTCGCTTGTTATTAGTATTTCTTTCATTTCCCAAGCCGGAGTTCATTCCAATCAAAGCACTATTCCCATCTATAGAAATTTCGATGCAACTCACAATTCCACTAAAAGGAAATTGGGCTCTGGCAATTGGTATCCCATTAACAGTAAAAGTACTTAGAGTATGGTGATCTTTGTTCCAAGTCATTACAACCCCCTCAGATGAAAGGCAAACGGCATCTGCCTGAACACCAATTAGCCTTCTGATCAAACGACCCCTTCTTATAGAATGCAATAGAACATCAGATAAGTGGGAAGAAGAGACAACAATTCCAAGATCCGAACTAACACAACAAGACAGTATGGATTGATGGTGGCCCCGAAGGACATGGATTGGACCCTCAATACGACGCTTCCTGTTTTTGTCTGACAGGCTATTTACAAGAGAACTGCTGGTTGATGGGGATGTGCCAGTGGCTGTGGAAAGCTCCGACCGGCTGCTTGATCGCAAAACAATATCCCTGTTGATTTTCCACAGTAACACAGTAGTATCCCTAGATCCTGTAACAAGATAATTGCTATCTGGTGAAAGTGCAAGGCAAGTGACAGGAGCACAGTGCCCAAAGGCTGTTTCTAAGGTTTTTGCTCCATCAGATGACAACAATTTGATGCTGTTATCCACATGCCCACCTAGATAAGAGAGTAGCTGTTTCATTATAGAGAGATAAAGGAGGACCACTTTCTGCAAATTAAAGTATGCTTGCCGAGTTAATATTCAAGAAAACAACTCACCAGTTATAATTTCTTTGTCATATGTTATGGAAACGACAGCTGTGCTTCTGATTCCAGAAGCAGCAAATGCTTGTGCCTGAGGAAAATGCCATTCCTCAGCACCGGATCCAGCAGGCCCTTTGAACATGCGCATGAACGTTCCACCAGCAGAACTTGATATAGGTTTTCCAAGTTGGAAGAGGAAGGGTGTACCCTGTCCATCAGGGGTGTTGGGTTGCCACTTGTGCTGTACAACATGTGCAGCTGGTGCATTTACATCAACAATTGTTATAGTATCTGAAGATGCGTGAATTGCTGCCGCAGGTAGATTGCAACGTTCAGGGGCAGAAACAGCATATGGCTTGACTTCTTTAGGGTTCCGAAAGATGGTCTGAAGTGAAAATTTGAATCAAAACACCAGGCATTACAGTGAAACAACAAGCTGTAACCTTGCTACTAAAAGAGCATGAATGTGAAGCATTACTCCTAAAGAATATATGGGAAAATAGCATCATTGTGAATTACAATATACATCTGGTATAAGAGGGTTAGACTTGTATCCTAATGTCACAATGCCTCCGGACAGAACTTAAGTGCCACTGCCTACCTGGCACATTGAATAATTATTATCCAGAAGCCACCCCCTGTCATGACGTAAACAATTTACCCAACCTTGCATTATCAAGCAGGATCAGCTCGCAAGTAGGACATCAAGGTTCTACTTTACTCATTAGGTTTAGAAAGTCCAAAAGAATAAACAAGATATCCATGAATAATCTCTGATCTCATGACAGATATTACATTAATGATCAATGGTACCAAAGAAATCTTCAGCGCATGTCACTTATATCATAGTACCACGAGAATTCAACCATTATGATCTCAACTAGTCAAAAGTAGCATTCATAGCAAATGGCCGAAATGTAAGAATTTGCACTTATAATATTTTGCCAATAGAAGACCTGCAAATGAAGAACATCTGCTAATGGCATCCTTTTCTGATGAGGAACTGTCAAGAGTTGGGATGGAGTTTGTCCAAAGTAAGCAATTTGGTCTTGCGTTGCTCGCTGTTGTACCTGTTTGACGATGCAAAAAAGTTAAACAAAATGGAAGAAAATTTCAGCTTTAAGGGCTGTTGTAGAATAGCAAAGAGACTCACTGGGTCTGGGATCTTGTCAATATCAACAGTCCCTTCATAAGTGATGTAAAAGAAAACATTGTTGGCCAGAATAGCTTCTTTGCCACGTTGTTTATAGCTGCATTTCAATTAATTAAACGATTTTACATAGGAAAGGCACAATTAATCCATAAGAGAAGGTCATTTATTCAGATGCTGCCCTTAATTCCTAAAACAAAGCAATAAGAGACAAAAGCAGAAGCTTAAGCAACAACTGAGCATACAAGGAACATACCCAAATATGAGATCAATCCATTCATGCAGATGAGCAGAAACATATTCACTCTCCAGAGCATTTCTGTGCTTATGAATGAAATCGACTGGACTTTGAGCCCAGGGAGGAAGTTTTACAGAATCTGTAAGAATAAACATTTATCACTCAGCAACTCAGCATCATTTTACCAATCACATTTAATAATTTGAAACTCATACCAAGCTTTCCTCCTAACTGTGTTGTACCAAAGTCAATCAGATTTTCATTGGTTAAGATCTCCGGAAGGTAAAAGAGCTCAGGAACCTAAGAACGCCCCCATCAAAAAGAAACAAAAAGGAAAATGAAAAGAACAAGATGAGAAAAGAAGAAACCTTCTATAAACAGATCAGCAGGCAATGTTAAAATGCAAAAATAATGAAAGAATTATTAGAAAATGGAACAAACAGTCATTCCTGTATAAACCACATCTATGCATTTATTATAAGAACTCATACCAATTCCTTCACATCACTCATGTCCTCCAGTACCCCATTCCAAGTAGCAGCAATATCTGAGAACATTCTGTCTGCATGATCAAATTTCCCACCTTGAAGTTGAATTTGAAGAGTTGTAAATGGCTCAACTCTAACAAGATAATACAAAACCTGCCATAGAAAACAAAACAATCATATGTTAACGGAATCATCTATTTTATATGATATTACCAACAAAGCCTGCCAGACTCAATCTTGTACTTCTACCAGAGTCAATCTTGTACCCGTTAAGCAGGGCACATGAACAAAATCTTCAAAACTTAGAGAGAGAAACAACTAGATCATTCAAATGAGAAATAGTGCATTCTTTGTCTATGATCTTTCTTCTATTATTAAATTGGCAATGAAAGTTCAGGTTGTATACTCTTTTAAGCATGAAAAGGAAGGGGTGAGGTGGAGATGAGAAGAATACAGGATTAGTCAGAGCCATCAGCCACGAAGTAACAGGTAAGGAAACAATTCCAGGAAAGCTGAGCCATCGGTAGGATGATTTGGTGCAAACCAATTATTTGTACGATACACTTTTAAACTTCGGTTTAGAACATCCTTGAAAAATTTAAAACATTAAAAGTCACGTGTATTCAAATTTTAACCTTATCCATGCTGAATTGTTTCATGCCATCTGAAATGCAAACTCAGTTTTGGTCGAACAAAGAAGAGCAACAACATCAAGACATGCACAAAATTTACCTAATGAGTAGGCTAATAGCTGTTATGCAATGATACAAGGCACCAGCTGTAAAAAGTACAAGCAACATACCGTCCCAGCACTTGAGTAATGCGAACCATAGTGGAACTTAGGAATGACAGGATCATCAAAACTATAATATCTCTCTTGGAACTTCTTTAGCCGATCAGGATCCAATGCACCAACAGGCTGCAAGTATCATTTCACATTATAGTAAAAGTAGAGTTTATTCCAAAATAATAGAAACCAAAACTCAAGACATGCCACCTTTGATAGATCACGATAAGAAGAAGGATCGGTAAGATCTAGACTCTTAGAACTGTAATCTGAAATGATCCATGGAAAAACTGGATACTGCAACAAAACAAACTAAATTAGAATTATATGTACAGAATTACTACACAGGAAGTAGTTACTCAGGAAGCCAACCTGAGTGATATCGTTATAGCTACGCCCAGACAGGGTATTAAGCTGCATTAGATATTCAAAATTACTAATCTGCATTTAAGTAAGAATTTAGTCAGCGTTGCAACCTTTAGGGGAGCAAATTAGAAAATTGTAAGCACTATTCCAGATACACAGAAATCCATTCTTCACTTTATACCTCCCACCTAGCCCAACGTTCCATAAGTTGAGTTCTTTTCAGAAGTTGTTCAGGTCTCTACAACAGAAGAAAAATGATATAACAGAAAGAACCGTGATTAGAAATTTTCAAACCACATTATGCAAGTGCTTATACGCACAGACATGTACAAGTCGGGGAAAATTGAAAACCTGAGTTGCTAAATAAATGTTGTTCAAATGAGGAGGACGTAACTGCACAATAGCTCGATAGGCATTTTTTCGCCCCTCTGTACTCTGGGAAGAATGAAAAATAAATCAACAATTTAATTAGACAACAGGGTACAAGATGGGACTTCTACTAAGCAAGAGTATAAGTAATACATATGAATTTTACAGATGAAGTACCCCAAAGTCAAAAAAGAAATTTGATCGGTCAACCATAAAGAGTTCAAGAGCACTTCTTCTAAGGAGATATCTGCATTGGAGAGGAATACAATGAGTTAAGCATCAGAAAGAAACAGAGAAATATCAAATATTGGAATTCTATCAAGCAGCTATAATAACCCAAATAATCATAAGAAATGGTAAATTTTATCTAGCATGAAGCAACATTTTCTACATAAAAAGGCCTTCTATAAGAAAGAAGAGCATGATACATTTTTCATAAATGAGCACGTTGAGAAATAACCATCCATAATAAGGTATTATTCCAAGCTATCAACAAAAGGGATAAGTTACAAACAAAAAAAAGATTGCAAAAGCCTCTCCTAGTTAAAATATCATGCTAGGCGACGCAGGAGCATCTAGAATCATATGAAACCCATGTGCAGGTGTGCAGGTGTCAGGATGTTGGGTAGCAAAAAATATAAACCACTCTTTGTAATCAATCATATGAAACCCATGTGCAGGTGTGCAGGTGTCAGGATGTTGGGTAGCAAAAAATATAAACCACTCTTTGTAATCAATTTTAATCAAGTACATCATTTGAATAAAGGTAAGTCAACTGAATAAAAAGGAAGAGCACAAAATTAGTTATTACTCTATTCCCTCAGTATCATTCAATATTCAAACTTATCAGCCCACTGGAATAGAACTCTACGATATCAAATGAAGTAAATATTTGTAAATTTGTTAAGGATATCAAATAAGTAAATATTTGAAAAATTGTTAAGGAACTCAAATAGTTCAAACCAAAAAATATGCTACTTCAATGGAACTTGTGAAAGCTACGAAGGTTCACCTTCTGCTATAAATCTGATGAAGGGCAGAAATCAACCAGTTGCGGTCCTTTTGTTGGTCTTTTGATTCAGAAGATTCCGTTCCATCCATGGAATTGATATCAGTGGTATCAACTATAAAATTAATTCTCCTACTTGTAACCTAAAAGACATAAAAGACGATAAAATATCAAAACTAGATCCAATTACAATCAGAGTCTAAGAAAAATAGCATCAGTTTCTAGTTTTCTTCATAAATAAACAAGCAACAGTAAAGTTAGTTTACATCCTACTTCTGGTGACAAAAAGGTAATCTTTTTTCTCCCTCTATTTTCTGCAAAGCAGGAGACAATCAAATGAATGTGCTGCACTTTTACGCATAACTGTTGGAAGAAGATCCTCATACCACAATATATAGGATATCTAAGCCAAATTCCCAGTACACAGTCTACTTTTAACCCATTCAGCACGGCAGTCAATGGACAAGCATCTGACTTTCTAACTCATCCACCACAGGCTGAACTCAAATGTCAACAAATACCAACTGTATCAGTCACTGCTAGATGCTTCACAACACCTATTACCAACAGTTCTTACAGACAAGTTTTAAAGTCTAACGGTATGTTAGTGACAGCATCAAATATTTTATAAACAATCCTTCATGGATGGTTGTCTTTTCTGGACAAATTTAACATCCGAGTTCTCACTGATCTATGTCATATTTTCGAAAGTTCTATTCAATGTGTTCTTCAATTTTAAGCGTAAAAGATGGAATATGTAAGCACAAAAGGGAACAGCCTTGGAGATTGTTGCTATAAATAGTACAATGCCAGAAAGGCTGATAATTGCTTGTAAATCTTACTTGAAAGGTTCCTCGTATAACCCTCAGTGGTCGAACCATAGATGAAGGAAGCTCCAGAACAATTCTTTCGTCAAATTCACTCGGGATGTATCCTGGTGCAACTGGTGATGGTGTTTCTAAATCCTTGTCAGCAGGAAGTTGAGTATCACCTGACTCTGATGGCTGCAAGTTTTGGTCTGTCATTCCAGATGATCTTGGCTGGCTATCCACACTATTTTGTACATCATAGGTTCTAGAATCCAAATTATCAAGCTCCCCGTGTTCATCATCTTCATTGAGTTCATCCATTGAGATTACTTCAGCGGCCAGAACTGGCACATTCCCTTTATTAGGGTGGCTTTCAACTTGATCATCATAATTGGCAGCAGCACCAAAATGATCTGACCCTCTGTAGTTCCTCTTCAAGCATCTTCTCATCCTTGAAGAACTCTCCATAAGGTCTAGCTTCCAGAAAACCTACTCCAACAAAGTGATGACATTTCTTAAAAGAAATTTCTGAAGAATAATGAATAAGATATATTGCAAAAGGAACAGATTGATATATCAAGATTTTAAATATCAATATATAGGATCATGGAGATTAATGGAGTAGGATTGCAAGCATCTCAAAACATACACGTTCAGGACTACAAAATTTATCTCCAAATGGCGCAAACAGACTTTGCATCTCAACCAAGCAATGGACAAGCTTGCACCATGCACGAATTCCGCGAGAAAAACGATGCCTAGCTATAACATGAACTTGAGCACGCCGGTCAACCTAAAGAAAAAAAGGAGATAAGCTATGTTTTTGTGCTATCTTGTTACGTTATGGTAAGGTGATTTAAGTAGTCTCAAACCTCTGAACGCTGCATGTTTCTTGCTAATGCAAAACTTGCAACCAGAATTGCAATAAATTTATAGGATAGGGCATTGAAATCTTTCCCATAGACTGATCTTGTGTCAACTGGCTGCAAACATTCCATCCAGGCAACTCCCATGGCCTCAGCTGTATTCCATCTCCTCACCCGCTCCATGTCGCTAGCATTCCTTCGCTGGGCAGATGTTGCCATTGCAACTGCACTAAGGCCCCTTCCAGAACCAATCTTAGCATTACGTTCAAGATCACGTGCAGCAGCCAATGCAGCCGCTTTTGCAGCAGCCTTATCCTTAGGAATAGCTGGGGCTTTGTTAGGCACCTCCTGGGGTTTGTGAAAGCTTGAAAATGTGTGCAACCTAGTTGATTTCCTCTCAAGCAAGGAAGAGTCACGCTTGAGCTGTGCATGTGCAGCAGGAGCTGGGGTTTCTGCACCCGAGGCACCAGCAGCAATCATTGCCAGAGCCATTGCAGCTGGTGGAGATGCAAAAGCAGCTGCCCAAGCAGGAGAGATCATCGAGATAGCTGCCTGGAGGAAACATAATTGAAATGCATTAACAGCTTGCAGATAGTCCATGATTGAACTTGAACCAACACAGGAACTTGCTGACATAATTTGTCAGCATAGTGCTCTGAGTATCACAAGAAAAGACACATGTAACAAATGCAAAGGGCTAATGGAAATAGATCAGGAAAAGTAGCACCAAGTTAGATGATTCTTGGTAGCACTCACGTACAGCTTCTACATTCTATGTCCAATTTAGGGAGGCAATCAAAATAAAGATCACAACAGAGAGCCCAGAAGGCCAAAGCTTAACAGTTAAAGCCTCTCTAAGCATGTATCTGGAATATTCACTTCTGTGAATTCCTCAGTTTTACTTCTTCCTAACTTTTTTTCCATCTTCAACGACCACATGAAGCAGGTAAACATCCCTAAAATATTAATAGCCCATTTTCTTCTTCCATATGGAAAATATAATTCACCACAAAAGGTTTATTCTATCACTCTAGAGTACATTATCTATATAATGGTCAATGACAGCTTCTAAATATTTTCACAGAAATATTTAATAGCACAAAGCACAACTATCTGTTTGGGAATTTTCTGCCCAAATAAGGAGGCCACAATATCATTTACAAGCAATAGAAACCCTTCAGCAAAGTGTGTTAAACGTCGCAAACAAATATGTGGAAAAGAAAACTTAACCAAAATTTATTTGCAAATAACATAATTTAATAGAAGCCAGCATTGGTACAAGTAATTTGTTTGCCAACAACTCCCTCAGTAGTGACTGCATGGGAGAAGGGAGCTAGTAGTAAGGTCATAAGATAAGGTGTAGAGTAAGAAGATAACAAAACCTCCAGAGGAAGTGCATCAGCAGCTAAAGCGCGATCATCAACAGCAAGAGGATTTGATCCATCAGTAGTAGCAAGTTCATGAATTCCAGCAAGAATTGGTCGCCACCTCCGAAGAATTGCAACAAATGGTGGTAAAATAGACTCAAGGTATTGCCTTCGCAGAGGTTTTCTGTCTCTGCCAACTGCATGCCAGATCTGCAGCGTACATTTCAGACTAAAATAATATAAAAACATTCTGAAAGTACCAAGAAAAAAGAACCATGTCCATATGAAGGAAGCAGGTGAAAGAGCAGTAATAGGGAAAAAATTTGATAAGATCTCAAAATCAAATTATTGAGAAAAAATATACTTGAGCTAAGAAGTTAAGTATAGTGAAGAAGACATGCAGAACTAACCTCAGAATAAAGAACACAAGATGCAACCAACACCCTCTGTCTCTTTGAATCAGAAATCGCCATGTTAAGAATAGGTGAAAGTACACTGAAAAAAGCATTGTTAAACAGTTTAACTTCATGTATTGATTAAAAACAATGTAAAAACAACCAGAAAGAAATTCCAAATGCTGTGATCTCACTATGTACAAGAATTGATTGGAGTGCATCGTAAAATCCTGAACATGCAGTACGAGAACGACCATAAATCCAAGTATGCACACATATAATGAGGGATAATGAGGGAGGGGGTTAAATCACAACAGAAAGCATATGATTTTTTTCTTTCACATCTTATGCAGGAACATGGTTTCCCCTGACTACCTTTCATCACCCATATAGGCTTTTGAAATTGTGACAAAATATGGAGAACGAAGCACTCATAAAAATGAAAGAAAAATCTTGAGATGTACAAGATATAATCTGGTGAAGGTTTATAATTTTGATAAACAAAGAGTGGAAATTTTTAGGGTTTGATTTTTTTTGACAGAAAAGAAGAGGGCTAAAACCTCGGGTTTGGGCCTGGGCTTTTTTTGACAAGACTACCCAAAGGCATCAAAAAGTGAGCATGTGGCATTCCAAGACTAGATCAACAACTAAGTATGCCAAAAATCACTAAGCTAATTAATCCTTATGCCAGTATAATGAAGTTCTCTTACTTAAAAAGAAGCTCCAGGAATAAGTTCACATTTACCTCCACAACAAGGCTGACCGAGGTTGTCTCATTAACATAAGAGCACTACTTTCGGTGGACCCAGCGTTGCCTCCCTGCTGATGAAATCCATCTGATGTCCCATCCTCAACAGATATATTCCTCATAAGCATACCAGTTTCTCCATTGTCCTCCTCCCTCATTGACAGAAGTACCATGCGAAGCATGCACAAAAATGGTTGGTCGCTGTCCAACAACTGGTATAGTGCTGCCATCCCACCCATTCCAGTACCTGATCCTCCACCTATTCCAAGACCACCCCCAAGTCCAGAGTCATCTAATAATAAAGCTTGAAGCATTGATACAGACTTTTTAACCAAAGGAAGTTCAATCCAGCTTCCATTTTCATCTTTTTCCAATGCAGACCTCCAAGATTCCCACCCACTGCCGCCACCACCAAATACAGCTGCTTTGGGAGCGAGCCCAACACCATACCATAGCCTGCTCCTGTATTTCCAGCCTTCAGACAAGTCCATAGCACAGCTCCCATATGATACAAAAGCACAAGAAACTGATTCATAAGGTTCAGCTGCTGCTGCGGCAGTGAGTCGTTCCATCACAGCCGCAGAGATCTGCCCACTAGCATCAGCCATAGAAGCAAGGACCTAAGACAATATTTCCATTAGTGCATAAGTAGAAAAATTAAAACTCTGATGAAAAAGAACAGTATAGCAAAATATCTCCTAAGTAAATTACATAAGTTAACAGCTTTCTGAATGAGAGTGTGCAGCAATAAAACAGAGAGGGCAAAATAGAATATACATACATCAAGAGGTAGCCCTCCAGAATCACCCGATCTGCGATCACCTAGAGTTTCAAATGAATCTCTACCAGCTGAAAAGCTTGAGCTATTGTTCAGTGGAGATACAAGAGAAAGAGGGGATGGAGAAGTATCAACACGTGATGCACAAGAGAGTTTGCTCTGCAATCGCAAATGATCTTCAACAAGCATCAAAATCACAATAGCATTTTCAACCAATGCCACAGAAAGCTGAGCAGCATTCTCCGCTTCTGCTCTGGCGTCTTTCGGCGATAAACCCTCAGCTGCAACGCCAGCAGCTGCTGCAGCAATAACTTGCGTCTGCAGAGAAAGAAAATGAATTGGCTATAGAATGTTGTAGTCCTCACAAACAACCAACAAAAGAACTCAAATTCAAACAAAATGAAAAAAATGCAAGAGTTTTTCTGTGAAATATTAACACTGATGTCTACCCAAATGCATTTTTCTGTATAACAGCCCTGGATACTCGAGCCTGGCATCAAACTTCACAAAGATTTGAAGCTTACTATCCTCTTATCATGATTAACAAGTTAGCAATACAAATTAACCTTAAACATTGTTGAGAAAGCAACATTCACACTTTACTAAGTTTAAACATCCACAATATGGACTTTATGTCCAAAGTTCAAAGTTGTTTTGAGTTTACACATGAAAGAGTAAATAAGAGTTGTATTTTCTAATTAAATTCATAAGTTTTTTTCCCCACTTCCCCCACCCCTTTGCAGAACAATGGAACAGCAAGAAGCTGGAGGTCTGCAATCTACAACTTCCAGCCATTTTGTTATTCTGATATTGGTAGCAAGTAACCCAATCATAGATGAAGATTGTGGTGTCACAATGTTAGGCTTGTGCATTACATTACTTTTTTTTTTGGTGCAATTGTGCATTACATTACTACATTATATTGTCTCACACCAATATAATGCGCATGACCCAGCCAAAATGAATCAAAATGCAGAAAACTTCTAAATAGATATAATAAACAGACTTCTGGATTTTCTCTTTGTTACCTGAAGCTGTAGTTCTCTAGCAGCAAAATCTAGTAAGCCACCCAAGAGCCTTCTTTTAAATATAGGCAGTGATTCTTCGCGTCTGCTCAATCATAAAGAAGATTACCAGATTGAGTAATCAATTTGGTATAACCCATCAAGAAGAAAAGAAAAGGAATAATTGCCGCCCAAATTGTTAGATTTAAAACTTAAACCAGTTAAAACTAAGATACAGAGAATAGAATTCATAAACTGCAATCACTAAATGCAAAACATTATTGAAAAAAACAAAATGCACTAATTTTCTGGTGGCTATCCAGGCAGGATCTTTACTCAGTATGCAGGGGCCACCAACAATGAAACACTGATTCTTTCTTATGAGAAATAATCACATGAAAAAATGTAAAAAGCAGCAGGTAATACTAATCTTAATCAAAGAATAAAACATCAACAACAACAAAAAATTTATTGTACTTTGGAACAACCAAAAGATCCACTTATCAGCTTCTAAGCTTGCAATTCTACACAGGCAAAGTAACTCATTTGATGTTAAGAAAACATCTGTTGTTCTGAATCAGTGTCAGTGCACCATAAGTCATTACATCATATTAAAAAAAATATCTGTAAGGAAGCATCGTATGTGGTGCATATTCAAAACCTATAGAGAATTAGCTATATCAAAAACCATCCAAATGCAAGATCAATAGGCCACAGAAATTAATACTACCATAGCACGAGTCAACAGCATGGCCAAGCAGCAACAGAATTCAAATGGGATCCAGATTAAAAACACCAGTTTCTTACAAGAATAAACAGAAAAATGAGAAGTTAACATAAACCAGTCAGAATATATGGCCATACCTATGTCGCTGATCTCCTGTGCTTGACCCTCCAACAATAGATAGCCACTCTGCACAATGAATTGTAGCTTCAATATCCTGTAAAACAGAGGCAACAATAAATGAACTAGAAGCACAAGCATAGATCACTACTTGTACTGGTGGAATGCAAGTGCGCAGATAACTTGGACTAACAAATGCCAACAGGCTTCATGTTAATTTCCAACAAGTCATTCACAAATTAGGTCAAGTCCAGTACGAAGACAAATTTTAACTGTTCACTCATGAGGTGCAAAGTTTGATGAACGTAAAACATAATATCGTTGTCTCCAAACATATTCATGCACATTTTATTCATACATTACATCTAAATTCTATCCTGTCTCAAGTAGTGGAGCAATTCATGGTAGCAATAGAAATCTTACTCTTACCACATTTTCAAGAAAAAGAGGATGCCAAATCTTAGAGCACAAAGAACCACTAACAATAAGAACCATATTGTATAAATAATATAAAATAGCATCAAAGGCACCAACTTCTAGCATTTCATAATTCAAAAGAGCAGCACAAAGGAATTTGTTATATATCTATATCTGAAAACTGTAAAGCAACTAATGGCAACAAAGCAGGCACATAATGTCAGATGGCTAAACACACACGAAGGTATTTGTAAGCCAAACAGCCAGGAAGCATAAAATAGAAGGGATAAATTAAATGGCTCATTCTAGACTTGAATGACATTCTTCCCTTAAACTTTTCAGAATTTCTTATTCTTAAATCTAACACATAAAAACATAGATAAATATTTACCTTCCAACCATCCTTCTGGCGCATTGAGTGCTCCAGCATTATAATCAGGAAGTTGTGTATGAGGTCCTCTATGTCCCCTAAGCTAGTCAAACTGGAACTTTTGGTTGCACCCATCTGCAAAACCAAGCAACAAAAACCTCAACACGTAGATGTTTAATAAAATGTTACTCCCATAGTGATAGTCAAACTTTAGCCATTTGAAGACAAAACTGATTGGAATTACTTATATCTGGATAGTGGTTACAAATCGCACCTCGTAATTAGAGATTAAGACCTCCAGTATCCACTCAGGCCATTCCTCCATTCCCGTCAGGCTACTTCTGTTTTCTGGATGACTGCAAGCCAAAAACAGAAGATCCTGAAATCATATAGAAAGAAGTGACTCAGAAAGTACAACCAAATATCAAGAACTATGAGTAATGAGGAGAACAAATTAAATGAACAAATTTTGAAGATTAAATCAAGAGAAAGCAACAAAGAGAGGTTGACTTCACTCTTGAAGATAGATGACTAAATGGTAAATACTGTGAAGAGTACTGCTCTAATTCTTGTCATCAATACCTTACAGAAGAAAGAATAAGCTAATTCACAAACTTCTTTTTCTGAAATGAATTAATGATCCACGTGAATCTTATACATCTTGTTAAAGACAAATGAGGCAAGTAATCGACTAATGATCAGTTCTATAAATGACAACACAGAGTGAATTGAATGGTATAGGTCTAACTGAGATTCTGCAAGCAAAATTCAAACAAGTACTAGCATCATCACTGCCTATTCCATGTTGCATAGGAAGTCAATCTGGTTAAAAGATTACACCAGAAATATCAGTTTTTGTTTAGAAAATGGATCTGTTATTTCCAAGTAAAAGAAAAGGACAAACATCCACGAACAGAAGTGGTTAAAGAGATGCATGAGTTACACTAAGCATAATCAAGGAGAAACATATGTGTATTACCTGCAATGCTCGACTTTGCAAATCCCTAGATGCATAAGGCAGTGAACGCAATAAAACCAACAGAAGTTGCGAATGTTCAAAGCGGTGACCAGAATCATAGAAGTTCAACCCATCCTCTGTTGAAGAAGCATTTATCTGCAGAAAATATCAAGTTTCATGTATTGGACATCTATGAATTTCACCAGATACAACGTATATTTATGAAGCCACAGACGGAATAATAAACCAATCCCTAAAATTTGCGAATATTGATAGTTCAAATGACCATCAGAAGCTTCAAACACCAACTTTGAATGTTAGGCATTGGATGACAGAATTATCCCTTTCAATTCAATGGTGTTCAAAACAGAGCACATGTGGTGCTTGCAAGATGAATTATTCATGACATGAAGCACAAACTTCACTAAGGTCAGAAAATTCCAAATTTGAGGATAAATCAAAATTGAGATATAAACCATGTATTATGAGTTTTTAATGGGTCATACATTACGCACAGACAGATTCTGAACAATTCAGCACCCACAATCAACTGAAGGAAGAAGAATACCGAGGCTGCTAATAAAGCCGTGTACACAGTGGCAGTCATAAGCCTGTTTGGCGCAGCCTGGAATGCCTTCTGCATTGCAAAGAGTAAAAGAGAAACTTTGTCATCAAACATTGTACTACCTTCTTGCAGCACTCCACTCAATAAGTTACTTGTCATGTCAGATGCCTGCAAACCAAATTTCAAATCCCCTGATGTTATTAGGGCACCTAACAGTCCGATTACAGCAACAACAATACCATCACTATTGTCAACATTGTAGACGTTGTTTCTTGCATTATCAGCACTAATTGAAAGACTAATCCCACCCAAATTCTTCATGAAGGTATTTTCAGAAACAGATGACAGCCTCTCAATGTTTAAGCCAGCAGAAGTGGCTCCAATTCCACAGCTGTCATAAGAAGGTTCATTTTGAAAATCTTTTTCGTGTGAAGTAAAGTCTCTTTCATTCAAAGTTCCTGCTTCATCATTGCAACTTCTTTCAATAACTTCACTAGCACCATCTTTTTCTGTTTCTTGAACAGCCAAAAGATTGTCACTCTTTGTCACTTCTTGGATGTTATGGTCACCAGCTTTTGCTTCCCGCTGAAGCAGTACAAGAAGCGTTTCCAACCCACCGCAATTTATGAATGCCTCAGCAAATGTGTGAGCTCTGGTTGCATTTGGTTGTATTACCAGCCTGTAGATAAGATGCAATACCCTAGCAATCTGGATAGAGACTGCAATGAGTCAGTTTCATCAGATAAAGGAATGGTTCAGAAAACATCATAGCCTATCCACATGGCCAAACTACAATATAATGCTTGTTATTCATAAGTGTGAAAGTAGAAAACATTAAACAGGCAGATCTCAAGGAAAATCTACCAAAAAAATGTTGTTAAGTTAGATACTGGCACAATGAAGACTTTAAATGACATGATTTTATGTAACTAAGATGAAAAAAATTGCTCACAACATTTGAAAAACACTTGTTCAAGCATAAGAAAACAGTTTTAATGATTTCTATATAAAAATTGGATAGGTATCACGCCTAGCTTAAGGGTGTAAAGCCTTTATCTCATACAGTTATATGTATGGTGCTTGTTAACTTCCAGATGCCCTCTAGTTCCCGCATCAAAAAAAAATTGCAGAGGGATCATACACGTTTAGAAGCCATCTACTGGAACTTAACAATATAAAGATAAGCAGATATAACTATAAATCACCAGGAGGAAAATGAAGATAAGTTACCAACTTAACATGATATTTTAGTTAGGACATGACAAGCAGAAACCTGAATAGATGTTCTAGATGACAAATTGGCAGACAACTATAACCACTGCATTTACCTGATTAGGTTGAGGGCAATCAACCATGAATCTTAGTAGACAGCGGAGGTCATCTGCAGCCATTGAAGGAGGTGCTGCAACTATTAGAAGTTCAATGATCACTAGAAGTTCATCAACCAAAGCGTTTAATTCACCCACTGGACGTGCTGCCCCATTGAATGAGAATGTGCGCACGGAGTCCTTCTCAGCAACTGTCCAATAGCATCTTCTACAGCTGTCAAGAAGCATCTGAATAGCATTGGCATCTCTCATCACTGTTGACTCTGTGAAAACCATGTCTGCCAGGGATGACAGAAGTTTCTTTTGCAGTCCATAGCTGCATAAACTCCATATTTTCAGATCCAATAAGAGAGTACTGAATAGCTGCACCTTTAGAACATGATTATGCTTCTGAGATTGACACAACGAAACAACTGCTGCAACAAGCTCCTCATCTCCCACACCATTAAGCTTTCCAGCATCTGACAAAGACAGAGTTTGGAGAAGATAGTTTAATATTTTAGAAAGAATTTCAGGGCCTCTGCCACGGCACAACTCTTCATTGTTTCCAGGGTGTTGAATAGCTGTGGCAACAATTCGAAACACCGGGGCAGCCAGAGCAGCTGTTGCCAATGACAAAGGAAGATTTCCAATTTCGGGTTCCAGACTATCTTTATGCACATTGCTTACAACCATAGGAAGTAGAGACAAGGGACCACCATAAGCCAAAGCCCATAAAGCCTCCACCGACCGCATTCGCGTAGCAACATGAACTTGCCCAAGAACCTCAGCAGGTCGCCGAAGAATGCCTAAATCATCATATGGAGGGATCTTCAGAAATACATCCAAAAAAATTGAATCACTCTAGGGATTTAATACACCCACCACACCAAAATTTTCCCATGAACTAGTCAAAGTTCAGTAGCGTTACTAGTTTATTTTATATTTTGAGAAAATGAAAGATTTCTAACAACACTTTGGTGATTCTCATGTCTCAAATCAACATCCAGTAACATACTTTAGAAAGAAGGAGCAGTTCAAATTGGGATTCAACTACACCCGAGAGAGCAGGCAGAGAGGGAGAGAAATAAGCATCTTTCTGGGCCACCCAATAATACAGAAACAAGAGATAGGACCCTGAAATAAAGACAAAGAAACTAAAAACAAAGACATGACTGCACACCTGTGGCACCAGAAGGGGAAGCATCTGGACAAAAACGGCCACTAAGCAATGCTGGGTGATAGAGGAGATGAATGTAACCTCCAATTTCTGCATCCAAGAGGGAACTTTCTTCTGCTAAATTGCGAGCATGATCATTTGTTGCTAACCAAGGAAGCCCTGCACCGTGACCAAAAGTAGGCAGTGCATCCCCACCTCTAGATGCCAAACGAGCCATTCTTTCTGAGCCAATTGGCTCTTTAAATATATAAATAGGCCCCATCTCAGCAAACAAGGGACACTGACGACGACGACGTTGTAAGCCAGCCATAGTAGGGGGTGGATTTGTCCCAATGCAACAAAATGCAAGGGGCTTAGAGATCTTAGGGAACTCAAAAGGACGACTTTCATACAAGGATCCATCAATATACAACCTCAATTCACTCTCAGGCTTTCCAATGATACCTTGCTTGCAAATATGTTCTAAACCAATGAAGTACCAACATTGTGGCTTGAATGCATGAGTAAAATGCAAAGAAGCCTTCCTCCCCTTTCCACTGCCACTTTCAACAACCAAGAATTGTGCATGAAAGTATGCTTCTATTCCCTGATTATCAGCAGACAAGAAACTGAACAACCGTGGCATGTGGGCAGTGCCTTCACCAGCAAGTGCACTGGCAGCTGCTGCTGCTGACATAGCAGATGTTTTCCCTGACTTAGCTGCAGCTGCAGCAGCAATGGCAGCTGCAGCAGTAGCTGTGTTCAATGTATCAGCAAAAGATTCAATGTAGATCCATGTAGCAAATGCATACCCACTTGTAAATGGCCACCGGCTCTCCCCAGGACCAAGTAAACCCGAGTTTTCACCATCAAACTCAAAAGTACATGCTGGTCCTTTTGACTCCTTTCCACTGATTGCCTTCTCCAATGCAAGCATTAAGTAAGATGCCCATGGAGTTTGAAGCAACTTCCTGATGACTTGAAGCCACCTCCGCAAATCAATTACACTGAGTGAATGTCCTGCCAAGTATTGGATGCAGTGGCATAAAGGAGTTCCATCCCATCTCATATGCTCTGCTGAGCCAGTATCCTGAAGAAAGATCTTCTCTGCTGACGCCAAAAGAACTCCCAACAGACCTGCCATGAAGCACATTGCTCTATTTCTTGTACAAGCTCGTAATATGACCAGAAGCCCTCTAGCCATTCTTGTCCTAGGAGACATAAAAACCTCGGTATCACTTAGCCAAGGAAGCCAAGGAATAAGCTCTCCAGCTACAATGGCAGCCCGAGAGTTCAGCATGACACTAGGAGGGTTGCTATCCTCATCCTCGAAACTCTCAACCCCACCCATTGTGGCCAAGAGTGAATCAACAACAGAGTAAGCAATGCTCTCTGCTTCCTCCCCCAATCCAAAGCTTTCAACTCCACTCACAATGTTCTTCAGCTTGTCCAAGCTTTCGGGCTTCCCCATAATAGCAGAATCCACTAGATGCAACAACTCTGGAGATACATTAGGCATCGCTGATTTTGGCTTAGCCTTTTGAGGTGAATCAACAGGGGAATATCCCATGTCTGTAAAGTAGGCATTATCTAGACTAGTTGATGAATTTGATTGCTTAATTGTATAACCATATTGGGCCTGGGGTCCAGGGCTTGATGTATAACCATTATGTCGAACTACAGAGAATGAGGAAGGATCATCATACTCAGAACTAAAAGCTCCAGAAAAGTTCTGAGATGCTTCTCCAAATCCATCAGATGAAGGACTCTGATAGTCCACATTTGATGATCTGTTTGACTCCATGTGATGGGATTGAAATTCAACAGTAGCCCTTTCATGATCTTTCAGTGACACTTGTTCAAATTGATCTTCTTCTGCAGCAGTGACCACAGAAACACAATCATCCCCGTGTGACTGTCCATTCCTATACTCTATGTCCACTTCACCATCACCATCGGTATTCCTATCACCTGGATAAGAAGTTCCTACTTTATCTTCTACAACACTAACGACAGTTTCATGGATACCCACTTCGTCCCTCTCTGAAAATTTTCCAATGTCCTTCTTCTCTTCTTCGTCTTCCATCTTGTGACGTTGTGTAAAATCTAACACCTACTCATCCAAACTATTTATAACCAAAACACCTATCAATTGAAGTCCAAAAAATGAAACCAACCGTCAGTCCTGACCCTTCAACAAGGTAAAGAGAACACAACAGAAAACGAAATGTGTCCATAACTAATAGAATGCCGTAAATCATACTAGCAGTGACGAATTATAAATTGTAAAGAAAGAAACTATGAAGGAAATTTATATTTGAAAAAAGAAATAGCAAAAGAACACCCAGATCACCCCATGAACAATTCGAAGCAATGTGGAACTTAATCTCTAGTAGACTTCCCTACAAGAAATTCAGTTTTCCGCACCACATATGACTAATGTACTTTTCGTTCCTTTTGTGTCATCTTGAACTCGATCAAATGAAGTTTTAATTCAAGCAATGAAAAGGGTGCAATAAAATATACGGATCTACCTTGTCAAGAACGTACATTCGATTCCAAAGGATAGGAATCAGCCGATTATCCATATAATTCAGATTATCTGACCAAGATCCGCCTTATGAATGCAGCTGATCGAATAAACCACACTACTAATACATAACAAACCGAAGAAAAATAAAAGACACAATCGGAAACCAATTACTCCGCGGAAGCAGATCGGAATTAAATTAGTATTGTTCTTGAAAACAACAGTATGAGACGGCCAAAAAAAAGGGGAAAAAAAAAGAACAAAAGAAAAAATAAGTTCTGAGAACGGAGAAGAGAGGATCGGAGAAAGAGACGAAATGGAAGGCGAATAAGGCGCGAGAGTGGAGGTGGATTTACCAAAGTAAGAGGCTAAGGCTATTCCTCTCTCTCTTGGTTGCTCAGTCAAACACTACAATGGTTTAAGGCGCTAGTTAATAGTCAATACCTGGATACAAAAACAAAAACTCATCACCATCCCACCTGACCCAACTAATCTTTTATACAATGCCCATTTTCCTTCCCTTGAACGTAACGATAAATGGAAGATTATGATTGGAAGCGTCGAAATTAAGAACTTTAACGATACCTCTTGACTCTGAGTTGCGACCAGAGCTCAAATTGAGATCCTGATTCCTGAATTCTACAACCTTTTGGGCTGAGAGATGGAAATCGGAGACGAGATTCTCGAGCCCGGGTTCATGAATAAGGGCTGAAGCATGAACCTTGATTCAAATTAGGGTTCTCTGGAAGCAGTTAAGAGGCCCAACGTTGATTCATCAGGCCCAAGATAAACATAAGCTATTTTTATTTACTTATTTTAAACTGGTAAATAAATGTCATTTTGAAATTTATTTAAAAATATGAAATCCCGTCTCCTCATTTTCTGTATATTAATTTTAATCAAGGAGGTCAAATTTGATCCGACTCGGCCCAATTTTGGTCCGGGTTAACTATGCCATATGTAGGCCACGGACTAGGCCCAACATTGATTCATCAGGGCCAAGACGAACATAAACTATTTTTATTTACTTATTTTAAACGTGTAAATAAATGTTATTTTGAAGTTTATTTAAAAATATGAAATCCCATCTCTTCATTTTCTGTATATCAAATTTGGCCTGGCCTGGCTCGGTTTGATTTTGACCTAAGTTGACCAGGTCACAGGCCATTACTTCAAAAATAACGTCATTTTTTATGAATGACGTTGTTTTCGATCTTTTTCTTTTAAAAAAATATGATGGGTCCAGTTAGCAGGCTTGTGGATGGGCATTCCTAATTTTAGCTCTTTTTCACATATTAAGTTATCAGGGGATTCATACTCAGTGTTGTTATTGTTGTTGTATCGCATACTGAGTTGTTTTACTTTTTCGTTTGTAGTAACAAATTTACCAACTTTATTATTTTATGATTTTTTTAAACTAGAAATTGATTATGTCACTCAATAATCATTACTTTATAATATAGTTTTCAATTTATATAAATTTAATAATTCACCAACTTAATTTTTACAATTTTTATTTAAAATGTTTTATTTGATTTAAGAAGCATAACTTTATAATATAACTGTAAATATCTAAATATTTAATTGTTTATTATTAAAGTGTTTAATAAAATTATTTTTTAACCTTTAATACATTTAAATATAATTTGCATGTTATGTTGTAATCAACTTATTAAACATAATGTATATAGAAGTTAATTACTTTCAAATGTTGGTTTAACATTTTATAGTGTTAATACAAAATATTTTATTTATGTGGTATAAACGCTCGTTGCACTATATTTAGATCTATCGAAAACAATATTTCTACTATACAAGAGTATGATTGTATAATATAAGTATCATGCTCGTTTCTATGTCATTGTCTTTTAGTTATGAGTTTATTTTTAATTGGAAACTAGGTGATAAATGAGGCTTTAGGTATCAAAGTATGACTCCATAAAAAATTAGACCACAAGACTTCAATAGAGTTGAAAAATAACAACTAAGTGTGCAACTAAAGAGTTAAAGCCTCTAAAATTATCCGTCCATTTTCTATTGCAAATCAATGAAGAAACTTTTGTAGGACAATTTTGTCCTTTTTTATAAAGTTGGAAAATATTAATTGCATTTTTTTGTTTTAAAATAAATTATCAGTTAAGTTACATAAGTTGATCAAGATAGAAATAATAAAGTGACCTGATAAATTATCTAGATTAATGGGTCGAAGTTAGTAAAAAAAATGAGTTTCTTTTAGTATAAACCTAATCCATATCGGCATTATTAAGGGGAAATCCGATATGGAAGTAATATATATGTTAAAATCTTCTGCAGTTACTTATATCAATCGTAAGCATGCGGATCTCTGACCTATTAAGAGAGCTTGTGTATTGAGGAAACTATAGAAAGATCAAGATCAGGCATCGATAAACAACTTCTTCAATTGTCCCGGGAAGATTGGAGTTCGTTTTAGCATCAAAAACTGTTTCGGATCTTAGAATATAACCGAAATCAGATATTTCGTATTTTCTTTATTTTTACCCTTTTATATATAATCTTGAGTACGTAATAAAATCTGTGTTACTTATTACAACTTTAAGATAAAGCCGCGGTAAATTTCTCAGGTGAAGAAGCTTAAAGATGTGAATAATAGGGCCAAACCAAAGCTAATTACCTTACTAGAGCCACCTAGTCTCTCCATTCTAAAATTGATGTTTAATACAAGGGTAGACAGTGAGACATGATTCTCTGTTCAATATTATGATGTCTTATTTTGTCCCATAAATTTCAGTCATTTATTTATACGGATCCCGCATTTATTCATGCAAGATTCACATAAATAAATTACTGAAATTTATGAAACAGAATAAGATACCATAAAATTAAACAGAATATCTATACTCGTAAGACAGTAGCCTCATCTTCATCGCCTGCTCGAGGATCCATGAGCTATCTTTATCATTGCTTATTTGAAATGCTCAAACGTAAAACTAAACGTCGACGTCAATTCAATCAGGCTTATCTAATTTTGATCCAACTTAAGATTACACCAAATTTTTTGAACTTGATCGAAATTAGGCCCAAATTTAAGGTAAAACAAATTTGGACCGACTTTGAATCATCCATGGTCCAATGCTCCACCTGTTGCTATCTCCATACCATATTTATATATTCCTTCTTGGTCTGTTCCACTACAAAGATACCTGGACCCGTGATCCCCAACGTGACTAGGAGATCTCGTGTACATGTTGTGTCAATTGTCAAGAGGGTATAAGACAACCATCCTTCGGACACACTGCCTCTTTAGTCCATACACAACTGTCCCGTCAAGTGGGTCTAATATTCAAACATTTGTTTTTTAATACTAATTATAATATTAAACTAAAAATATTATACCGACTTCCAACTTGTAATAAAAAAATTTAACATTAAATGTTCTATCGAATGATCCGGCGAATTATGACAAGTTTATACATTTATTATACGAACATCTCATAAGATTAGGAATGACTTTCGAGTTCGAGTTCGAGTTCGAGTTCGATCTTAAGGTCAACGGGTTAAACTCGAATTGATTAAGTCTTGAATTAAGCCTCAAGCCTGATCTTTCAAAAAATAAAGTTGACATCTAACTCAAGCTGTTCATCTTCAACTCGAGGCAAAGTTTAATAAATTATAAGAAAAACTAAACTCAACCTTGGTCTTGATGGGCTCAAGTGGTCGAACGTGTAAAGGCAAGTTTTAGGGTGTGTTTGTTTAGAGGTAACGAGAAAAAAAGTTATAGGTATGAAATGAAAATATATGTTTGGTATTAACAGAGGTAACATTTTCATGCTCTCATTTTCAACAATATTTCATTCTTCCAAATTATTAGAAAAATGAGATTCATTATTGACTATACTTCATTTTCATTACTTACTATATTCATTCATATTTTTATTCTAATTATCCTCTGTAAATCAAGCGCTCCCTTAATCATCG
This sequence comes from Erythroxylum plowmanianum, assembly GCA_025531925.1. Classification (NCBI taxonomy): domain Eukaryota; kingdom Viridiplantae; phylum Streptophyta; class Magnoliopsida; order Malpighiales; family Erythroxylaceae; genus Erythroxylum; species Erythroxylum plowmanianum. Next base: position 27,891,409 of record JANVCQ010000009.1, on the reverse strand, counting down.
TCATTTCTACATAATATAGTTATATTAAAAAATTATTATTTAATAAATTAAAAATAAATTAATATTTATGAAAATTTTAAAATTAAATTAGTGCTAATATTATTTATTATAAAATAATAGTCATTTAATAAATATATAAATTTGACATAATTAGATATACATACAAAATTTTGCTTTAGATTAAAAATAAAATATTTCATATAATAAAATTAATTTAACTACAAAATTACTTTTTATAACTAACCCTTTTATTTACTACTAATTCTAATTGTTTAATTTCTAAGGTCAAGATTGGACCTGAATTTAGTATAAACAAATGCTTAAGGCACATTCTTTCAGATCACAGGTCTCGGAAATTATGTTAAGAAAACAACTCTCCCGACAAGCGTGGCATCGAGAGAGAGTGGGACTCACATGATCTCCGGTCTTTTTCTATACCACTGGTTCACCGACCTTTTCGCGCGGTAAAAAAATAGAAAGCCTATCTTGTTTTACTTGTACGCTCTCTTTACCATCTCGGGTCAAGATTCTCTCTACGAAGCCTACTAATAAGTCAAAATCCCAACCTACCGCATTTACTATTCTACCCCTTTCAAACAGAATATTCTACCCAAAACTAAGGAATACGTTTTAATTTTATTGAATTTAAGTTCAAGTTTAACTATTTAGAATGGAATTTGATAAATTTTTTTAAATCTCAACTAATCATAAGAAATTGATTTAAATAAGCTGAAATTAACACTTTAAAGTGTATTTTAATTCGGTCAGCTGAAATTATCACATTAAAGTGTATTTTAACTTGACTATTTTAAATCAACAATATTATTTTGCTTAGAATAGTTAGGTCTCGAGTAGGCCTAGACTTAGTGTCTATTTTGATAGGCTTATATCAGTAGATCTTTTGTCAGTTGAGCATTTCTAAGAAGCTAGTTTACTGTTTGACTATCATTTAAAAAATAGTCTTTTTGAAAGAGTTTCATATAATAGACTGTTTGGCAACATAAAAATAAAAAATATTTTTAATTTAACTATATTTTATTTTGTAATAAAATTATTTATACATATAAATATTATTTAAAATATCTTAACAATATACAAAGTACAATATATTAATTATTATATAAATTTAAACCATACGAAACATAAATGGAAATGTATCTAACCAAATATTTTATATGGATTATAACATACGTAAAAAAAATATTAAAACATATAAAAAGTCAAATAATATTATATAAATATCAAAATAAACGTGAAGATGTGTTTATGGGTATTATGGAAATTATATGTAAAACATAAGTGTAAAAGGGACTAAAAAATAGGCTCATTAATTAATATGAAAAATCTACTTAAAAAAGTACTTTTTTGAGAATCTCCAAATTTAAACTTCTTAAAAAGTTTTACTTTAGCTGCTAAAAAAGATATATCTACTAAAAATGCTTTTTTATTTTACAGCTAAACACTTATTTTTCTTAAAAAAAGCTTTTGCAGTAGAAAAAAGTTCTTATTCACCATCCAAAAGTTCAACCAAATAGGCACTTAGGCAACTTAGACCCAAATTTAATTAAAAAATCATTGTTTTACACTTTTAATTTAAAAAATTAGTAAGACCGCCCCATGGATTGACCCATTGCTATTCCTAGTTTTAAGTTTGATTGGATAAGATGATTTTAAAAAATCCAAACTTGAGCCAAAACTCCATTAAAAAAGCTTAAGATTTAAAATGTTTAATTATTATTAGGTCGATATAAAAGTAGTTAAAGATTAAATAAAATTTTAAATTTTGAAATATGATTGAAAGATATTGTTTTTAATTAAATAAGAATTTAAAATTTAATAAAAAAGAATGTTAAATTAAATTAAATAATTAATTTTTATTTATAAAAATTTATTAATTTACAAAAAATTCATTAATTTTTAAAAACAAGAGTTATTAAAATAAATTAATTTGAGCCAAAAAAATGAAAAATAAACTAAAAATAATTTAATTTGAGCCAAGACTAGTTGAACCGGTTTGAATTTTTAATACATAAAAAAATAAAGTTCCCTTGTTCAGTGGCATTTTTGTCATCGCCAGAGAAACAGCTACGCTTTTGATAAAAGCTCGAAAAGTCTCTGCCAATGGGTCAAACCTGTGAGAAGACAAATCTCGCGCTCAGAGTATCCTTCTGTGTTTTCCCGACTGCGGAATAACAACAAACACTATGCAAACAAACAAAAACAATAAAAGCCCAAATACGACCTTTCTCCACCTCCACGCGAACCCTACGCGAGTCCGTAACCATCTACATCGGTGGACCCCACACCCATCCCGTGTAACCAGAGAAGTTGCACCGAGATGCACGTGATCTCTCTTACGCGCGTGCATCACACCACCCAACTGCAAACGACCCTCGCCATTCAACGTCACAGCTCTACATGCTGACAAGACTTTTACGTTGAGACCTTCACCATCGAACCAGAAATCCACACGTCGGCAAAATGCCAAAACCCTATTGGGTCGTACGCTAAACGATTGTTTACCCTTCCGAAATTTAAAAAAAAAATCGGAATCATTGTGCTCAGTTGAAGAAACACTCATCAGGCTAACAGAGTGAAAATCTAGTCTTCTTCTCTAACACTCATCAGGCTACCATGGTGAAAATCTAGTCTTCTTCTCTATCTGACTGATGATTTCCTCTTAGACCCTCCGTCTGCTCATTAATTTACGACCATGCCATCGCGCCAGTTGCTTTCTCTTCCGGCGTCACCTCCGGCGAGTAACAGTCATCCCAACCACCGTCACGTCCACCTCCTCCATCCTTTGCTTGCCGGGGCTTTGACTTTGACTTTGACTTTGTTTCTTCTCATTTCCGTCGTTGTCTTTCTGTATCTGAGACTATCGCGTAACCGTACGGCTCCAACGGACCTCAAATCGCCCAACCACCACCAGCTCCACCAATTTCGGCGATTCTCCTACTCCCTTCTCCGCCGTTCCACGGCTTGCTTCTCTTCAGCTAACCGGCTAGGTCACGGCGGCTTTGGCTCGGTTTACAAAGCTGTTCTTTTGGGAACGAACCAGTCGTTAGCTGTCAAAGTCATGGACCCGAACGGCTCGCTTCAAGGAGAGCGGGAGTTTCACAACGAGCTCTCTCTCGCTTCGTCTCTCAACTCTCCGTACATTGTTTCTCTTCTCGGGTATTCCTCCGACCGACGAAAGCGTAAGCTAATTCTGGTCTACGAGCTCATGGAGAACAGAAGCTTACAGGAGGCTCTTATAGATCGAAAATGTGAAGAGCTTATGAGTTGGAGTAAGAGGTTGGAGATAATAAGTGATGTTGCTAAAGGGCTCGAGTATCTTCACCATGTTTGCAGTCCTCCTGTTATTCATGGGGACATTAAGCCTAGTAATATATTGCTTGATTCCGATTTCAATGCCAAGATTGGTGATTTTGGGCTCGCGAGATTGAAGACGATTGAAGAAGATGTTGTAGAGAAAAAGGAGGCTTTTCTGGGAGGTGAGGATAATGGGTCGATCTTAGAAGAGACTGAAAGTGTAGCCACAGGATATGATGAGAGTAATACTACTCCTGTTGGCATTGATCGTTCAGCGGAGAGTTGTGGAATCAGGGTTCTGGATTCGGATGCGTCGCCGGAGACTATCCCGACTACGTCGCCGGAGATGGGGGTGGATAAAAGGAGCGTGTCAGAGTTTGATAAGGCGAGTTTCGAGAGTGGGAAAGATTTGGTGGGCGGAGCTAAGAAGGGTGGTGGGTCAAGAAGAGATTGGTGGTGGAAACAGGACAATGGGTTGGGATCTGAATCAGGGAGAGTTAAAGATTATGTGATGGAGTGGATTGGGAATGAGATTAAGAAGGAGAGACCCAAGAGTGAATGGATTGCATCTCCAAGCTCTGTGGGAGGCAATGAATTGAAGAACACAAAAGCAAGTTTTGAGCAAAAGAAGCACAAGAAGAGGAAGGAATGGTGGGCTTCATTGGAAGATGAGAAAGCACAAAAGAAAGAAAAGATTAGGAAGCCTAGAGAGTGGTGGAAGGAGGAGTTTTGTGAGGAGCTCGCGAAGAAGAACAAGAAGAGAGGAGTTAATGGAGATTCATGGTGGCAAAAGGATGATGATTTGGTACAGGAGAGGAAGAAGAGGAAGGGTAGGAGTAGCAGAGGTAGTATTGATTGGTGGTTGGATGGTTTTAGTGGTGACTTGAGAAATGGTCGCCGGAGTAGCCAAGATTGGGCGAGCGGAGAGATCCCAAAGAGCGGCGGTGTTAGTAGCACGCCTAGCATGAGAGGAACTGTGTGTTACATTGCACCGGAGTACGGTGGAGGCGGGCAGTTATCGGAGAAATGTGATGTGTACAGTTTTGGTGTTCTGGTTCTTGTTGTGGTCTCTGGGAGGAGACCACTGCAAGTTACAGCTTCACCAATGTCTGAATTCGAGAGAGCTAACCTTATTTCATGGGCTAGGCAGCTTGCATACAATGGGAAACTTTTGGATCTTGTTGATCCATTGATACATTCTTTGGATAAAGATCAAGCTTTGCTATGCATTACTATTGCACTCCTCTGTTTGCAGAGATCACCTAGCAAAAGGCCTAACATGGAAGAAATTGTGGGGATGCTTTCCGGCGAGACGGATCCGCCCCATTTGCCGTTTGAATTTTCACCATCACCACCGTCAAATTATCCATTCAAGTCCCGGAAAAAGGCCCGGTGAGTTTGATAGATTGACTCTTGACAGTAGAATGTGTAATGTTGTAGTTCTTTATGTAGGCCATGATTAGCCATTATGTTTCTGTAGAAATTTGTTGCTGAAGTGCAGTGCAATGATATACATATGTTTCAACAAATTCAAGTTCAACGGTTTTGACTTTTGATGGGTTGAATGATTCTGAGTACAAAAACACCACTTGACTGGAGCTTTACTCAAAAAAGTTAGGAATCCCAAGATTAACGGTATGGGCCAAATGAAGTTACATATAGAGATAACTTTTACTTTCCAAGAAGTGATCATGCCCTTCTAATTAGCGTTATCTGAACCTATCAAAAGTTGGTTGCTTTTCTTTGGCAAAAGTGACATGAAATTCAGTTGGAAGGGAACAACTCTGGCCAGTCTTTGCTTTTGAAAGATAGGAAAAGATATAAACATAAACTTTAAAAAATAACCCTCAATCTTTAAAATTCTTTAAAAAAACAACTCTTTATAAAAGTTATGAATACCGTACCGGGCTCAGTAACGAATTGACTTCTGAAACGAATCTGTACCGGTATTAGTCGGTACTGGATACCGTTTCGGATAATTTTATAAATTTATGAAATAGTCCTTAAAATTTTTAAAAATTGTAAAATAGTCCATATTAGTATATTGTACAGTTGTACTGTATATTTTATTAATTTACTGTTTACATCAACCATGCATTCAAAAATAATAATAAATAATAATGAAATTTAATATGAAATAACAATAATTTTTAAATATTTTACATATAAAATTAAGAATAATACAAAATATTTAAAATATTACAATAATACAATTTCATCATTTTAATAAATAATATTATATCAAAAGATTCAAAACATCCGATAAAAAGAACAATAAATATTACAAAAAGAGTTGATGACGAAGAAGTAATCAAGTAGAAGTTAAACCTAAAACAAAAATATTACAGTTACATTACATATATACAATTTAACATAAACATCAAATACAAGTAAAATTAAAAGAAGAGAAAAAATAAAAACTTGAAATTCAATCGTCAATGGAAGGATACCCGCTAGAACAGCATTGACCCCAGTGATCATTTGGTACAAAATTTTCATCATTGAGGGAAGCTTCATCATCGTTATCATTCAAATTTAATGTACCAAATGACATGTTAATGCTTTCCCATCCAAGATTATCTTACAAATCTAAATCATTCACATCAACCAAATTGAGTTTTTCAGAAATCTAATCCGCCAAAACATCAATATTATCAATGGCAATTAGATCATTTGAACTACTTGTATTATTAAGACTCCTAATAAACAATTAACTTTAATTTTTAGAAAATTATAAGAAATTATATCGAAATTAATAATGATAATAATGAAAATAACATATCTTTTCCAAAGCTTTAAATTGTAACGAACATAAACCAAGTCATTCAACCTTTTATGCTCCAATTTTTTCCTTTTCTTTGAGTGGATAAATTCAAATATGCTCCAATTTCGTTCACACTCAGTTGCACTCACACATTGACTTAAAATCCGAATCGCAAACTTTTTCAATTATGGAACACAATTTCCAAATTGATCCCACCAAGAAACTGCAAGTTATAAGATAACAAAAGTAGTGTTATAAACAAAATAAAGTGATAATTAA
>JANVCQ010000009.1:27849884-27876046 GCA_025531925.1 Erythroxylum plowmanianum | reverse complement strand
TAATTGTTTAAATTAGTGTGTTCTAATTCTCTGTTATTTGTAGCTCTTTGCGAAAAAGGTTCAAAGATCTATTCAACCCCCCTTCTAGATCGTTTACATTATCTGTGTGGCATTGTTGCCCATAGTGAGTCAAGCTGTGTTAAACTTACTGAGCTGCCGGAGGATGAGATCAAAAGGGAGTGGCTCGAGGAAATCCAATCAGTGGAGAAGAGATCCCACTTTTCACACAAACTTTGATGGTAGGTCCATAGATCAAGGGAATCAATATCTGGAAAAGGAAAAATCAAAGAAAAATAGAGTCATTAATACTTATGGCTCTTTTCCTAGGAAATTTCAATTTGCACTAGCTGTTGACTTATCTAAATCGGTTACTCATGCTTCTGAACCGGAAAAATCTGGTATTGAACCGAATTTAGCTGCTGTCTACGAGGAAAAGGAAAGTAACATTATGATTGTTGATGAAGTTAAAAAATGACCTCGGGAAACTTCAAGTCATGGAAACAACTTCAATGAGATGAAAGGCAATAGAGATTCATCTTCTTCAATTTCAACTTCTAGCTCTACTGAATTACCAACGGCCAGTCTTGTTTATGAGATCTGTCGATCACCATGAATTGTATTACCTGGAACTATCAGGGCTTGGGCAACCTGCATGCAGTAAATGCTTTGAAAGACATTGTTAGGAACAATAAGCCTCATTTTATTTTTCTTAGTGAAACCCTTGTTAATTCTAGTAGGATGGAGGAAATTCATATTTTGTTAAATTTTGATTGTTGTTCTTGTGTTGACCGGAATGGTAGTAGTGGAGGTCTTGCTCTACTTTGGAATAATAATACTAATGCTAATGTTTTGGGTTATTCGAGTAATCATATTGATATGGAGATTATTCACTCTAATAATTTTAAATGGAGATTCACCGGTTTTTATGGCTTTTTTGAAACTTACAAAAAGAGAAGTAGCTGGGAACTGCTCAAAGCACTCTCTTGTCGCTATCAATAACCTTAGGTTTGCATGGGAGACTTTAATAACCTTCTCTCTGTTAATGATAAATTTGGTGGACAGGATTACCCTATTTCTCTCATGGATGGGTTTCGTTCTTGTATTGCGGATTGTCATTTAATCGATGTTCCTCTTGTGGGTTTTAGGTTTACCTGGGAACAGGGTAGAGGTTCAGATTCTTTGGTTATGGAGCAGTCGGATAGGCCTTTGTATCTGCGGATTGGATTGCTTTCTTTTCTTTTCATAAGCTCTACAATTTGGTTAGCCCTTATTCCGATCATAATCCCATTAAGCTTTTCGCTAGCACGGTGTTACCGGTTAAAAAAATCAACAGGTTCAAATTTGAGAATAAATGGTTGATTGAAAATGGTTTTATGGAGGTTGTGTCTTGTGCTTGGTCTCGAGGTCTGAACAATGGCATTTTAGATAGAATTTCTGCTTGCAATGCGGCTTTAATTGCTTGGCATAAATAGCAGGATCATAACTTAAAGCTAGGATTGATGATTTAAAGAGGAAAATTGACTTTGTTCGGCAATCCCAGGTTGATGATGTGTTGATTTTGAATCTTAAACATGAGCTCTCTAACCTTCTTGCACAAGAGGACATTTATTGGAAACAAAGGTCCAAAATATTTTGGCTTAATTATAGGGAAGCTAATTCTAGGTTCTTTCATGCTCAAGCCTCAAGAAGAAAGTGAATTAATTATATTGATTTATTGGAGGATGTTCAAGGCAATGCTGTTTCGGATATTGACACTACGTGCTCTATTGTTATGGATTATTTTAATGACCTTTTTGCAGCTCCCTTAGATGAACCAAATATTGAAGAGTTTTATTGTATCAACCGGGTGGTGACAGATAGTGACAACTCTTCTCTCTTGGCCCCCTTTAAAATAGAAGAGTTCAAGAAAGCTACTTTTGAGATGCATCCTGACAAAACTCCTGGTCCTGATAGTATGAATCTAGCTTTCTTTCAGAAATGCTGGGATACTGTAGGAGTTGACATTTTCTCTCAAAGTTGCTCTTGGCTTGAAAATTGTGAGTTCCCCGCCTCTTTAAATAATACTACTATTGTCTTAATTCCAAAAAAAGATAAGCCTAGTAGTATGAAAGATTTCCGGCCTATTGCTCTCTATAATGTGATTTATAAAATCATAGCCAAGGTTATTGCCAACAGACTCAAAGTTATTCTTCCTAGAATTATCTCTCCTATGCAGTCAGCTTTTGTTCCTGGTAGATTAATCTCTGATAATATTATGGTTGCATTTGAGATTGTTCATTATACGAAGAATAAAGGGCGTGGTTCTAATGGTGATGTTGCTTTTAAGATTGATATTAGTAAAGCGTATGATAGAGTTGACTAGAGTTATCTTGAATTCATTATGTTAAAGTTGGGCTTTGATGTTAAATGGGTTAAATGGATTATACTTTGTGTTACCACGTTTAATTATTCTGTTGCTTTTAATGATAGAATTGTGAGCCCTATTGTTCCTAATCGAGGGCTTAGACAGGGAGATCCACTATCTTCTTATCTTTTTATTTTATGTGTTGAAGGTTTATCTACTCTTTTGAGGAAGGTTGAATCAATAGGTGATATTCATGGTATTAACATTTGTAGTGGGGCTCTTAGTGCTTCTCACTTGTTTTTTGCCGATGACAGTTTCTTTTTCTTTAAAGCTTCTTCAAATGAGTGCAGACATATCAAGAGGATCCTCTCTATCAATGAGAAAGCTTCGGGTTAAGCAATTAATTATCAAAAATCTAGTGTCATGTTTAGCTCAAACACGAAACAGGATGTTAAGCAGGAAACGATTTCGATTTTGGGGGGTTTCTAATACTATTGATGATGGTCGGTATCTTGGTCTTCCATCTTTAATTGGGAGAAATAAAAAACAAGTGTTTGCTTTCATAAAGGACTGACTCAGTAAAATAATTCATAGTTGAAAAAATTGACTGCTTTCCAAACCTGGCAAAGAGATTGTCATCAAGACTATTGCTTAAGCTCTTCCTACTTTCTGTATGAGTGTTTTTCTCCTTCCAAAAGGTATTTGTGATGATTTGCACAAAATGATGAATTCTTTTTGGTGGGGTTTTTCATCAGGTAACCGAGTTAAAATTCACTTGCCCAAATGGGAGAGACTCTGCGTTCCTAAGAAACTGGGAGGTATGGGTTTTCGTGATTTAAATTGTTTTAATCTTGCTATGCTTTGTAAGCAAGGTTGGCGATTTTTGTCTCACCTGAATTCGCTGCCATGTAAATTGTTTAAAGCTAAATATTTTCCAGATTGCAACTTTTTAAATGCCAAGGAAGGTAGAAACCCAAGTTTAATTTGGAAGAGCATTTTTTCGATAAAAAATTTGTTCGACAAAGGAACTCGTTGGCGAGTAGGAGATGGAAAATCGATCTTAGTTTTCAAGGATCCTTGTTTTAATCGTGATGATGATTTCTTTGTGCACTCTACTCCCTTAAGCGGTATGGAAAATATAAAGGTTAGTAATCTTTTTAATTTCGAGAACTCAGGATGGGATCATTCTTTTGTTAATGGTGTTTTAGCACCTGTTGATGCTTCTCAAGTTTTCAAAATCCCCATTTCTTCATTTTTGCCTTCTGATCACTTATGTTGATAGCATACTAGGAATGACATGTATAGTGTTAAACCGGGTTATAAGATTGCTACTGCTCAGTATTCTCATATCTCCTCTTATGTGGTTGATGACCATTGGAATTCTATCTGGAATACCCAACTCCCATAGAAGATGAAAGATTTTCATTGGCGATTGCTGCGTGATTTTGTCTCTTGCAAGCAGCGACTTTATGATAGGGGAGTAGCTCTAGATGTCTCTTGTAACAGGTGTGGTCTGGTTGAAACTATGGATCATGTTTTGTTCTCATGCTCTCATGCTAGAAGAGTTTGGAATGTTGATTTCTTTGAATGGTGATGATATTAAATGTTGCATTTCCTCGCTTTTAATTGGTAATAATTTTGACTTGCAGAACCAAATTTTAGCTATTTGTTGGAGCCTTTGGTTTCATAGAAATCTTTTTTGCTAGGAGCAAAAGGATATTCATCCAAGTGTCATTGTGGCTTTTGTGGATGGTTTTCTTAAGGATTTGAAAGAGGCAAAATGTGCTTTTAATCAGGTTCAACCGGTTTGCAACAACCTTCCTCGCCGCCACTCTTGGAGCAAACCTGAAGTTGGTTAGTTGAAGTGCAATGTTGATGCTTCGATTTCAAAAAGAGACAATAGTTCGAATTTTGGGGTTGTTCTCAGGGATGCCTAAGGTCGTTTTGTTAGAGCTTTCTCGGGTCACATCCCTTATTGTGTGGATGCTTTCCTTGCAGAAGCAATCTCTATTAAAGAAGCTTTGACTTGGCTCAAGGATCAAAATTTGGACAGAATTGTTATTGAGTCGGATTGTCTAGAAGTGATCAACAATCTTAATAGTTCTTCCAATAATTTGTTAGAGGTTGGTATAGTGTTTGCTGAGTGTCTTTCACTTAATAATCACTTCCAACATTTGTCCTTCCAATGGACTTCTAAAGCCGCTCATTCGTTAGCAAGGGTAGCTTTATTTCATGCAAACCTTCTTGATTGGGATAGTGTACCAAGCAGTATTGTTTCTATTTTTGTTCTGATTTTTTTCGCTTGTAATCAATTATGAAGAAACTTAGGTCCGGGTGTATGAGGTAAAGTCTATTGGCTTTGAGTTTAGTTGCTTCTTTTATTTTAGTTTCCCGTTCTTTAATGAATTCACTTGTTTCGAAAAAAAGGTTAAATATGTTTTTTTTTAATTTTAAACTACGTGCAAATACTTGGAAGATGGAGAGAATTTGTTTGAATTTGTCAACATGTTCACTTTCCAAAATTATCTTCCTTCATTTATTGGCAATGGAAAGCTCCAGCGCACAAGCTTTTCGGATTTAGTTACAAAGTCATCTGAAAAGCATAAGAATTGTAGGAAGAACTTCAACTTCAATCAATCCCAAGACCTTATTCAGAGTAATTTCCAATGAAATCAACAGGTTTCTGATATTTCACCCGAAAAATGTCCAAGTTCGATCCCTACGACCACCTGAACATCAAAATGAATCCCGACGGCACCGTCACTCGCCTCCTGAAATTCCCATCTGCAGACACGAATTCCGATCTCAACTCCGGCGACGCCGTGGCTACCAAAGACGTTACTCTCGACGCCCAAAAGGGCACTTCTCTTCGCATTTACTTGCCTACAAAATTCAACTCCAATAATGACTCCAAAGTCGCCGTCGACCGGAGTAAAACTCTTCCTATCGTTGTCTTTTTCCAGGGCTGTTCATGGGTTCTGTTTGGGGCCAAGTACTTCAAGCTTCATCTCAGCCTTTGTTACCAGGCATGCAACGTCCCAGTCATCATCGTCCTAGTGGACTATCGTCTCGCGCCTGAAAACCGCCTTCCCGCTCAATACGAAGACGCCATGGACGCACTTCTCTGGCTAAAAAACCAAGCTCTAGACCCAAACGGCGAGCCATGGCTCAAAAAACACGCAGACTTCACAAGATGTTTCCTTTACGGCTCTGACAACGGAGGCAACATAGTGTTCAACGCTGCTCTGCGAGCTGTGGATATAGATTTGAACCCTTTAAAGATTGTCGGGCTTATAATGAATCAGCCTCTGTTTGGAGGTAAACAAAGGACCAAATCGGAGCTAAACTTCGCCACCGACCAGGTACTGCCATTGCCGGTGTTGGACCTTCTATGGGAGCTAGCATTGCCAAAAGGGACTGATCGGGACCACCGGTACTGTAATCCGATGTGCGAGGGTCCGCTTATGAACAAGTTGAGTTCATTTCAGCGATGTCTGGTCTTTGGTTTTGGAATGGATCCATTGATAGATAGGCAACAGGAGTTTGTGCAGATGCTGGTAACGCATGGCGTGCAAGTTGAAGCACACTTTGACGAGGTGGGGTTCCACGGGATTGACATTGTTGACAATCGACGAGCCATTGCTCTTCATAACATTATTAAGCAGTTTATTTGTGGATAGGTTATGTTTTGTATTAAATGTAAGGAGACTATATCATGTTAGACAAGTTTAGGGTTAACAAATAAAAAGTATTAATTTTTAAATTTTTTTGGTAATTAATCTTCATTTTTTAAAATCAAACTTCAATTTAAATAATATTTTTATTAATTTTATTTTCAAAATATTTAAAATTAATATTTAAATAAATTAAAGCGATTTTTGTCTTTATTCAATGTAATCAATACATAGTTGATAATCATTCAAACAAATGTTTTTAAAATCAGAGTAAAAATTAAATCGATAACACAGAAAATTTAAGGTTTAAAAAGGTTTATTCGGTATTAAGCAGTCATAAAACTGTCTCAATATTAAATAAACTTTTAAAATTAAAAAATGATTAGAAAACTATCCTTAATCATTGAAAATTTTAAAGTTTAATTGAAAAAAAATATTTTTAAATAAAAAATTAATTAGTTTATTTGGTTTATAAAAATTGATTAGTCTATGAAAAAGCTGATTAATTAATAAATTGGTCGATCTTTAATAAAAGTTATTAAACTAAATTAAATCGAAAAGTCATAAACTGAATCGAAAATTTATTTAGGTCAAAATTTTTACTCCAATTCAGTTTTTAAAACATTAGAAATTATTTATCCATATCATTTAATTTAAATAAAATTTTAACAATAACTTATAATAACAAATTAATGTCATTTTTAAGGTACACATTTATCAATTTATCAATTTCTGAATATAAGTAGTCGTAAATTCTCTTTAAATTCATCATTATCCAGTCTGAAAATTTGCAATAAAGCGGGATCTGAAAAAGTTTGATAGTACATATTCTTACCCTTGTATAATAAAGACACTTTTTTTTTTTGCATAAAAGGGAAAGTAGCAACTACATAACAAGTCGTGGGAAGCTAATCCCAACAATAGGATTGCTTAACTATATTTCTGATCAAGGATTTTTAAAGGATTTAGCAAAAGAAAGAAAATTATTACAATTAAAATGTAGTAGTAAGAATTAGTGGAATTGGACTCATAAGAATTCCAAAGCAGTACAAAAATTGAAACTGTTATGTACAAATTTACCTCTTTTATATAATTATGTTCCAAGTGATATTGAATCAGATTATGATACAAATTCCACTATTTCCTTAGTTTATTATTATGAATATGAATCCAAAACCGAATCATTCGAATCAATAAGTGAACCAAAAGCAGAACAATCACTTCAAGAATTTAGAAATCCTCCACTTCGACCACAATACAACCAAGTACTTCAAACACCTTCACCAATCCCAGCATATATGAAACAATTACGCAAAGCCATTGATCTTGATAGAATTAACCTTCTTCTAGTCAAAAGCATTCAACAGGAAGCTTGTAGACCTACATCTTAAATGTTTATAGAGTGTTTTTAGGCGCTCAATCATTGGAATGAAGAAATGAAGATTTATCAGTATTATCCATTAAACAGTGGTCGATTTGGACCCAAAGCAATCATCTTTTCTAGAGCCGATCCATTAACTACATATTTATTCTTCTAGAGTGGACTCATTGACACTATTTATATTACCCATTTAGACCTCTTATCCGAATTTTTAGTTGGTTTTATTCAAGCTGTTCGTACCTATAAAGATCGATTTTCCAAAGATAGGGAGATATTCATTAAGATTTACAGCACTTATCCTATTTTTAATTAAACCTCAGCAGAAGAATCAAAGGATGCAGAAATCAAAGTCTCTCGAATTGCCTATCTACAAATTGGAATTAGCAACGACATATATCCACCTATCGATTCACCGACTCAGTATGACTTCCATTGGTAATGTTTTTGAGGTGGACATGAAAATGCAGTTAATTCTTTAGGCAAAATAAAATTTAATACAAGAATTAAATTAGGTATTCCTCTCAAATAATCAAATTTAGACGATTCAATCGGTATTGCATATAAATTTTACCAAGATGACTAACAACACAAATAATGAGAATAAATAATAAAGTCGATATAATAGAACACATAGTAAAGAAAATGCAAGAAACGCAAAAGTCAAAAGATCCGCAGCCCAAAGTGGTATCAGAGCTTACAGGTGACTCCTACGTCTTGTGTTCGAATCGTGTTGGGCCAATTTTGCTTTCCTTTTACTTAAAATTAGTCCTTTATCTTTACAATGTTGTAATACTATTTTAATCTTTTTTAAATGGTCAATTTTATCTTGATTAGAATAAATAATGATATCATCAATATAAACAAAGTTAAATTGTTCTAAACCTTCTAAATTATTATCCATAAATCTTTGATAAATACTAGGGGCTTGTTTTAGTCCAAATGGAAGTACATTCCATTGGTAATGTTTTTGAGGTGGACATAAAAATGTAGTTAATTCTTTAGTATTGTCCTGTAATCTAAGTTGCCAATATCCTGATTTTGCATCTAACGTAGTAAACCATTTATGTCCTTTTAATTTATTTACTATATAATCTTTTCGAGGTAATTTATATACATCACCAATAGTAGCTTCATTTAATTTTTTATAATTAATTACCATTCTTCTTTTTTCTCGTTTTTCTTCTGTAGAATTATTGACATAAAATGCAGGGGCTGAATGTTTACTATGACTAGATGAAATTAATCCTTTTCTAATAAATCAGAACATTCTGTAACAAACTCTTGTACATCTTGTTGAGTATATGGAATATTATTTTTGATATTAATTCTTTTCTAATAAATCAGAACATTCTGTAACAAACTTTTGTACATCTTGTTGAGTATATGGAATATTATTTTTGATATTAATTTCTTGGGTAGGATCTTTTAATTTAATTTGAACTAATTGTTGATTCTGGTTTTTAAGAGGGTCTAATGGATTTTCACTACATACTTGATTTAATAATGTTTAAATTTTGTGTTGTAGCGTAGTATTATTTAATAAGTAGAATTGTAAAGAATCAAGTTTAGTAGTTAACTGATGCAATTTTTGTAAATAAGAAGTATGATATATAGGAATTTTTTAAATAATAGAATTTTGATTTAAAGATTTTATATAAGGTGTTTTCAAGGTGATATGATGTAAATATTGACAAAAAGGATTATATAATTTTAGAAAATTGTTTCCAATAATAAAGGGTAATCCAGATTCTTGTTGATAAATTGACGGGACTGCAAAGGTATATTTTTTGATAATAATATTGTTATAATAGCTTACATACCAAATATATTTAAAACTTCCATCGGCTATTCGTATTTGTAATGGTTTTTCTAGTTATTTCCAAGTGTTTAATAGATGTTTAGAAGCAATACAGACAGTTGCTCCGATATCTATGTACGCATTTACTGTTTTATTCTGTATCACTACTTGAATAAAAGTGGTGTTTTGGTTCACTTGTTGATTCGAATGATTCGGTTGTGGATTCATATTCATAATAATAAACTGAGGAAATAGTGGAATTTGTATCATAATCTGATTCAATAGGTTCTAAGCCATGTTGTATGGTGATTGTAAAATATGTACTTTTTCTTGATATTTTGATATTTGTTTTTGTGGACATTTATTTACATAACGACCTTCTTCTTTACAGATCCAACATCTACAATTAGGTTTCTTCTGAGGACAATCTTTTTGTTTTGGTTTAAATTGTCTAGGACGATATTTTCTATAATTTTTTCGTCTAAATTTCTTTTTATAAAAATAGGGATTTTGATTATATGGAGGTTTGTTAAAGGAATATCGTTTCCATTTGTATGGTTTATAATAATGTTTTCTTTGTTTTCGATTTTTTTGTGATAGGTTTGTGGTTCACAACCATATTGTTGAGGTACTTTAGCGTTCTTTTCACAACATAATTGAACTTGTTTATGTTTTAAAGTTTTTTCGTAATTTTTGTTCAAAACATTGTTCTGCTAAGACTTCTTGTGTAATTTTAATTACTCCTCTTAAGTTATAAGCAACTTGGTTTTTATCTCTTTGAACTTCAAATGTTGCCTCTACTTTTTGATTAAAAGGGTAATGTAATTTTTGGATAAAAATATGAATATACATTTCTTGCTCGGATCTAGATAATTGATAGTAATATGTTTTAAATTCACAGATAAAAGATTCTAAATAGCTTAAATTGCAAATACGCATATTGTTTAAATGCCATAATGTCTGTAATCGATTTTGTGCATTTGTTTCTTGTGCATGATATAATGAATCTTTGCCAACAAATTCTTTATAGATTTCTCTTGATATTGCTCTTACTATAGATATTTCATTTGGAGCATTTAGATATGGTTCAGTATTTTTTAATGAGTGTGCATTTGCTGTTAAAAAGTTTTGTACAACTCCACTAGTTTTGTAGGTTATGAAATTCCATAATTGTTCTTTATTGATATCAGTTCCAAAAGGTCGATCAATGTATAATAGTAATTGAAGTTTATTTGACCATTCAAGGATGAGATCTTTTACATTGATTACACAATCAATATTTAAAATGCCATCAACTCCTAAGGCTTTATATTTGGGAGTATATTCAGTTGGATATTTCCTTATTTTAGATCCTTTTTGATAATATCCCTGTTTTGCTAAAAAGTCATTAGTATCTGGTGTCCAATTATAAGTGTTTTGTTGTGAATGTTTTCTTTTTTCTCCACTAGTGGTTTCTCTAACAGGTGATCTAAGAGGTGTGGGTGATCTGTGAGGTGATCGTCTACTTGGTCTTGGTTTATCTTCTTCAGCAAAAACTTCTTGATCTGATTCATATCCGAATATAACTTCATCTTTATGTTCTTTACTTGTAATTTGATAATGATTTTCATTTAATAATTTGTTGTTGTTTGAGTGTGAATGTAATGTTAATTTACTTATTAGTTGCGTTATATCATTTAATTGAACTTGAATATTTCGTTCTACATTTTCTAATGTATCTTCTGCTCGAATTAATTATGAGGGAATTTCCTCTTCTAGATTCTCCATGGTGTTGGTAGATAATCAAAAGTTTTTATAGTTTGATTGGATGGCTCTGATACCACTTGTTTAACGAAAACACGTGGTACTTGTCTAACGAAAACACGTGTTAAGGTTAGGGCGTTATCAAATCTTATAAGCCCACCACGTTCTGAGGGAATTTCCTCTTCTAGATTCTCCATGGTGTTAGTAGATAATCAAAAGCTTTTATAGGTTGATTGGATGGCTCTGATACCACTTTGGGCTGCGGATTTTCTTATTGATTTTTTAAGTAATCGAAGATTGTCAAAATACATTTTTAATCAATATAATATGAGATACGATATAAATAATGATATAAATCTTCTTTTACTGATTTTAATACTTCTGGAGCTGTTTCAAAAAATTCATTAAGTATTGAATCCACATAAATACTTCGAGTCTGTTTGCACGGTGAATGCAACTGGTAATAAATCTATTCGCCATTTTCTCAAAAGTTTGAGAAAGGCTAATGTTTCTTTTTCATGTATTGGATACTTGAGTCTTCTGCTGAGGTTTCCTTAAAAATAGGATAAGTGTTGTAAATCTTAATGAATATCTCCCTCTCTTTGGCAAATCGGTCTTTATAGGTACGAATAGCTTGAATAAAACCAACTGAAAATTCAGATAAGAGGTCTAAGTGGGTAATATAAATAGTGTCAATGAGTCCACTCTGGAAGAATAAATATGTAGTTAATGGATCGGCTCCAGGAAGGATGATTGCTTTGGATCCAAATCGTTCACGATTTAATGGATAATACTGATAAATCTTCATTTTTTCATTCCAATGATTGAGCGCCTAAAAACACTCTATAAACATTTAAGATGTGAGTCTATGAGCTTCCTGTTGAATGCTTTTGGCTGGAAGGAGGTTAATTATATCAAAATCAATGGCTTTGCCTAATTTTTTCATATGTGCTGGGATTGGTGAATGTGTTTGAAGTGCTTGGTTGTATTGTGGTCGAAGTGGAGAATTTCTAAATTCTTGAAGTGATTATTCTGCTTCTTTTCTGGTTGTAAAACTTTTATGAACAATAGCTTTTTTTCAGTAATATGTATAGCTGCCTGGTGTCATTCATCATAGATTCCTATCATTGGTCCATTATAGATTACATATATCTTTGAATCTTGATTGTCTTGTTTCTTTTGGGACAAGATTGCCGATAATTGTTGAATTGTGACTAAAGGTATGGATTGGGTTTGTGCAGTGATCGGTAATGCGGCCTTGCTTGATTCAGTAGTGCTTTCTGGTTGCTTTGAAGAACTAGCGTTTTGGGTTGGTAGTTGTTTTCGGAAATAGTCTATGGTGTTTCTTAAATGGGTCATTTCGGTAATAATGATTTGGACTTGGCCTTGTAAGGTTTTGAATTGGGTCTGTAATTCATTGTATTCTTGCTCTTTATTGTGTAATGCTTGCTCCAAAGTAGCAACTATATAATAAGTCGTGGGAAGCTAATCCAGGATCGAGAGATACCCTGGAGGCGCAGTTATAAAAGTAGTGATCCCTAGATTAAAATGAACAGCAAAATTCGTTAACCAATCAGCATTTCTGTTGCCTTCTTTGTATGCGTGTAGGGGGAGGACTTTTCTGTTGCAATTTAGCAGTTCATTAATACCAAAGATGATTGGATTAGTCGAGTGAGTACGTGAGATGGAGTAAATACGGCAATTCTCTTTTAATCCATTTTCTATAAAGAATTTGTAAAGCTTCGAAGCTTACAAGCGAAGTAAGCACAGTACGGTTCAGTTCCCCAACTTCTTCTACTTGCATGGTAAGTTTCAGCGAGACAGAACGAAATTCCCTAATTACCCCTCACTCTGTCGAAAACGACAACGCATAGGTAATTAGATCCAGGAGCAATCCTAGCGTGTGGCGACGAGTCCATGAGCCAAGTAGCAATGGATCATTAACGGCCGTCCGATGATGTATAAACGGTGAAGATTAACTTCTCGATTAGTACGGAAGCTTAACGGGTGTATTCCGAATGGGAATAGGAAGTGTGAGCGTGCACACCTAAGCATCAGGAAACATAGTCCTAGTCCTACTGGGCATTGGATTTGCAATAATTTAATAAAGCAACGACATAATAAGCAGTCCTTGAGTGTACTGTCGTTTTGGCACCAAATCTTCACCGCATCGAAACTCAAAACTATGTCTGCTGGCGGCGGTGGTGGTAGTGGTGGCGATGAGGGGCAGCTGTTGCAGCCACCGAATAACGGCGGCGAGTTTTTGCTATCTCTGCTCCATAGGTCTAACCAACAAGCACAAACACCGTCGCCGGGCCCACCGCAATCGCAATTACTCGACGGTCAACACCTTCGTCCTCAACAACAAGAAGAAAATCAACAGTCTCTCACTTTTGATCCTGCAGTGGCGGCTGTGGGCCCCAGCGTGGCCTATCCGCCGCCGTCATCGCTTTGGCCAGCCAAGGGAAACGATCTTCTCTCGCCTCGTTGGCCGCACAATTTGTCTCCTCCTAATTTCCCTCCTGGTTTTCTAGGGTTTCCTCAGAACCCTTGGTTAAACCAATTTCAAGGTAAGCAAACCATAACTGTTGATGAGCCTCAAAGATTAGGGTTTCCGAGTACTGAGGCTAGAGCTAGCAGTACAGTCCACAAGCTTATTCACCATAAGCAGCAACCGGATCAGAAGCTAGTGTTTGGGTCGTTTTCTAGTGATATTCAGAGTTCGGAAGGTTTACTCAATGTGAATTCGAAGCGAGAAGTGGGTTTAGGAGGAGACAATCTCAATGGGTTAGTCAGGAATCAACCACTCAATCCACGAGTGAGTGAGAGAAAAATCGAGTATCGGACAAAACAGCACCATGGATCCAATTACAAATCGTCGGAGACTAGAACTCCTCCACCAGGGTTTTCGAACAAGCCAAGAGGTGGAGGGAATTGGGATGTTGTGAATATGAGAAGAGAATTGAATCATAATGTGGGCAAGGAAAAGGTGAGTTATGGTAAACTTCGTAATAGGAATGCAGTAGGTAATTCAGATGAGAGATTGAGAAGTAACAATGATTCGCTTAAGGTGAGGCTCCCCAGACAGCTTGATCACCCTGGTCCACCTGCAGGCACTAATCTCCATTCAGTTTCGGCATCTGATATTGAAGAATCCTTGGTGAACATGCATGGTGAAACTCTAGAAGACAGGAAAGATGATGATGATCGTGAATTGGATGATCTTGGCGAAAAATTTGACTTGTCGTTGATCGAGGATGACTCTGAGAATAGGAAAGAAAAGAAATATAAAAAGGTTAGCATTTTTATTCTCTACGTAATTGTGTTTCAATACTTAAAGTAGTGTGTTAGCGGTACTTGAAGGCTAGAAGTGGATTTTTGGAACTTTAATAAACTTCTGTTAATTCTTCCATTTGCAAACCAATAACCCCATGATCAATGAAGTCTTGTGGATGCTTTAAATGAGCTCAGAAACTGCTCAGTTGTAGGAAAATCAAACAAGAAACGTTTAATTTCTTTGTTTGTTTGCTTTTGTGGAGAAAAACAATCTTGAAATCTGAATATTCGTTTATGGTTAATGTGATCAGGAGTCCAGATCAGATAACAGAGGGCAACAGATGCTTAGTCAAAGAATGAGAATGATGAAAAGACAGATGGAATGTCCCAGAAACATAGAAAGACTGAATGGACCTTTTCTTGCAATTTATCAGTCCCTAATACCGCTAGAAGAGGAAAAGGCAAAACAGAAGCAGTTGCTTACACTTCTTGAGAACATAGTAAGCAAGGAGTGGCCTGAAGCTCGGTTATATCTTTATGGTTCATGTGCAAATTCGTTTGGAGTTTCGAAGAGTGATATTGATGTTTGCCTTGCAATAGATGATGCAGATGTTAACAAGTCTGAGTTCTTGTTAAAATTAGCAGATATTTTACAATCAGACAATCTCCAGAATGTGCAGGTGAACTTGGTTGCCTTTTTGGTTTTTCTGAATTAGATGCATTCAAATCTTTTGTTATAATAATAATTGACACTACCTAAGTGCAGTTCTCTATGTTGTTGTATGTACAGTACTATGTAATCCTGTTGCAAAATCTGGTAGTTTGAATTCTGTTTTGTCTTCTTTCCATGCCACCTAATCCACCTTGAAAACTAGAAAACTAGCTGGTCATGTTTTTTTTTTTCATGATTGTTTATGATATGACTTATATGTTTTCCTTTCTTAGTCCCCCCTAAATTGAGTTATTTTACAGGCACTGACGCGGGCTAGAGTTCCCATAGTAAAGCTTATGGATCCAACAACTGGAATATCATGTGACATATGTATAAACAATGTTTTGGCTGTTGTTAATACAAAGCTTCTTCGAGATTATGCAGAAATAGATGTGAGGTTGCGACAGTTGGCTTTTATAGTAAAACATTGGGCCAAATCTAGAGGAGTGAATGAAACTTATCAAGGAACCCTTTCTAGCTACGCGTGAGTCATCTTTTGACTTCTTGAACTTGGGTAAATTTTTAGGAGAACAATGTTGTGAGTTTTAACATAAATTTTGGCCTCATATTTTGTTCTCACTGATTTTTGTTTTCTTTTTCAGCTATGTCTTAATGTGCATCCACTTTTTACAGATTCGCAGACCTGCAATTCTTCCTTGCTTACAGGTCTTTATCCTGATCCCTTTCTTGGTTGGCTTGAATAGATTGGCTGTCATTATGTGTATTTGTGAATGTCTATGAGTTCCCTAGTGTGCCTGACCTATATTTGTTTGCTGCTATACTTCTACCAACTTCTATGGTTGCTCTTTTCTCTGGTCTGGATTTGATCCGATAAGTTGAAAATGGTGAAATATGGTCAAATACTTTTCAATTCACTATTGAATGTTATTTCCATAGATCTTAAAATCTTATCCAACTTCAAATCTTACCTGTTGGGCTTGTATCAATGGTGAATTGCTTTCAAGTCAAGAGGAAAAGGCCGTATAGTGATGAATTTTGAATAAGTAAAACTTTTAGAGCTCATAAGTTTTAGTTGTTATATTTTTTAGTTTTTGGGTATAGCATTGGGTTTTGATGTTTATTACACTTATTGAACTCACTGGCTTTGGCCAAAGCAATGCGCTCTTCTGGTATTATGACTGATGCCAGCCTTTTGTTTTTCTGGATATGATCAATGCTTCCTGTTTTCTTCGTCTCTTATTCGAACTCCCTAATTTTGTGATCTGCTCTGTTCTTCAGGAATTGGGATGTACATATTCTGTCATTATAGATGATGTTAAGTGTTCCTACTTTGATCAAGTTGAAAAACTTCGTGGCTTTGGATCTCGTAACAAGGAGACAATTGCTCAATTGGTGTGGGCATTTTTCAGTTACTGGGCATATCGTCATGATTATGCAAATGATGTCATATCAGTCCGCACTGGAAGCATAATCAGGTGATGCATAAAACCTTATCATTTACTGGATTTATGTTTGTCCAAATATGAGTATGTTTGTCCAAATATGAGGCTCTATTTTATTTAGTCTACATGCGTGAGTCATAGTACTGTCATCAGTTCCTAATTATTGAAGTGAACGGTTTCGCCTTTATCTTGTTAACATATACTCTATGATATCCGAAAGGGCATGACAAAGATATCGATTAGTCAACAAAGATCTTTGCTACAATAGATTGATTGCTCCCTATTTTCTTTTGGTTCAACAGCAAAAGGGAAAAGGACTGGACAAGAAGGATTGGGAACGATCGACATTTGATATGTATAGAAGATCCTTTTGAGGTATCACATGATCTGGGAAGAGTGGTGGACAAGCACAGCATAAGAGTTCTGAGGGAGGAGTTTGAACGTGCAGCAAGTATAATGCAGTATGACCCAAATCCTTGTGTAACCCTCTTCGAGCCCTATGTTCCAGCTTGACTCAATCTCACCTGCAAAATATTAGTAGATCTAATTATGTTAAGGCTGTTCTTAGCTTGTGAAAACCCTCTTCTGGTTCCACGCCCCTTTCTTTGGTCAATAAGTTTTGATCGTGTTGGGGTTGTTTATGTCCCGTGTAAAATGACATATTTACCTAAATTTTGCAATCAAAATTGTAGCTTCCATGTTTTTGGCACTCGCCTTTGCAAATTCTGTCTCCCTTCCTCTTTTGTTATTAGGCTTGTCAATGGATCGGACTTGAAACTATCTAAAGCCTGACCCGAATTCCTTTAAAAACTGGACCGGGCTAGATTCATTCGATTTAAGTTCAATTGGATTCGGCTTATGTTGTCTGAGCTTAAGCCTTCAATTCATTCATAATCGACCCAAAAGTTTTAACCCTTGTTTTGACACTACACAAGAACTTAATTAATCTGATCGATTCAAATTAAAATTTATTAATTTTAAATTAAATTAGAACAAATTGAATATGAATAAACTTTTTTATTACCCTTAATTTATACTTTTTTATTGCATTTAATTGAGTTTTTTTTCTTTTTCTTTTATTCAATGTTTCTGTAATTATGCAAAAGGGCTTAATCCCATATTCCAAGCAACCATATTCAATCAGGCTAGAGCCCCGTAGTTGGTTCAAAGTTTGGTAACATATCTCCAATTTATTGGTTAATTGTAGAGACAGAAGGTGATAATTTGTAGGCCAATCTTGCTCCAATTGCTGTCTTTGGTTCCCTCTGCATCACAATTCACTATAGTTTAGTGCATATGAACAATGATTAAAAATTAGAACAATTTGGTTTATTTAATTTTAAAAATTTTGAACTGAATAATTTTTTAATTTGATTTATTTTAATAATAATTATTGTTAAAATTGTATGAATTTATTAATTAATCGGCTAGTTTTTTAAATTAATTAACTTTTATAAATAAAAATAAATTAATTAACTTTAATTTAATGATATTTTTAATTTAAAAATTAAAATTTTTAACAAAAAAAGATAATATCTTTCAATCATATTTAAAAATTTTCAATTTTATTCAATTTTTACCTAATTTTATTACGGGCTAATATCGATTGAACTTTATAAAACTTAAAATTTGTAATATGAGTTTAATTTTCAATCTAATCTTAAAAATATATAATATGAGTTTAATTTAACATTTGACATATATTAGATGGACATATCAAGAGATATCTTTCTTTTATATTTTTTCTTATTGGTAATTTTATTGAATTTTTAAGATTGAATTAATTAATTTGATATATTAAAAATAACTAAATTGAAAATTACTTTTAATTTAATTAGAAAATTTAATTAAATGTATTTTTATTTAAAAATTAAAGTTAAAAATGTTTTTAAAAAAGTAGAAATAGAACCTCAAGATACTTAATACTAAAATAATTTTTCAATTTTGTTATATTTTTAAAAATATTTATGATTAATAATAATAAACTAAAAATAAAATAAAATTGTATTGGTATAATAATACTAATAATTATTTAAAATTTTTGGTAATATAATTAGCACACCACATCTTAAACTTGTCCATAGTGAATGTCGGAAACTGAGACCTCGGAGCCCGAACACCTCCCGGAGGTCTTGCTTACGCAGAAGTCGCCATTGTTCGAATTGTACGGTGAAGATTCATTTACTTCCAACAAATTCCGCTACTTGAAAGCCTACGAGTCTTCGCTTCCTCTCCATCAGTTCTTGACCACTCATGCCCACTCTGTACAAGCCATCCTCTCCTCCGTCAACGCTCCCGTCACCGTCGATATCCTCCGCCATCTCCCTAATGTGGGCGTGGTGGTCACCACGAGTGCGGGACTCGATCAAATCGACCTCCCCAAGTGTCGCCGTCGTGGAATCAAAGTCACCAACTCCGGTACCTTGTACTCAGCTGACGTCGCCGATCTAGCCGTCGGATTGTTGATCGACGTCATGAGGAATATATCTGCGAGCAATCGCCGTGTGAAGCAAGGGCTGTGGTCCACTAATGGGGACTATGACTGTCCTCTTGGTTTCAAGGTTTGTATTATCAATTAATTGCCATGATATGATTGATCAGAGTGTGTTTTGTTTTCAGTTGAAAGGAAAGCGAGTAGGAATTGTAGGATTGGGGAAAATAGGTAGTGAGGTTGCTAAAAGGCTTGAGGGCTTTGGATGTGATGTCTCATACAACTCTAGGAAGCAGAAACCATGTGTACCTTATCCATTCTATGAAGGTGTGCTTGAACTTGCAGCTGATTCTGATGCTTTGATCGTATGCTGTGGATTGACAGACCAAACATACCACTTAGTGAATAACGAAGTCTTGTCTGCCCTGGGAAAGGAAGGAGTTGTTGTGAATGTCGGACGTGGGGCGATTATCGACGAGAAGGAGATGGTGAGGT
Organism: Erythroxylum plowmanianum; assembly: GCA_025531925.1. Lineage (NCBI taxonomy): Eukaryota > Viridiplantae > Streptophyta > Magnoliopsida > Malpighiales > Erythroxylaceae > Erythroxylum > Erythroxylum plowmanianum. Next base: position 27,856,789 of record JANVCQ010000009.1, on the reverse strand, counting down.
GTTTGATGGAAGGAGAGATTGCAGGTGCTGGGTTGGATGTTTTTGAGAATGAACCTGACATTCCTCGAGAGCCCTTCGCGTTGGACAATGTCGTTCTATCGCCCCATCGCGCTGCGTTTACTTCAGAGTCATTGAAGGATATGAGTGAACTTGTAGTTGGAAATCTTGAAGCTTTCTTCACCAAAAGACCATTGCTCTCTGAGTTTCTCCATGACTAGTATCAGGTTCTTGCATCTCTGAACTGTCTAAAACTCTTTTACCTGAATTGTTCCACCAATTTGGCTTCTTCCCTGGTAAATATTTCCAAGGGAAGTGTTGATGCTTTGAGCACCACTGCAACTATGAATGGAACACTGAAAACACAAGCATTGTATAAGCACTCCTGTTCTGTTGTAATAATTCCTGTCTTTCTAAAAGTATGGGAGTAAACCCAACTTCAGGACATGTACTAAGGTATCTGAACATATGACAGCAGCTATTTCAGACCATATTCTGCTCCCACAGAGCCCCTACTATAAGGTATCTAAACTTATGACAGTAGCTATTCATAGTAAAAGGAAGTGCTCCTCGGCGTTTAGTCTCCACATTGCAATCGATATCAACGTTTAGCAGTTAGTAAAACAGCAGTAAAATAAGTGGTATCTAGTTCGTGCTGATAAAAAACATTGTTCTGTGGGCTCAAGTGAAGGAACTTACAGGCTCCTCACGAGTAAATCCACACCAATTACGCCCATTATCATCTCGAGCTCTCACTGTAACTTATCATCATCTTCATAGTTTTAATAATTATTATGATTAATATTAACTAAATTACTTACATTTTAGAAAATATAAACAATTACTTCTGGTTTTGGCTCATCGGATAATAATGGCCGTACCAAAGTTGATTCTCATCACTATTCCTTAGTTCTTTGTTCTAACTAGCAACACAGCAAAATCAAGAACCACAAATTTTTCCAGGCTATCAGAATATCATATGCTATTTCGAGAATACAAAAGGCAGTGTTCATTCGTAATGGAAACCACACTCAAAGATCATCTTGTTCTTCCTACCAAAAAAAAAAAAAAAAGATTATCTTGTTCTTGAACTTCTGAAAGCAAAGAAACGAAACGAAGAGGACACCTACAGAGTGAGCGTAAATTGTTACCTTTTTCAAAGCTCCCAAGCACTCCAATTCTTGCCAATCTCAAAAGCAACATACGCTTTAACACAAGCCTGCCTTACCTGCTCTTCAGTAAGCCACCAATCATCCCAATCACTCATACTAATCTCCTTGTCAAGTGTCACTCCTTTGTAATCCAAACAACACTCCACAATCCTCTCCACTGAAGCCCTAACCAAACTATCTATATACGTCCTCAAATCCAAGAGCCTGTGAACCCTAAGTTCGTGCTCCGTCATCATCAGCTTCTTCGCGTCCGATCCGTTCCAGATTCCGACAAACGTGTATCGCTCTTCCGAAAGAAAACGTCGGAGAGCCAGCGGCACGGTGTCGCAGTGATGGAGCTGGACGATGAGGCATCGCGTTCCTACGCAGAGCTGGAGAGTGTCCGTTGGAGGATCGTTTCCATTTCTCGGGTTCCACTGGACGCCCATGCCGACAACGAGGCGTCCGAGCTGGTAGCGACGGAAGTAAAGAGTGGCGTTTATCCATTCCCGTACGACTGAGGCTGCACTGGTGACGGTTACGGAGATTGAAGTGCCGAAGAAGTTCACGGTGAAGAGACGGTGGTTTCCGGTTGGTGCCTGGTTTTCGACGATGGTGATTTCCGGCGTCATGTCGATTGAGACCTCAAACGTAACTGGCAAGTTACTGCTCCACTGCGGTTTTTAATCAGCGTGGAGAGGTGTTCCTGAGTATACACACTCACACCGTGAATTCGGTGTTTTGGACGATCTGAACCGCTTGCCCAACCCGAAATCAAGATCTTCAATGGATCATCAAAAGACGTATGAGCAAACACATTGAATCAAAACAGTCTGAGCGCTCCTTTTATGTTCAATATTTAAATAAATTTACAAATCTCCTTTTTTATTTTTCTAGGTCTCAATTATGAGAAGGCAAATTTTAAGTCATCTATGCTCAAACTAATCCCTCTTCCAATTAGATAGGTTCCTTACGAAAGACAAAGTTCTATTTAAGTTTCTTACTTTGGTCCAGCTCTCTTATAGTAGACTTGAAGTAACCATTTTGGTTCGACCAGAACACATTATAAGTTACTCTTCAAATGCTCGCACAGATAACTCAACTGGTTATCAGAAAGGAAATTGAGTGTAAGATCTTAGGTTCGAGTATTGGCAGCGACAGTGTAAGGATTCATCCAATGTGGTGACTCCTTGTGTGTATCGAAAAAAAGACCACCTTTCTGATAACTTAAGTGAGATTAAATCGTGATTTATCTCCCTTATAACTCTGTCGAGCAGGGGTGTAGGAGCGCCTAGAGTAAGCAATTCCACCTTTTAAGTGTAAGTTACTGTTCAAATGCAAAGGGCATGTGTTTATGTGAAATATGTTCCCGGTATTATTACTGTACTAGATTTCTTTATCCTCGAATGTGTCAAATTTGGTCCAATGTTACCCAACTTTCAGGGTTTACAGAAATTTTGAAAAATCTTATGAATTTTAAATTATCAAAAGAACATTTTAATTTTTAATTTTTAAAATCATTTTTTAATTTTGATTATAAATGACGAAATATACGTATTATGAACATCTTATTTACATCAATCAACTGATGTTTATACAAAAATTTAACTCAACTCTTAAAATCGAATCGAATTAATTACATGTGATTGAAAATAATAATAAAGAGATCAATTAAAATATCATGAGAACGACATTTAATTAATGCACGTTTGATTTTCATATCGTGCATGTTTCTTTTTTTTTTAAAACGGAGAAACCCACAGTCATTATTCTTTAGATGCACACTAGGTAAATATCTGAATTGACGCAATAGCTTATAAATTACGTCAACCGAGTTCTCCGTACTAAACAAATCCTATACGACAGGTTCGATCAAGAGAAGCGTAAATAAGGAGACTCGAACACATGACCTATTGGCTCCATGCTCTTTTACTCCACTAACTCAGACCATCCCTAAGGGGCATGTTTCATTGTTTCAACCGAATTATAAGAGAAGTTTTTAAAAAAATAAAAAATATGATAGAATTTTTTTAAAAATTAATTTTTTTCTAAAAAATTTATCAAATTGAAAAAATAATAATATTTCTTTGACCCTAAATTTTATTTTACCTTCAATTGACTTCAATTTCAGATGAGAAGTAAGCACGCTGGGATTGTTGCTGGGTTTTGGATTCGTCCAATCTTATCTGAACATCTTTTGGGTTGGGTTCGAGCCCATTTTTCGTTTATGGGTTATGTATAATTAAAAATGAATTTCTTATCCCCTCAAAAAAAAAATGAATTTCTTATTTTATACAACTATATACTTAATTATTCCAATTTTTAAAATTTTCTATAATAAAAAAAATATATAGTTGTCATTTTTTAAATGTGTATTTAATAAATTCTCGAATACACTGCTAGTTTATAAATTATATATTTTAAATAAGATTCACAATTTAGAAAACATATTCAAATTATATGGTAGTAACAAATTTGTACATTTGATTGCTTTTATAATAGTAAACATGACAACTACATAAACGTATAAAATAATTTATAAATAATATATTTAGAATAATAATCTAATCAATTATTGAATCAAAACCATATAATAAGTGTAATTGAAATAATATTTATAAATTTACTCTTTTTAAAAATCTTTCATATACAGAAATAACATATTCTAAATTTCAAAACTTTTTGAAAAATTTTCAATTCGGTGTTCAAGTTTTAAAATTTTTAAATTAAACGATTAACTTTTTATAACCTTAATAACTCAATTCAAAGTGTTAATTTTATTATAATTTTGTTGATTTGATAAATAAACACTTTTTATCTATAACATTTAGGCATTTATTTGGAAACAACATCTCCACTAAGGATAAGACTGTGTATCATTGAACTTTCCTAAACTTCGCATCTCAGTGAGCTTTTTACTAAAAATTATTGTTGACATGTAATCAATTATTGAGTCAAAACCATATAATAAGTGTAATTGAACTAATATTTATAAATTTAGTCCATTTTAAAATCTATTATATAAAGAAATAACATATTTTAAAGTTCTAAACTTTTTGAAAATTTTCCAATTCAGTGTTCAAGTTTTAAAAATTTTGAATTAAACGATTAACTTTTTATAACCTTAATAACTCAATTCAAAGTGTCAATTTTATTAATATTTTGTTGATTTGATAAATAAATCTTTTTTTATCTATAACATATCAGCATTCCATTTGAAAATAACATCTCTACTAGTTAAGGATAAGATTACGTATCACTGGATTTTCTTAAACTCCGCATCTCAGTGAAATTTTTACTGGAAGTTGTTATTAACATGTAGGCGTCTACGTGAAAAATTAATCATCTAGTCGTTCACGTTGACTAAAACACCTAACCGAATCTGTTTTAGTTCGTCCATATAGATGATTAGTTTGTAGTTAATTTTTCACGCGGATGCTCACTTGTCATGAATAAAAAAAGATTTTATCAACTATATCAGCAAAATATTAACAAAACTAATTTTTGATAGAAGTTATAAATTTTATAAAGGTTAATCAGTTAATTAAAAAACAAAAAATTTTGTACTAAATTTAAAAAATATCAAAAGATTGAACACTTTAGAATCTGATACCTCTTGTATAAAACATAGAAACTAAGGTATACAACTTAAAACCAGGACAATAATACATTACCTAATGGTGACTTTAAGCATATAATTAAGTAGTTCCTCAAGTTGTATAATGTACATGATTAGGGAATGATTAGATAGCGATTAGAGTGAACAAAGGGACATTTAGTTTTTAAAAAACACTCTTCTAAATGGATTAACATAACTTGGTTGTACTAATCTTTGTTGTTTCTTTCGTTTTTACATGGCATTGGTGAATCATCTGTGACCTGAATTCTGTGATAAAATGACATAAAATATAATCTATTGTCACCTAAGTAGAAAATGTGACACAAATATAAGATGTGGGGTTATGTATATTAATTTTCTAATGGGAATCATTTTAGAAAATATTAATAAGGAGCAATAATATAGATAATGATTGAAGCAATTACAATGTGGACTGCTCAGCTTCAATTGATTACTAAATTTCTACACATTAATGGTTTTTTTCTTTGTAATAAATAAATATTAAGCTTTAAGATTTGGTTTAATAGTTTTTTATAACGATTAAAAAATCAACCAACTCGGTTGATTCAATAGTAAAAATTTTGAACTGCCCAATTTTTTGATTTGGTTTTTAACTTTTCACTTCGATTTACTTTGACAACTCTTGTTGTTAAAAACTGATCAATTCATTAATTAATCAGTCAATTTTAATAATTAATAAGTTCTTATAAACTAAACAAATCTATCAATTTTTATTTAATAAGACAATTTCTTTCAATCATATTTTAAATTTTTTTTAATTTTATTCAATTTCAGTTTTGCAACGATCTAATAATGGTTGAACCGATTTTTAAAAAATTGGTTTGTTAAAGAAAAAAAGAAAAATTCTATTTATTCTTTATTTTTTAGGAGTGATATAATTTTCTTTTTTTAATTTGAGAATCTATTTATAAAATAAATACAAAAAATGAAAAGTCCAATTTAAAACATTTTGGAATTATGATATTTCTTCCATAAAATTTTATTGTTTTATAAATTATCTTCCTATGATATTAATTAATATTCAGATAAATACATTAAAAATATTATTTTTCTACTTTTGATTTAATTTGAATCTTTATATAAATTTATTTAATTTGTCTAGAAAAAAAAAATCCATCTTCTTATCAGGACGGCCTTAACTTTTCTCTCCTCTCCCATTTGAGCTTGCTTAGTGTCATTCACTCTTTTAAATCTTCAAGGTACTCCTGAAGAACACAGGTAATAATTTCCAAATTCTCTATTGCAATTGGTGTTCTTCAAGGCATGATGCTACCTGCTGATAGATACGATCCTCCTCACCAAGCTAATGAAACCAAAATCGAACAACAAAAACAACTGACATTGGTTTTTGATGCATCAGTTCTTCAATACCAATCCCACATACCATCTCAATTCATTTGGCCCGATCACGAGAGACCATGCCTTGATTCTCCAGAACTTGTAACCCCTCCTATCGACTTGGGAAGCTTTTTAGATGGAGACCTTTCGGCTGTCTCAGAAGCTAGTCAACTTGTCAATGAAGCTTGCAGGAAACATGGTTTCTTTCTCGTCGTCAATCATGGAGTCGATTCACAACTTGTAGCTAAAGCTCACGAGCACATGGACTTGTTCTTTGGCATGAAGCTCTCTGAGAAGCAAAAAGCTCAAAGAAAAATCGGTGACTCCTTCGGATACTCCAGTAGCTTCACTGGTAGGTTCTCCTCCAAACTTCCATGGAAGGAAACACTTTCTTTTCGATATCTTGGAGATGAGCATCGATCTTGTTCGAACATTGTTGAAGAATATTTCTCGAATGTAATGGGAGAAGATTTCAGAGAATTCGGGTAAGAGAACTGAACTTGACTCTTGTTTCGGGAGTTTAAGATCAGCCATGTTGCTATGAATCTTCTAACGTTAAAACATCTTTGAGATTGATTCACGTAGGAAGGTTTACCAGGAATACTGTAAAGCCATGAACACTCTCTCTCTTACGATCATGGAGCTTTTAGGGGTGAGTCTAGGAGTTGACAGAGGCTACTTCAGGGAGTTTTTCCAGGGAAGCGATTCCATCATGAGATTGAATTACTACCCTCCGTGTCAGAATCCTGATTTAACTTTCGGAACAGGACCTCACTGTG
>JANVCQ010000009.1:27821944-27842815 GCA_025531925.1 Erythroxylum plowmanianum | reverse complement strand
AGAGCGAGAGGGATCACAAGAGATCAATGTTAATACATTAGACATATCTACAAGTGTAGTAATAGAAATTTTGTCAGCATAACTTTTTTACATTAGATTTTTTATGAGAAGAAATTTTCTAAGAAATTAGTTAACTGTTTAGTTGTCATTTAAAAAATATATTTTTTTAAGAGCTTCATAATTTAGTAACATAAAAATAAAAATTATTTTTATTTTAACTATATTTTATTTTATAATATAAATTATTTATGCATGTGAATATTATTTAAAGTATATTAAATATACTTTAAATAATATGTGAAGCATAATATATTAATTAATATATAATTTTAAACCATATGAAACATAAATGAAAATATATCTACTCAAATTTTTTATATGGATTATAACATAAGTAAAACTAATATCACAAATAAATATTAAAACATATAAAAAAAATATTATATAAATCTCAAAATAAACGTGAAGATGGGTTTGTGGGTACTGTGAGAATTATGTGTAAAACGTAAGAATAAAAGGGACTAAAAAATAGGCTCATTAATTGACAAAAAAATCTACCTAAAAAAGTATTTTTTACCCGCGAGTACTGTGGTGGAGTGGTTGGGGCTCCTCCATCCTTAACCAAGGTCTCGGTTTCGATTCTTGAGAATGAAGCCGCATTCGTGAGGGAGAGCTTTGCTGCCAGCAAGGGTCCAACCCGGCTCGAATCAGAATTAGTCGATTGCCCGTATGGCGTCGGATACCAGGTGGTTTAACCAAAAAAAATTGAGCTTTTTAAAAAGTTGTATTTTGGCGGCCAAAAAAAGTCATATCTATTAAAGAAGTGCATTTTTATTTTACAGTCAAACACTCATTTTTCTTAAAAAAGGCTTTTGAGATAGATAAAAATACTTACTAATCTCCCAAAAGTTCATTCAAGCAGGCACTAAGTCACGAGATTTGAAAAGATCCAACAATACACAATTTTACCCTGTTTATGAAGTATAGTTTTTTTTAATAACTTGTAAATATTGGAGATGTAAATATTTCAAGTTTCTAGTCAGACCGAACTTGGCAGCATGAACTTAAGCCGAACTTAAAGCTCGATCAATTAAGACTAAGTTGAGTCAAACTAATTTTCCAACCCTAATCATAGGTTCCAAAAATGTCTAAGTCATGACTCATGATAGAATAATTACATTACTAATATGACATGTGATGTATATGATTAGCCAATTGTTTAATCATGTCGTATAGTCACATATGCATACAATGGAGACCCTAATAAACACGTATTGCCACTTTTGTTATGAAATAATATTAAGTTTAGTTTCTTGCCAATGCCAATTTAGTTTGTTGGGGACAAAAGAAGAAACCCAATTTTGCAAGGGAAAGAATCAATTTCTTCTCCAATTTGGGTTCATCCTAAATATGTGTATTAATATGTGACAAAAGAAGGAAGTTACTAAGTAATATAAATGCTCATAATTAAGGCAATTAAGTTTACAAATTTTCTATTTCTTTGATTTATTTTTAAAATATTAGTATTTCTTAGACTTTATAATTTATCATAATTCCATAAAATTAAAAAAATAATGTTTTCAAAATCGGATCGGAATTTAGATCTGTAAAAACAAGAGATTTAAGGTTTAAAAGATTTAACCAACATTAAACTATCATAAAATTGATTAAGAATTGAATAGAATTGAAGAAATTGAAAAATGATTAAAAAATATTACCCTTAATTATCTTAAAATTTCATGTTTAATTAAAAAAGAGACAATTAAACAAAAATTAATTAGTTTATTTTGATTTGCGAAAACTAATTACAAATTATTAAACTAAATCAAACTTAAAATTAGAAATTGAACTGAAAAGTTCATTAGTTCAAGGTTTCACTATTAAGTCGATCAAATTGGTTCGATTTTTAAAACATTGATAAAAATATTTTTGAAATTTCATTATACTTGCTTGTAAGACTTAAATCAATTTATTATAAAATTAACTCTAAAAAACAAAATAAACATAATTTTAAATAATTAATTTGAATGTTAAAAGGGTATTGGATTAATTTTGATTTTCGTAAAAAGAAATTAACAAAATCAATCTTTTTTAATTTTGAACACTGCTTGACAATGCACTAAAATTGAGTGGTATGACTATTTATAAATAATAATATTTTAAAATAAATTATACAATGATCACAAACAAATTATCTATTAAATTGTACAAAATTTCCTCTAAAATTAATTACTTATAAACATAAATTATTTTATTTTCACTTCAAAAACAACAACAACAATTCTTTGCAATCTTTCGACGACTTTTTTAAAAACATCGTTGAATGCTAGTATTTTTCATGACATTTTACATAAAACGTCGCTGAAACTTTTTATCTACACCACATTCCATGATATTTTTTAAAACATCGCAAATTATATTCTGCGACGTTTTTGAATATTCTATGATATTTTAAAAACGTTGCAAAATGCCTTGTTTTCTTGTAATGACTCAAGTGCACAAGGTATAGTACATCAAATATACGTAACTTTTTCTTTGCATTTTTTATAAACAGACCATTTACGTGATTCGAATCTTTGACCTTTTGATCACAAAGAAACAACATTACCAGTTACTCCAAAAACATTATTCAAAATTTTAATCTCGAAACATAGATTCCAATTTCTTAAAATTTAAAAGAAAATTTTAAATCTTTATGAAATTTCATTTTTATTTCAAATTTCATATATTAAAATTATTATTTATTTCTATGTAATATTGTTGAATTATCACAAAATTCTTTTGTTATATTTTCAAACGTGAAATTTAATATAATTAATCATTTTAAATTTAGCCAATAATACAACTCCATGTCAGTGTAAAAGTCTTTTTTTTAATATATTAAAATAGAAAAAAGAAAAAAAAAGAAAAAAAAAAGAGAGGAAGAACTATACAACTGGAGGCTTCCTTTTTTATTGTAAAAGAAGATGCCACTGCACTTTCTCTGCTTCCATATCTACTTAGACACTCACTTCACCACTGTAACTTCCACTTCTCACTTCTCACTTCTCACTTCTCAATCTCTTACACTCTTCATGATCAATTTCTCAATAGCTACCGCACCTATAGCTACTAGCCTACCCACAGCCACAGCCATTCTTGGTTACTAGGCTTCCACAAACAAAACTAACCAAACCCCATCTTAAGAAGGAAAGTTTATGGCTTCTTAGCACATACAATACAGTCAAAACGTGGTAAAATTTGCTACATATCTGTTTGTCCATCTACTGCACTACTCATCTGTGTGATACACAAATAGAGAGAGACAAAATGGGTAGAGGAAAAGTTGAGCTGAAGAGGATAGAAAACAAGATCAACAGGCAGGTCACCTTCTCCAAGAGAAGAAATGGTCTGCTTAAGAAAGCTTACGAACTTTCTGTTCTTTGTGATGCTGAGGTTGCCCTCATCATCTTCTCTAGTCGTGGCAAGCTCTATGAATTTGGTAGTGCAGGGTATGGTTTCACTTTCTCTTTCTTTTTTTTTCTTCTTCACTAAGTGTGTGTTCTCGCAGTTCTTCGTGTGGATTTTTCTTGCACCATCCTGGTTTCTCTCTTCTTGTTGTGTTCGTAGTTCTTAGCTTTCGTTTCTGGGTTTTTAAAGGTTTATTTGGTTCCTTTGGATTCTGATAAGCTCATATAAAGCTATAGATAGCTATCTGTTTTGTGCTCAAGATTTGTATGTTTTTCTCTAATGGAATTTATGCGTTCATGACACTGCACTGTTTTATTTACTTGTCATGTTCGTTTATCTCTCAAGCTCATCCTTTTATTCTCTGGTTCTCAGTGCGCTCATCATTTTCCTTAGATTCTTTTGGGTTTTGGGTATGTTTTTGGATCGACTCAGACATGGGTTTTGAGTTTGAGGTTCTTCCAAGGGACATTCAGACACGTTTCATCGTCCTACGAAAAAAACCCTTCTTCTCTATCCCTCTGTCTGTTACAGGCCTATGATTCTTCTTCGCTGGTTCCAGTACTGGTTGAGTGACAGACATGAAAATATGCGATTCAAGTCAGCATTAATAACTCTGAGTCACTAACTAGTGATGTTGTTCTTGGACCTCTGTATAAGATCTAGGGTTTTCTTAACTGCTTCTTCACTTTTCATTTTCCTTGTTTGTTTCTGGGATTTTCTTTTTCTTCCTCCAAAAAAACAACACAAAAAAGCTTACATCAGTCAGTCCTGAAGGTCTCAGAGGACTGATAGTTGTCCACTTTTCTCTTTGATCTACTGGTTTCTTCCATTCCCTTGTCTCTCGTGGGTGTGAAGTATAATCAATCACACCCATCTTCAAAAAAGTTTAATCCTAATCTCTTTTCTTCTTTGGATCTCTGTCTTTGATCTTCTAGTTAATGAATCTAGCTTCACTAGTTTTTGATACTGATGATCACACCTTTTCCTAAGAATGAGATAATGCGAAATTGATCTTAATCTACAAATTAGAGTTTTTGAATATTCCATTAAAATTTTGATTAAGTTTATGATATCAAAAAGCTTTCAAATTTACCAATTTTATAAAACTAACAAATGCTTTTGTTGAATAATCGTCTTAGCAGAATAACCAAAACACTTGAGAGGTACCAACGTTGTTGCTATACTCCTCAGGACAACAGCATAGAACATCAAACCCAGGTTTGTATTTCCTGAATTTCTTTGCCTGCTTTTGATTCATGTAACTCCATCAAAAAGAAGTCCCTTTAAATTCAGTTAGCATTTTACTCTTATATATAATATTCTATCAACTTAATTTCTTTTGTATTTGGTGATCTTTCAAGAGCTGGTATCAGGAAGTAACAAAGTTAAAGGCAAAATACGAGTCTCTTCAACGAACGCAAAGGTTGTAACTAAGCTTCTCTGTGATTCTCTTGTACCAAAAATTTATATGTATATATATTTTAGTGACAGTTTCAGTTTCTTAAGGCATTTGCTTGGGGAAGATCTTGGACCTCTGAACGTAAAAGAGCTTCAGAATCTTGAGAAACAGCTTGAAGGAGCTCTTACTTTAGCTAGGCAAAGAAAGGTACATTACATAAAACATAGTGGCCAAGGTTGAAGATTGATAAAGAAATAGTATGGTTCTGGTTAGTTTTTTAGAAGATAATCTACACTTGAAGTGTAAGTATGGTGCTGTCTTTTCATTTTTTGGTGCAGAACCAGATCATGTTAGAACAAATGGAAGATCTTCGCAAAAAGGTGGATTAAATCTAGTCATGAAATTGAAGGATCTTCACATATAATTAGTTTGACAGTTTCTTCGTAAACTTCTGTTCACTCTATACTTGCAGGAACGTCATCTGGGGGACTTAAACAAGCATCTGAAGAATAAGGTCGTGCTTGTTTGAGTGGTTAATCACCATTTTCGATGTTAAGAGCACTCTTTCTTTTGTTTCCAACGATTTTCACTTTCTGTGTGTGTGTTTCTGACAAAATTTCAGCTGGAAGCAGAAGGACAAAGCCTTGCAGTTCAAGGGTTATGGAGCTCTGCTGGAGCTGATGAAACTGGCAACTTTCACATGCATCCTTCTCATACCAACCCTTTGGACTGTGATCCTGGACCTGTTTTACAAATCGGGTACGTGCCTGGAAATTTTTTGGCGAGCTCATATTGCCTATAATGATCAATCAGAATGAAGAAGTGAAGATTTGCAAGTCGTATGAGCAAGTGCATGATCGTTATAAGAAACTGATTTTGGTTTTGTTCTGAAACAGGTACCATCAGTTCGTTGCAGGTGAAGGATCGTCTGTTCAGAAAAGCTTGACTATGGAGACAAACTTCATTCAGGGATGGGTCCTTTGAACACTACTCCAAATTAGAGACCCACCAGTATATATAGATATATATATATTGGACTCTTATATAGTTATCTTTTTTTATTGAATTTGTAATGGCATATTGTTTTTTTTTAATATATGACATGAATTGGTCTATAATATTAATAAATTTACAAATGTTGAATTCACCTAACAAATGACGTCGTTTTAAGTGAACAACAAGTGGATTGTTCCTTTCTTTTCTTTTATTTAATTCGAGGAAACTTCGTGGGCGGGCCAAGCGGGTACACCTTTCTGAGAGTCCAATTGGCGTACCACCTCATAGGCAGGCCCAGCGGGCACACCTCATCATCGAGAGTTCAACTGGCGCTCCACTTACTATTAAAACCTCGACTACCCCAAGTTCTTACAAGAGGGGCTAGCATGGTATCGAACCTAATACTTGACCAAAGCCAAATCCCGCTCTCAACCATCTAGACACGCAACAAGGGCTGATTGTTCCTTGCCCTCAAGCATGAGTTGGTTCAATGTACAATCAAAACAAATATGATTAATTGATATATGATTAAATTAAACTTATAAATAATTAAAATGATGTCGTTTTCTTTTTTAATTTGAATTTATGTAAACTTACCCGAAATGATATTATTTTACAAAATTTATCGAAACGACACTATTTTAAGCGACTAATCGGGTTGCTCGGGTCTCTTAGACCAACCTCTCAAATATGAGTCCGACCTAAAATTTGATCAAAATTAAGTTTGGCCCATTAAAAGATTTAGGCCCCATCCAAGAACTTAGTAGTCCAACTTGCACACAAACCAAACTTCGGAGAGGAATCCAAAAGCCCTGATAGACCAAAACGTCCATTTTACTAAACGGTACCGTCTCACTACAGTGTGACGGGACTTGACGTTTTACTTCAAGTCAAGTCGTTTTCGTTTCCATGAATTAAAATGACTTTTCCTTATAATTATTTCTTGTGAAATAATATTCAGATAAAATTTTATTTTAATAACTCCTTATAATTAATATTAATTGACTTATTATTTTTCTTTATATAAAATAATTTAAATAACTTTAACTGTTAAAATTATTAAAATAAATAACAGCATAATTAGATCCCATTTTTAATAAATTAAACTAAAGGTTAATAAAATTGTTAAATTTTTAATAATTCATATAGTTTTAATTACATTAATTATTAAAATAATAACCATATAATTAAGTCAAGCATATTTAGTAGAGATGGCAATTAAGCCCAATCCACTTACCTAATCTGGTTTGTTTTATTTTCCTTCCGTAGCTCTATTATTATTTGCTTTTTTATCGGATCCTAATCCAGTTTGTTTTATTTTCCTTCCGTAGCTCTATTATTATTTACTTTTTTATTTGTTCCATTTTATTTATGCCCATTCGTAATCAAAAGCCTAAGAATTTGCTATTAAATAGTGAGATTGAAAAAATTGTTCGCAGGTTACGTAAAGAAACTAGATTGGCTCATTCCGACTTATCACAACTCAATATGAAATTAATGAGCCAGTCTCAAATCGATCGAACCTCAGACCTAATTGTTTCAAAAAAAAATATGTTTAAGGATGGACTCAATTTTTATTTTTATTTAATAAAACGAAACAACAGGTCGGGCTAAGCTGAGCTTAGTTCGAGCTGGAGCTTAGCCACCTGAGGCTCGAGCCCCAGTAGAAACTTTAGCCCGACTATTATCATCCCTAATATTTGACAAAGAAAATTAAACAATAAATCACAATTTTCACCAGTCAATTAAAGTGTTTTATATTAACATTACTTGTTGCCCTTATTTGCTTGCGCAGCTCAACATATTCAATAGAGCAACTAATACATATTTATTCATTCATATATATATATATATACCGACGACAAGAGTAAAAAAGAAGAAAGAATAAAAAGGACAGCCTTATCATCAATTAAGGTGTTGTGGTCGTGAAGGCGGAGGTAAACCTTTGACTCTTGTTTCCGGTGGTCCGATGAAGAGCTCAGTCTCCACATCCGAGACCGGACTACTACTTCCTTCATTTGGTAAGTTTTCTTCCTGATGACTCCTGGGCCCTTCCCATGGTTGCACCCCACACTAACAATTCAAAGTTCAAAGTCCCAAACTTTCATTAACCATTACCATTTGAAGTAGTAATAAAGATTAATCAGTTCCAATCAAAATGATCATGTCCTGCGTTCAGAGTTATGAGTTCCTGCTGTTTTTATCAGGCAAAATAGATCTAAACTTGTCACTTTACCTTTTCAGACAGCTTTGCGTTTTCAACTAACAATGCCTTCTCCTGAAAAACAAACACACACACACACACAAACACAAAACATTTAAATTTATTGTTTCCAACTAAAGCAAGTTGTGATTTTGTTGAAGATTCTACCTTTTCCTTCAGTTTCTCAATCTGTTCTTTGAACACCTGATTCTGCAACAAGCAAAAGGATTAAGACTTTCAGATTCATCGGATACGTATGTGATATAAGCAAACACACAAGCTTGTTGTAATTAATGGCGTCAGTAACCTTTCTAGCTCGAATGCTGCTTACACTCCTCTCCAGCTGTTGCTCTATCTGTCGCAGTTCTTCAAGAGTGCACGATCCTAGATTTTCTCCAAGGAGTTTCCTGAGACAACAATATCAGATTGGAACTTCAACTTCAGGATGTTGTGAGAAAATGGAAACTTCAACCAGAAATTGTTGTATCATTAGTGCTTCCAACCGTTTAGAGACTTCAAGAAACTCTATCTTCTTCAACATCTCTGCTGCTTCTGTCTTCAACCGCTGGTATGTGTACAAGAAGTGGATTAGGCAGAATGTTCTTTACTAATTTTAGCGTTATCCTTAATTTAAATAATTAAATAACTCTTTTATTTTTAAAGTCTTTAATGTTTTTAAAAAAGCATACATAATATGAACATATATCACATATAAATCAATCAAATAAAACCGATATGAACTTCCGACTTAACTATTAAACTCGATTTGGACTAACTCTATCAATCAAATATAACCGATGTGACTTCCGGCTTAACTATTAAACTCGATTTGGACTAACTCTGAATTCATTAAACCTGACTTAAACTCATAATTTATGTTAATTATCTTAAATTATTAATTTGAGTCAGATTTAATTGATTCAAATTGAATTTAAGAGCTGAATTCGATTATCATGTCCACAACATTTGATTGATGGACATACGTCGTTCATATCTCGTGTATTTTACTGTTATTTTTTGGATAAAAATCTAAGAAAAGGAGTTTTTTTTAATTAAAATCATGAAAATTTTTCCATAATTTTAAAAAAAAATTTCTAATTTACTAAAATCACAAGTTCAAGTACCCTAATTTAAGACTTATCACAAAAGTGAAACATTCTACTTCATCATCATCATCCAAAGTTTAGGAAGTGAGCAATTTGTATGTTGCATGGGAAGAGAAAGACTCACCTGCACGTCTTCTTCAGTAGGTTTCT
Organism: Erythroxylum plowmanianum; assembly: GCA_025531925.1. Taxonomy (NCBI): domain Eukaryota; kingdom Viridiplantae; phylum Streptophyta; class Magnoliopsida; order Malpighiales; family Erythroxylaceae; genus Erythroxylum; species Erythroxylum plowmanianum. Next base: position 27,833,511 of record JANVCQ010000009.1, on the reverse strand, counting down.
TAGTGATTTGATGGTCTTTTATGTGCCTCTGATAACGTTCGATAGTGCTTTGCATGCTGCAACACAAAGAACAAAGAAGGACTACCATACGTTATTGGTGAACACAAACCCTAAAGATCAACACTACCACACAAGAGGAGCTTAAAAAGGCAAAGATGAGGTCAGGACATTGTAGCAAGTGAAAGGTATACGCATGTGTTTCAATTCACACACATCATACTCAAGATCTAAACAGGCATAGCATAGTTACGAGAATCACCAAAATGATGACTATATAAAGAAAGAAAGAAGAACTCATGTTGTTTCTATTTCAAAGTTCTGAACTTGAAACCATAAGGCTAATATCTAAAACATATAATAGCAATCTTACTTGGCTACAATGATTTTCTTTTCTTTATAATGCAATCAATGGACAACTTGATCTTCACATAACACATTGCATAATAAGGTTAAGACTTTTACTCTCCTTCATCTTCTCTCTTTTTACCTCGGAGCTAGTTTGTGTCTTAGGGTCATGAGTTTATTGATACTGAAAAGACTTGATTAAGTAAGGACATCCTGATTCGTGACAAATTCAGATATGGAATCAGTTGGTGAAGATGATTGTCTTTACCCAGAGAGTTCAGTGTTTCAATTGCATGTCATGTCACCCAGAAAATCACTCACTTAAAGTAAAACCTACTGCCATTTGTGTACTAAAACCTACTGCCATTTGTGTACTAAAACCTAAGTATAGCTTCTTAGTAAAAAGTAAAAACTAAGAGTCCTTCAGCTCTTAGCTTAGCCCTATAACCAAGCTGGTGAAGACCATGGCCTTGTTGGTAGAGATGGTCGTTATGATTTTTTTTTTTCCTTCCAAATTCATTGGAACATGAAATGAGAACGAAGACAGAATCTCTAGGAGGTTCACTAAGGTATCAGTAAGAGAATCTTTAAAGATCGGATCGACTAGGATCAAGATCTGAGACTGTTTGTGCCTATTATTGTGGTATTTATGAAGGAGCGAGAGATAGAGAGGTTGAGGAGGCCATGGACATAACCCTAAGATGTCAGAGAACTTTACCACGCATCGATGGATCCAGAAAAGCTACTGCAGAGTTCAACTGCCCCAGGAACAAGGAACGAGGTTCTTAAGATATAAAGGAAGTGAAATTTCAAATTAAGATGGATGAGAAAAAGGTCATACCTTGAGCTTGCAAATTCATAAAGCTTCCCTCTTGGTGAGAAGATGATAAGAGCAACCTCAGCATCGCAAAGAACTGAGAGCTCAAAGGCCTTCTTGAGGAGGCCATTTCTGCGTTTGGAGAAGGTGACTTGCCTGCTTGTGGCGTTCTCTATACGCCTCATTTGAGTCTTTCCTCTCACCATCTCGACCTCTATGTCAATGTCTTCACAAGTCTTTATATGAAGCTGAACAAAGAAAGCAGAACTTTATCAATTCGGTTGAATCAAAATCCATGAAAGGAAACAGTTCTGAAGGCAAAACTCATGATGAAAAAACTCATCAAACGGGCTAGTTTCACAAGATAACAATGTCTGGAAAAAAAAAGAGTCAAAGAAGCAAAGTTCCTGGATCGATCAATGAAACACCGTACAAATTGTAACTTAAGCGAAGCAGCCAAAGACCAGAAGCAGGAAGAAACTTAATAAGAGGGCAAAACCCAAAAAACTAGAAACTAGGTCAGAGACAGGAGAGGAGGATAAATCCCAAACCAGTGAAAAATAATGAAGTCAGCCGAATTAATCTGCTGTTACAGAAAGAAACCTACAACCACAGCAACGAGATCTCACTGAGATGGTTCTGAATTCTAATAATGGCCTCTCATCAGTCCAAACCGAAGATTATGCAGTAAATACAAAAGGGCCAAAGAGAGAATTGAGAGAATCTTACCAAATAGGCAAAGACCCAGAAAGCCAGTTGATGAAACACAAGTAAGTACCAGGAAACGGAAAAAAAAACAAACAAACAAACCTTGATATGCTTATGAGTAAATACTAATTTCTATTCCAGGACATGAAGTTTGATCGTTTCTCTCCTCTTCTAGCTAAATAGAATCCACACAAACCAACTATATCTTTCCATAATCATACATATTCTCACTTTTTATCCAAGCACCTCAAAAACCCACCTACATAAAGAAACAAACCTTATGCTAGATCACTGTACATCACACAGATTATTCAACCAAAGGCTGAAAAAAACCTCATCCTTTCCTTGTTTTAGAAAAGCCCACGTCAAAGAAGAACATTTCGCACCAAAAAAGGAAAATAAAAAGCAGATTAAAATAATAAAAAAACAGACTTAAAATAGAAAAGGCAGATGTTGACATTTTTCTTCTTCTTTTCTTTTCTTCTTTTGGGTTAGGTCATGAGTGGAGCGAGAGAGAGAGAGAGAGGGGAGGAGGAGCGGGGGCAGTACTAGGGCTAGCACCTAAAGAAGCAACACTGTGGTAAATGGTAATGGGAATGGTTGGTAACCGAGGAGAATACATAGTACAAGGTTGGAAACATGACACTGTATGTCCGTACGACCAGACATAGGAAGCAACCAATGACTGGTCGAAAACGCATTGAGATTTGATCATTGCTTTTGCTGCTTTTGCGCCATCTTTCTCCAAACCCGCAAACTTATTTCCCTTCACATGGGAACTGGGGACCATGCATATGCAGTCATCACCTCAAGCCTCTTTCTTTAACGTATCATAGAATTAAAATAAACTTAGTTTATTTTATAGCTTTTTATCTTTTACATTTAGAAGAAATTTTAAATCAATTTTATTGCTTTATTGATTTTCTAAATCTAAAATATAAAAAACTGTAAAATAAATTAAAATTGGTTTAAAATTTTTATTTTTTTATGTGGGTCATTCGAACACAATCTCTTTAATAGTTAAGGATAAGAATGCGTACTACTACTGAACCTCTTCAAACTTTATGCATTAATGATATTTTTATTATTTTTTAATATTTAAGATTTGGAAGAATTTTAATTTAATTTTCATTAAAATTTTAATAATAATCACTAAATAATAATTATTGATATGTGTGTATGCACACACACTTGCATACATGTATATAGGTTGTATATTTAGCTAATAATTGATAGATATTTTTAAAATATAAATTTTTATTTAATAATAATGATCACTAAAAATATGATCATCCAATTAGTTAATTAATTGAAATTTCTTGTAATTTGTTTTTATTTAAAGTATATTTTATAATAACTCTCTTTGTTTTTCTAATTCTAAATTCATTCATAATTCTAAAAACACTTCAATAATTTAATATTATGTTGTTATGAGAAAAAAGAGATATAAAACTAACAATATATGACAAATATTTTAATTTTTATACTATTTTTATAATTAAAAATAAAGTTACATACTATTAGACTTTTTCAGATCCCGCGCCTTAATGAAATTTCTACCTAGTATTTTTATTATTGTTGTAGTATTGTTCAACTATTACTCAATGATTGCTATTATTTTTTATTAATTATAAATTCATTCATATTCTAAATTAATGTTATATTAAAGTCTAATAATTTTAGTACTTACGTTATTAAGAGAAAAATGATATAAAATTAATTATATGTAATAAATAATATTAACCCGACAATTTAATGCTTTAAATTTGTAAAATGGCTTATTTGAAATATATGCGTGACTTATACGTTACAGAGTGATTTCGTGATTTATAAGTTATGGAGTGATTTTCATAATTTGTAAATTATGAATGTAAGTGAAAACAATAGTGATTGTGATTTTGTATCATTAAAGATGAGACATGTCACCTTTCAATGTGGTAAGTAACGTTTAGGAATACTGAGTTCCTCTTATATTATATTAAATTTTATCCACTTATTTATGTATATCTCATATAAATAAATAGATAATATTTAATAAAACATGCCATTATTTTTTAAATAAACTATTATTATTATTATTATTATCACACTCAGATTGAAATTCTGCAATGAATAAAGATTTGGGAAGGTCCGATAGTATATAACATTACCCTTATATAATAAAAAGATTATTTTCTGTAAATTCATATACAGATGTGACAAGAAAGTAGTAATGCAGGTTAAAAGAATAAATAAATAAAAAAACATGGGATGCAAAATATTTAAGTAAATAACACAAACATAATAATAATAATAATAATAATAATAATAAAATAATAATAATGAAAAGATTACTACTAAAAAGAAACTCAATAAATATGTGCATAAAATTAAGTGGCACAGGATTAGGCTACTTTATTGGAACAAGGTGCTCTAGCTCTTAATTCAAACAAATTATTTAACAAAAATTAATTAATTTATTTTAATTTATAATATTTTATTAATTAATAAAAATTAAAATTTTTAAAATTTTTAACCACTTAAATTTTTAGTTCAATTTTACACTGTTTTATTTTTAACCACTTAAATTTTTAGTTCAATTTTACACTGTTTTATTCTATTTATTTAGATAATCATTGTTGATAAAAATTAATTAATTAATATTAATAAATTAATCTATTTTAAAAATAAAATTATTAATATTAATATATTAATTTACCATTAAAAATATGAAGAATTCAAAATTTTTACGATTTTAAAATATGAAAAATTCAAAATTTTAAAATACAATTTTAAAAATATGAAGAATTCAAATTACACGTGTCAGAAGGTTAATGGGTTTATGCCGTTTATGCAACCTTGTTTAGGTTGTTCTTTTTATGGGATTGTTTCCAATTCAGACCGGGTACAGATTAGATGTGATAGTTGGGGGGACCACATGGGGTGCGATGTGTATAGATATCCACAAACGATCAAACGGTCCAGATTTCACGATTGATGATATTTGGGTGTCGGTTGTTGATGTTTCTTCATCCCATCAAAATTGCTTTAATCTGCAATCCCTCCAATTGCCATTCTGTCTTTTTCTCAATTTATCAGAGAAGAAAGAGACAGCTTAGGGTCTATATGTGGTACTGATCATCTCCTATTTTCGGTATCTGGGCAGTGAATTATCTTAATTAATTTATTATTATTATTTTTAATTTTTAATTCTTTATTAATATTTAAATTTTAATATTTTATTTATTTTCTTCTTTTTATGTGGATTATTTAGAAACAGTATCTTTACTAATTAAAGGTAATACTATATACTACTAGATCTCATCAAATTTCACGAGTTAGCAGGATTTTTATTGGATATTATTATTGTTATTGTTCTAAAGGGATTTTAAATGGATGAAAATTTTAAGAGAATTAACTTGTCGTCAATTAAATGCCACGTTAATGCTGATGTAATATTATTTTTATTTTTTTAAATAAAAGAAGATCCTATTATCACAATACAAGTCAAATCTACTACTTAAAATATACAATTATGTGCTCATTGTCATGTGACACGTGAGACTTAGTGCTTAAATTGTATAAATAGAGTCTTTCATTATTTCGTGATTGTGGGATCCATTTTTTGATTAATTTAGAAGAATTAAATATGTAATAGTAAAACTAACTTTTTATTTAAAAATATAAAAATAATATCTTATCCACATTGACATGATATTTAATTGACAGGAAGTGAACTCTGTTAAACTTTCTATCCATTTAACGTCTGTTTTATTTTTTAAACGTTATGATTCAATTTGAGCGCTTCAAAATATTAGGGTTTAAGTTATATTATATTGTAAACGTTAAGATTCAAAATGTATTTTTGGCCGGTAATAAAATTCAGTCATAATTTTGATAAAAATTAGATTTGATATCATAAACTTAAAGTTTAAATATTTAAAATTAAATTGAAATTTGAACAAATATATTTTAACTTAATTACTTTAAATATTATCGATTCATTTTTTATAAATAAATGAATTTTAAAAATTATTAATTTTAACTGTGATTAATGCTTGTGTAGAATCTACTAAATTATTGAGAATATTCATGTATGATCTGCTTCTCCTAATGGTAGGTTGAGTATCAAAAATTTTTTTTTTCAGTACATCATTATAAGTTGGATTAGTCTTTCTACTAAGTAGTAGTGTCAAATCAAAATATCCAACAAGCATTACCTCTTTCTGAAAAAGGAGGTGATCCAACCACACTTTTTAGTATTATTAAATATGATCAATTTTCTAACTTAATTTTTTTACATTCTTATCTTATTTTAATTTAATTTGTAATATAATGTTTTGCTTACTCACATCTTTACTTTTTCTTCTTTTAAATTGATCAAAACGTTTGGTTTATAATTTAAAAATAAATCATTTAAATCAAATTTAGCATTACAAAATTATGTAAAACAATTTGAATCAATTATTAGACTTTTTAAGTTCTTCAAAAGAAAATTTGAAATTGAAAATTTTATGTCAATTTATAATAATAAAAAAATCGAATCTAATTTGAACTTTGAAATTTTAATTTAAAATTTTTAATGAATTACGATTAATTAATTAAAGTGCTAAAATTTAAGTTTGAATTTGATTAAATTTAAACTTAATAAAAAATAAAAAAATTGAAAAAATTAAGTCTAACTTAAAATTCGGTCAATTAATAAAGTATTTTTAAACGGACCCGAAATTAAATGTGACATCTATTGATTGAAGTTGAGCCACGTGAAGGACCAGTCTGAGTCGTACAAAACCTGGACCATGGACTTATTCCAGATCAACACTTGTTGCTTTAAACACCACACGTTTGACTATGCCTAGTACTAGGTTCTACGTCCGTCCAACTTTGTGGGAATTTTTACAAAATATCTGGGAACACCTGTCCGCTCCAAGATTCCTTCCGTTGAGAAAGACACGTAGCAAAACCAACATAAAGGTGGTTAACCGTTAATGTAACATAACGATCATACAATTCGTCTTAAATTGGGAATTACTGATGATCTGATTTTCTGTTCGAGGGAACTAATTTATATTTTATTTTATTAAAATTTATTCAGATACTTATGTAAGATTTATATAAATATATGGACAAGACTAAATAATATAGGGTTAAAAAATTCTTAAAAAAATAGGATACTTCAATCAAAAAACTCACACCAACTCATTAAATAAAATAAGAGTAAATTAAATTTAAAAATGGCAATAGACCAACTTGTAAGTCAAGCTTGTTAAAAATTTTAAATATTTTTTAAAAATAAAAATTATAAAATAAACTTCTTTTTATCATATTCAAGTCTGAACTCCCGCCTATTCGAAGCCTAATCTTTTAAACAAAACGATATCATTTTGCCTAAAATATTTAAGCCTTGAGTGGATGTAACTATGTAAGCCTACACCTGACCTATGAATCAATCATTTTGCCTAAAATATTTTTAAATTTATAAATTTTTTATAAATTTTAATTTTTAAAAAATCTTATCTTCAAATTTAATTAGAAAATAACAACAAAACAGACATGATATAAACATTTTATAAACATTTTACATATCCTAATCAAATATTACTATCATAATATATCATTTATTAAATCTAACTCGAATAAATTAAATTTAAATTTAAATAACACATTTAAAACAATTATAATACATTTTTTATGCTTATATATATATTAATATATATCTGTCTTGTTTTCTCCTGATCCTAAGGAAGTTGATCTGAAGGCACTTGCCATCTTGTTTGCTCCATCTACTTCGTCTTCGAACAGTTTGGACTTTGGATATCCCTACTGTCAACATAAGAAGATCAATATACTACCTTACTAAGTTGTTGTGGACCGGCTGGGGGGTTCAAGTGTTCATAATCTACTGTGGCTCTACCATCTGCTACTCTTCACAGGAGGACCATCCTCTGCTCTCTTTCGGATAGGAACTGCAGAAAACAAACCTAAGAACAATTTTAACTTCAAAAATCTTCATCTTTCCGAGGGATTACCAGCTATGGTTCTCTTGGCCGCAAATCGTATTGCTCTCAGTATCATCAAAATTTTCCCGATCACCGAATAAATGTTCATCTTCTGGAGGCTTATATTCGATCCCCCTCCAAACAACAATCTGCTCCTTGTCAAATGTAACAAGGATACATGGAACCAATTCCTGCAATGACACTGAGAATGACTGAGATTACAAGAAAAGATGCAAAGAAGCTAGCAAAATTTAAATTTTTTTCCGTTTATCTCTCACAATTTAGATCAACTGTACTCATCAGCTAGTAAAATATGTTCATGAGGAGAGTTCTTGGTAGAACACAAACTAAACTAGAGAGACTTGGTTCTATTTTACTCGCTAAAATGGACAAACCGAAAACATGTTATTATTCACTGCTTTTGTCTTCGTCTAAAACTAATCCAATAAAATAATAAGAATCATTTCAATTTTTACCCTTAATTTGCAGCCTATTTTCTTGTAGTCCTTTCTCTCGAGGCCCTGACAGTCTATTCGAACCAGCTCATTGACAAGAAAAGCATCTCTAACCATAGGTACCAGGTTGCCATAGTAACCGTTCTTTGCTGCATCAGCCAAAATTAGTAAAGAATGAAATGATACAACTATTCAAAAATTGATAACTTGGAAACGGAAAGAATATGTACCGAGTTTTGTTAAAGCAGGGACAGCTAGCCCTCTTTTCCTCATTTGCTTCGTTTCTTCAATGCTTAGTCCATCGATAGTAGTCTTGATCAACCTGGGATACACAGGCTCATGAGGTTTCCACAGCATTAAAGGAATCACAGGCCTTTTCTTCTGATTGTAGTTTCGACCTCTATACAAAACAATTGTACCACCATGTCGCTGGATGATCTTTCCAAAAGTTTTATCCTGCAACAAAATTAATGAAACTCTGCTTGCAGCTTGTACCTCAGTGATACAACAATGGAAAAAAAGCCCAATTTGGTCCTAACATTTTCACCTCAGGTGCAATTAAGTCCTTGAACTAAAATGTTTGTCAAATCGTTCTCAAACTTTTTTAAAAAATGTTTAAGCCTTATTTTCATCACCAACCTGGAAGTGATCAACTCACGATTATACCATGTAACTCTACCCAATTTGCTGACTAACGAATGCGTGTGTTTGATCATTTCCAGACTGATGATGAAAAAGATGATTAAACAATACCTTTTTAAAAAGTTCGAATGCGATTTGGCAAAAATTTTAGTGCAATGAGTTGAATGCACCTGGGATAAAAGTTTGAGGACCAAAATGGGCTCTTTTCCTACAATAAATCATAGTCAACACCCACTCCTCTGATAAGGGACACGGCTACCAGATTAGAAGGAAAGAAGATACCTCAAGCTGAGTGCAAACATTTTTCATATCAACTGTGGGAACGCCCATGCACCTAATCCTTACTGCCTCATCATGTCTCCAGTGATTATGGATATCATTCAACATGTTGTGAGTTAAACCATCTCTACCTGTAAGACATTACCCCAAGACAAAAACAACAACAACGTCAAAAACAACAAAAATAGACCATTTCCAATGTCAAAGACAATCAAACATTCATATAGCAGGATGTAACACGACATTCAAATGCGTCTCTGCAAACTAAAAATGGTTTCTTCACAAAATTCCTGGAAAATGGACAATCAAACGGGTTCAAGAGCATACGTTCTTCTTAATTAGTTTATAGGATTCAAATTCAACACAGAAAACAACATATGCGAACCCCGAAAATCTTAAACCCTAAACCAAAAAATGGGTATTACCTAAATTAATCTGCCGCTTGGTTTTCTTTCTGTGACACCTATCCACCAAAATCTTCCTCTCCGCGCCAGTGAGTGGGGCCCCTTGAATTTTCTCTCTCATCATTCTTCTCTTCTCCTCCAATTTCGGATCCTCCACTCCGTCCAAAGACTCCACCTTCGGGTCGATAACCGGGGCAGAAACTCCGGTCCATATCCGGTCCAACCTATCCGGGCCAAAAGGCGAGTACTTCGGCTCCCTCAGGCCAATGGGCCTCAGTGCGGAGCTACTCTCCGTGTAACTATGGCGAAAATCAAACGGCAAATCAGAATGTATCGTTTTAACAGCCGTCCGATCGAGAGAAGACGGAGGACAATACGGTGGTTTTTTCTTCTTCTTCTCCTTGCGGTTACCGAAATTAGAAGGATTAGGGTTAGGGCTTTGGGGAGAGAGAGAAGGCGGTGGTTTGAATGAGTAGTAATCGTGGAGCTTAGAAGACGATGAGGTGGAATAACGTTGGAGAGGGAGGGGCGTGGAAGAGAATGGCTGTTTATGGCGGGAGAGGCGAGTGACGAGGAACATCAACGGCGGCTTCTGTAGCCGTTGAGCGAGGGAGTGGGTTGGGCGCCAATTTCCTCCTTATCTTCAGATTATTGTGGCACAGACCTTAAAACTTTAGGATTAGACAAGTTTGATATGAATTTTGGGCTGTGGATGTGGACCTCAGGTTGGTCCAGTTTCGGCCCAAATTATATTTTTAACTAAAAAACAATTCGTCTTGTCGAGTCCGACTCAATTCGGGCAGGCCCGTAAAGCTCGTACTTTGGTAAAAACAACCTACCAATCCGACTCGAGACTCAAAAAGTGAAATTAAGCCTTATTATTATCTCTCATAAAAAATTCTGTAAGTAAAATTAATAAATAGTTTAATTTTAAGATTTAAATCGATTAAACTAATATCTTTAAGATTTAAAAATTATTATTTATAAACTAATAAATATTTTATATATTTTTAATTATTAAATCAAAATTTATTTGAAATTATATTTTAAAAATATATTTTAAATTTAATTATATTTATTAGTAATTATTAAATTAATTTTATAAATTAAATTAAAATTACGATTATTATTTATTATTATAATTTTTGAAGATAGGGTTAAAAATATACAGTACAACTATACAATATGACAATAAACTATTTTGTAATTTTAAAAAAACTTTAAGAATTATTTTATAAATTTAAAAAATTACATAAAACGGTACCCGATACCGATACAATACCGTACTAAAACTTAATTTTATATCAAGTTCTGTACAGTATACCGTAACATTGCCTAAATTTTGTATTATAAATGCAATTTTTTAAATATCATGTTTATCTCTTATATGATGTAAAGAAGTTTTTTTTTATAATTTTTTTATAAAGAATTGTTTTTCGTGTGTCCAAAGTAAATATTCACAGTATTGGTATTTGGATCCTTGTTATGGGCATCTATCTGCTAGTGGGATGATTCAAAGGGTGTGTTTGGTAAAGAGCTTATCAGCTCTTTTTTAGCTGGTCAACTCATTTTAGTTGGTTGACCAGCTAAAAAAAATCCATAAGCTTGTTTGGTAAATAGTTGATTGAGTTGGCTGATTCAACCCAATCAGCTATTTTTCAACTAGCTCCAAATAGGAGCGTTTCACACCCATAAGTTCTTTTTTTTCAGCCAAATCTCCAAAATGCCCCATACTCTTGCATCTCACTTCTCATTTCTTAATTCTCCAGACATTTCAAGTATTCTCCTTCTGTCGTTGTTTTCTTTTGTTGTTAATAAACGATAATAATATTATTATTATATTATTCTTTCATTCTCCCTTGTTTTGTTGTTAATAATAATAATAACAATAATAATAATAATAATAATAATAATTATTATTATTATTAATATTAGTACT
>JANVCQ010000009.1:27783778-27821844 GCA_025531925.1 Erythroxylum plowmanianum | reverse complement strand
GTTCTAGTTCAAAGAACTGATGAGTGATTAAGTTATGAAATGAGAATGTGCATAAGATATGAAGTTCGTTAAAGTACTCGGGATTGTCATTGAGCATGCATTTTACATAGTCGATATAGCTATTTGTGCATAAATGAGTTTTGTAACGTGTGTGAATTGTGTATTGCATAAATGGGTTGTGCAAGTCAAATGTCCGCATTCAGGCATTTCCAAAATTTGAAAGCAAATGCTAATCTGGAGCGTACTGTGAGTAGATCGAGATGGTCTCACTTTATTATTTGTTATTAAATTTTTGTATTATTTGACTACTGAATGATTTTGTAAAATGTGATTGAATATGTTGGTTTCCGGACAGGAGGTCCGATGATTGTGATGGTTGACTTGGATATTAAAGTGCTACTTAAATGTGAATTGGATGAACTATGTGTATTGAAGTGATTGTTAAGCATTTTCGGAATGTGTAATTGCATGCATGTGAAAGTGTGAATCCTCAACTATATGTTGGATGCCAGACTTTGGTCCAATGATAAGCGAATATGATTGAATAAGAGCATGCAAATTCATTTCATGAATGCATGGAATATAATGGCTATTGTAACCAGAGTAGCCACCGATCAAAGCTTAAAGCTCAACGAATGAAAAAGAGCCTCGAGCTCAAAAGTAATTCAGAGCCTCAGGCTTAACGTTTAATGAGCACTATATGGGACAGTTATCAATGAGCCCTTTAAGGGACAGTTTATTCACTCAGTCACAACAAAATAACAAAAGAAAAGTAGGTCTCATGTGCACTGCATATACATAATTAAGTGATTAAATTGTATTAAATGTGAAGTGTGAAATGTATAATGATGTGAATTATGTATTATGTGATTGGGTGAGCCATCGATGATGGTCACTCATTGAGTTTACAAAACTCACCCAAAATTTGCAAATATTTTTCAGGATTGGAAGCATACCCCGTTAGGCCAACGGGAGTATACCTACAACATAAGTGAATGATAGAGATCGGGATCAGTTCGCGTCTGCACTCTTATTTCTTGTACTTATATCAGATTGTGATTTCAGTAATGATTGTATCAACTTTCCAAATTAGGAATGTTAGTAAATAATTTTGAAGTGTAATGAAATTATGACTACAAGTCTACTGTTTTTGTAATGGGCCCAAATGGCATTGAAATTTTATTGACTTTATTGTGTGGATTAAAAATGTTTATGAATGAAATGGGCCTAATTTGAGTATCGATTTCTGCATATTGTGTTTGTTATTGTTTCAAAAAAAAAAAAATACCGATTTATGAATGTGTTAAGTGTTTTAGCACGCCACCCTCGCGGGAAACGAACTCGGATATTACCATCAATATCGGGTTCGGGTCATGCAGGAGTGGGGCGCTACAATTGGACTTCTCATCAGTCTTGTTTATCTACCGTTATTGCCCTACACGAACCAGCGTGTCCAAGATAAGCTTCTAGTTTTAGTCGTAACGTGTTTTTACTGTAGATTTTTGCTTACTTCTTTAGAATCTTTTCTCTCCAATCTCATATCATTTTGCCCACCACTTGCAAAATCCCCTAGCAAGAGCTCTTGACTATAATGGGTGTCTTTACTGTCTTTTGCTTTCTCACTAATTTTACTACAGACCCCATTATTCGTTGGCTATTTAATTATTTTTAGCGTAGTTGTATTGCTATTTTTTTGCTATTTTATTATTTATTCATTTCCTGAATATTTTTAGTTCCATATAGTATTATTATTATTATTATTATTATTATTATTCCTGACATTTTCTCCCTTTAGAATCTTACAAGCCTGGGTAATTTCTCTTCTGCTCTCAATCATTTTTTTTTATTTATCTATTTATGTATTGAGCTTTCTTAGTATTGGTAACGTTGCCTTATGTATAATTTTAGTCTTAATATTATTAGTACCTTAGTATTATTACTAGTTTATTTATTTATTTTATGCATTTATTTATTTAATCTTTTAAAATATTTATTGTCTTTGGGTATTGCTTTAGTCTTTATTATTATTATAAGTATTATTAGTATTATTAGTGGATATTGTTTTTATTACGAGTATTATTATTATTATTATAGTATAATTTTATATATTTATATTTTATTTTCAGCTTGACTCTGCAACTTTTCATAAAAGCCTCCCTTCCTTCTTGTTAACTTTCTTGCCTCTTCAGTTGGAGTTCTCGTCCCAAATTCATGTTGCTCTGAGGTTATTTCTGGCCTACACCTATATATTTACTTTTATTACATTTAATCTCTTACTATTATTTATATCTTTATTGCTATTATTTTTATTTCTATTATTTATTTAATTCTGTCGATTAGTAATTAATTTATTTAGCAAGTTATTGGATTATTCACATTTTCTTCATTATTATCAATATTTTTATTCTTTTTAGTCGGTTAGTGTTATTATTATTATTATTATTATTATTATTATTAGTATTAGTATTATCGTTATTATTTTACTATTTTATGCTTTTATGTTTTTAATGAATTGTTTCTATATCTTGCATCATTCTTATATTGTCTCATTTGCATGTGGGTCCACCAGAAACAACCTCTCTATTATGTAGGGGTGAAGCTGCTTACTATCGGACCTTCCCAGACCCCACTTCATTGCTGGATTTCAGACTGGGTGATGATGATGATGATTATCAATTATTAACTTTAACTAGTTATTAAATATAATTACAATGAGTAAATAATTATTAATAAATTTAAAATTTAAAATATTAAACACTTATAAAATTTTTAAGATAAAATTATGATTTTTTAATTAAAAGATAATTTACAATTAGGGATGACATCTGAACTCGGGTCAACTATAAGTTAATCAGGCCTCAGATCGGACTAGAGCTTGAGCTCAAACTGTCCAGGCTTGAACTGACTAAGACTAACAGCTATTAAGAAAACGACATCATCTTATAGAAAATGATGTCGTTTTCTATTTTTAATTTTTTTAAAATCAAAATTAGACTGAACCAATTGGAACTTTAATCTAGACAGATCCTTATCTTTTTATTTTTTATTTAAAAATTAAAAAAATAAGATTAGGTTTGGTCACTTAAGCCTAACTTAATTGTCATCCCTACTTATGATCAAATTGAAAGGCACAATGCTTCTAGTCAAGGTTGACCAATCAATCTTCACCATCGCCAATCATCATAAGAGTTGTCATCATGTGTTCCCAACAACCTCCATTCATGTTCAGTCCTCACAGTATCAACAAAAGAACTTATGATGTCTTCTTCAGGACAAAACTTAAAACCGACTCAAACTCAAACCAAAAGTTGTGTCTTTGTGTGTGTGTGTGTGTGTTTTTTATACCAATATGACAACTACTGTTCATGTGCTATGGTCCCAACTGTATAAAGTTACATTCTAGTTAAGAAACGTGCACCATTTCCCTTGAAGAGGAAGCAAAGAAGGGATAGAACAAATATGTAAAGTCAAGAACACACATAAAAAGCTCTTTATACATAATGACAAAATTTGTAATTATTAGTTAGGATAAGGTTGTGTGTTATTAGACCTCTTCCAATCCTTCATATCATTGGTGTTCATATAGCAGTATTAAAATTTTTAAAAAATTAATTTAATTATAAAATTTTTAATTTTTATGTAAATTATATAAAAAATGTTTTTGTTAATGTAACATGTTCATTAAATATCACTTAAATGTCCATCAATTAGTCATACAAGTAAAAATAATGTTTTAAACTGAAAATTTGAAAGATTAGTTACTAAATTGAAAATTTTAAAAAATTAATACTAATTTTAAAATTTTAAAAATAGATAAAAATTTGTATAAATTAGATAAAAAATTATTTTTACCTAAGTAAAAATAATGTTTTAATAATTAAAAAATTTAAAATTAAATTAAAAAATCTGAAAATTTTAAATATATTATTTTTATTTTTCAAAAGCATATAATAACATACAATTTCAATTTATTAAATAAATTTATTCCATAAATTTACCAAATTTAGATTAGATAATAAGATTTAACTCAAAGTCTTATCCAAACTTTCATAGCCAAAGTAAACAATTTCATCTAATCCTAAAGAAACGTCATGATTGCTGTCGTTAAACTCGCATAAGTTGCCGTCGTTAAAGTTGCACAAACACTTAACAGATCAAGAACATAATAGCAACCATTATAGTCAGACTGCTGTTAGTTTGGAATTGTGTCATTGTAACGAATGCCAATAAAAAGTGGCATCAAAACGTTTACTTGACATCAACGAACTACTCATTCAAAACTGAGTTGTTCTTTTTCGACACAGCTATAAAGAGGATAACCAGTGTATTGGCTAGCTCACTAATCATATTTTTGCTTTGAGATTCGGTCTCACTACTTTTGAGAGAGCACCTTCAGGGTGTGCTACTATCCTTATAGAGAATATGGTAGGGCTTAGCCTCCCTCAGAAGATCTTATAATTTGTGATATTTCCCTTGTAAAAGAAAACGTTTACTTGGCAAAAATAGGATTGGCAATGACAGAGTCAAGCTGACACAAATTTTTAAAATTAGAAATAAAAAACCAAGTTATTTTCTTCAAAATGATATTAACTTTTGTAAAACAACATTAATTTTTCACATTTTATACCAAACCTTGAATTGGGCCAAATTTGAGAAGCTCAAACCCGAGTCAAGTTTGAGGTCAATTTTTTAAAAAAATTAGGCTCAAATCAGGCCGAATCGAATTGGGTCGAGTCAGACTCAGGCCGAATTGCTAAGAGTAGGTGAAAATGTGCATCGATTATTTTCTCCATGTAATAATTTATAAATTATAGGTGCTTTTATTTAAAAATTGTATTGAATTTGTTGATGATGACGTCTCTTCCATTAAAGAAGAAGATGACGAACCAATGTATGTACCTGTTTCTTTAAGCTTTTGAACGAGGAACAAATACTTTTTTCCACCACAAAAGTTGTTTAAAAAAATGAGTGTTTGAATATAAAATTTAAAAATAAATTTTTTCATAGAAATTACTTTTTTGGAAGCTAAAATACAGTTTTTTTTAGAAATTCAAATTTGGAGCTTTTCAAAAAAATAATTTTCAGGTAGATTTTTTAGATCAATTAATGAACATATTTTTTAATCTCATTTACCCCTTATATTTTTACACATGAATCCCACAATATCCATAAATACACCTTCATGTTTATTTTGAGATTTATATAATATTATTTGACTTTTTTATATATTCTAATATTTATTTTTATATTAATTTTACTTATATTATAATCCATATAAAAGATTTGGTTAGATATATTTTCATTTATATTTCATGTAGCTTAAAATTATATAATAATTAATATATTGTGCTTCGCATATTGTTTAATATATTTTAAATAATATTTATATGCATAAATAATTTTTATTACAAAATAAAATATAATTAAAATTAAAAGTACTTTTTATTTTTATATTGCCAAATAGTCTATCGCATGAAGCTCTTTCAAAAAACTCTTTTTTAAATGACAATCAAACAGTTAACTGACTTCTTAGAAAAGCTATTCTTAAAAAACTTTACTAAAAAAACTCTACTAATATAAATTCTACTGATTTAAGCTCATTCAAACAGACGCTATATATTGAAACAATCTTGTTTTATGCTAAAATCCAAAAACTCAATAATCACACGACGTTATGTCAAGCTTCAATCACTTCTAAAAAAGTATCACAAAACAATTTAAATTAGTTTTTTTACAATATGAACATTAGATATATGCTAATTAAATGTTATTAACATAATAATTTAAATTACTTTTTAAACTTAATATAAACAAATTAAATTATACTTAAATTAATAATTTATTATAATTATATTTAATTAATTTGGTTCGAATTTAAAAGTTAAATTGAATCATGTCATGAAATAATATTTAATTGATACTATTACAACATTTTTAATTTTTTAAAAAAAAAATAAAAATTCTGAAAATTTTAAAAATTATTTTTTAAAAGAAAAACCTCAAATTAGAAGTATCTGTTCACAACTTGAGAGTAGACCTAGGACATGTCTGTCTGGATCTCGTGGAGCAGTTCACAGCTTTTTGTGCATAACTTTTGATCCAGTCTTTGATTGGGATTGAAGGATGCACTGCACTTTGATCTTAAAGAATGAGAAAAGTAGGTGTACTTTCATGATTATGACGTAGAACAAGCATGATGAGCTCACTCACTCCATGTCCTACCAACTTACGTTTACTTGCCTATTTATGTAGTACTCCTCTAGTCACCATTTTCAGTCTGCAAGTTTGCTGTTACTTGATCTATATACCTAACTATTTGTCTCTGTTAATCACAGTTACAATGATCTTAAGACTATCCTTAATGTTAGTGATGTTCATGTTCACGAATTTAGCTGCTTCAAGAGACCAAAAGGCGTATGTAATTCATATGGATGAATCCAAGGTTCCTGCTTCAGTTGGTAGCTTCCAGGAATGGTGTGAAGCAGTGATTGAGTCTGTCTCACAAAAAGAAGAAGAAGAAGAAGAAGAAGAAGAAGAGCCGCCTCGGCTCCTGTATGTTTATGAAACAGTTGCTTCAGGCTTTGCTGCGAAACTGTCAGCTGAAGAAGTCGATGGCTTGAGCAAGATTGATGGCTTTCTCGCTGCAATTCCAGATGAAGTTCTAACTCTGGACACTACACACTCACATGAGTTTCTTGGACTACATAGAGACAAAGGGCTATGGAGTCCTCATAACTTGGCTTTAGATGTGATAATCGGAATTCTGGATACTGGAATCTGGCCGGAACATGTAAGTTTCAAGGATTCAGGCATAACAACTGAAGTACCCTCCAGATGGAAAGGCACCTGCGAAAGTGGTACAAGATTTTCTCACCGGAATTGCAACAAGAAGCTGATCGGTGCAAGAGTGTTCTTTAAGGGGTACGAAGCCAGTTTTGGAAGAATCAACGAGACTGTTGATTATAGATCTCCCAGAGACGCACAAGGCCATGGAACACACACAGCTTCAACTGCTGGAGGTAACCTCATAGAAAGAGCAAGTTTCTTCAGAATGGCTAATGGATCAGCTGCTGGTATGAGGTATACAGCTAGAATTGCAGCTTATAAAGTTTGCTGGTCTTCTGGGTGCACCAGCAGTGATTTACTTGCAGCTATAGACCGAGCTGTTTCTGATGGAGTCGATGTTTTGTCCCTGTCACTTGGCGGTGCTCCTAAACCATATTACCGTGACAATATTGCTATCGCCGCATTCGGAGCATTCAAGAAAGGGGTGTTCGTGTCTTGCTCTGCAGGAAATTCAGGTCCAACTAGCTCCACCGTGGGAAACCCCGCACCGTGGATCATGACAGTGGCTGCAGGCTACACTGATAGAAGCTTTCCGGCTACTGTCAAACTTGGCAACGGAAAAACTTTTACAGGATCATCTCTGCACAACGGGAAGCCAACCAAGAGCTTGCCACTTGTGTACGGGAAAACTGCAGGTCTTCAAAGAGCTGAGTATTGCGTTAGTGGTTCACTTAGCAAAAAGCTAGTCAAAGGCAGGATTGTTGTGTGTGACAGAGGGCTGAACAGCAGAACTCAGAAAGGAGAAGTGGTTAGGTTGGCTAAAGGAGCAGGAATGATACTGGTTAACGCAGATCGTCAAGGTGAAGAACTTTTTGCAGATCCTCATGTTTTGCCAGGCACCACTGTAGGAGCTTCGGCAGGTAAAGCTATCAAATTGTATCTAAACTCAACCAGAAAACCAGCTGGTTCAATCTCCTTCAAAGGGACAACTTATGGTGATCCTGCACCAAAGTTGGCAGCATTTTCTTCCAGAGGACCCAGTTTAGTAGGACCCGACGTGATCAAACCTGATGTTACTGCACCAGGGGTCAACATATTAGCTGCTTGGCCATCTTCGATTAGCCCAACATCACTAAAAACTGACAAAAGAACTGTACTGTTCAATGTAATCTCAGGAACTTCAATGTCCTGTCCTCATGTTAGTGGTCTAGCTGCACTACTAAAGTCTGCACGCAGAGATTGGTCAGTAGCAGCAATAAAATCAGCACTCATGACCACAAGCTACACGACAAACAACAGGAATGTCCCATTCGTAGATGTTGGATCCAAGAACTCCGGATCAGCTACTCCTTTTGGTGCTGGTTCAGGCCATGTTGATCCGGAGAGAGCTTCTGATCCAGGTCTGATATACGACATTACCACAGAGGACTATCTAAGCTACTTGTGTAGCCTGAACTATACATCATCCCAAGTTAGTCTGGTTTCCAGAAAAAAGTTGACTTGTCCCAAAGACAAAACAACCCTGCAACCTGGGAACCTGAACTATCCTTCTTTTGCGGTGATTTTCCAAGGAAATGCTAAGAAACCAACCTTGAGGTACAGGAGAACCGTGACCAATGTTGGGGAACCTTCAAGCACATACGAAGCACAAGTCCAGGAGCCGAATGGGGTGTCGGTCGTGATAGAGCCCAAGACATTGAGCTTCAGGAAACTCGGAGAGAAACTGAGTTACAGTGTGAGTTTTATTGGGCTGAAGAGGGCAGACAAAAGAGGTGTGTCCTCTTTTGGATCCATAGTTTGGGTTTCAGGGAAACACAAGGTAAGAAGTCCAATTGCTGTCACTTGGAATTAGGTTTTTCTGATTCGTTGGGAATGTTTTAACATGTTGGGAGGATAGGGGAATTCTTGAAACTGTTTAATTTGATTTGTGAAAGAACAGAAGAAAGCAATTGAAAGTATAATTGTGTTGTATTGCTTGTTTAATCATGAGTGCCTTTACACTGTATTTATACATGTATATGATATCTACAAAGATAACAAAGATCACAAGATAAAATCAAATACAATAAAATCAAATACATCTAAAAGGAAATCAAATATTTGTTGTTGAGATTGCATAAGGATTTGGATGCATCTTAATATATTTATCAGCCCCCCTCAAGATCACGGTGGGTAGCCACAGTGAACTTGCCACGAAAAATTTGAAAAGTAGATGAAGGTAGAGCCTTGGTCATAATATCGACAATTTGATGACTTGAAGGAAGATGTTGAATTGATAATGTTTTGCTGGTAACCAGATCTTTGACAAAGTGAATATCAATTTCAATGTGCTTTGTACGAGTATTATTGATGGGATTGGCAATATGAAACGTGGCGACAAGATTGTCACACCAAAGAGTCGTTGGTAGGTGAGAGAAATCAATTTCGTCAAGAAGAGATTTAAGCCAACAAACTTCAGTAGCAGCAAGAGCAATACTTTGATACTCGACTTCAGTGTTGGATCTAGCAACTGTATGTTGTTTCTTAGCACTCTAGGAGATGAGATTTGGACCCAAGAAAATACAATAACCAGATGTAGATCGACGATCATCAGGACACCCTGCCCAATCAGCATCACAATATGCATTTATAGAGAGAGAGGTTGCATGGGTTAAGTGGATACCAGAAGCGGATGTGGAACGAAGGTACCGAAGTATTCGTTTAACAGCAGTCTAGTGGATGTCGGTAGGACAATGGAGAAATTCAGAGACTTTATTAACTACAAATTGAATGTCAGGATGAGTAAGACAAAGGTATTGGAGAGCACCAATAGTGCTTTTGTATTCAGAAGGATCAGAGAGAGGTGTACCATGATTTTTGGACAGAGGAAGAGTAGGAGTAATGGGTGTGATGGCGGGTTTAGACTGAGCAAGTCCTGTGCGGAGAAGAAGATCTTTGGTATACTTAGTTTAGGTAAGGAGAAGGCCTATAGATGTGGTTGTAGCTTTTATGCCAAGAAAATAATGAAGAGGGCCGACGTCTTTGATAGAGAAGGCATAATTAAGTTCAGTAATGAGATGTGTGAGGAAAGATGGGGAGGAGCTAGTGATTAAGATGTCATCAACATAAACTAGGAGGAACGTGGTATGGGAGGAGGTGGAGTGAACAAATAAGGATGTATCAAATTTGGTGACAGTGAAATTGAGTTCAAGTAATTTTTTACTTAAGCGATGAAACCATGCTCATGGAGCTTGTTTCAGACCATAAGAGGCTTTGTGAAGATGGCATACAAGAGAAGGTCGATGAGGGTCAATAAAGCCAGGGGGTTGGGTCATCAAGACTAGTTCGTGAAGATTCCCATTAAGAAAGGCATTATGAACTTCAAGTTGACGAATGGGCCAATTTTTGGATCGGGTAATGGTAAGGATGAGGCGAATGGTCGTGGGTTTGGTAACAGGATTAAAGGTGTCAGTGTAGTCAAGACCAGGAGTTTGATGATATCCTTTGGCAACATGACGAGCTTTGTATCGATCTAGGGTACCATGAGAATTTCATTTAGTTCGAAAAACCCATTTACATCCAATAATGTTGGCATTAGGAGGTGGAGAAACAAGGATCCAGGTATGATTGCGATGGAGTGCATTGAACTCATCAAGCATGGCTTGGCGCCAATGTGAAATTTTGTTTGCTTGAGTGAAGGAGGTGGGATCTGGTTCGTTTGAGAGTTAAGTAAAGGTGGAATAGGTAACATAGTTAGAAAGGATCAGAGGAACACTAGTGTTATCACGTGTGCGAGTGGTCATGTGGTGTTGAGGTGGTGGAGATGATATAATTGGGGGTGGTGGAGATGGTATGGTTGGGACTAGTGAAGAAGAGAGCGGTACAGGTAATGGAAGAGAAATAACAGAGGGAGAAGATGTGGAGGATGAGGGTGGAGAGGAAGTAGCAAAGGAAAAAATAGTTTCAAGAAAGCGGACATGGTGGGAGATGAGAATTTTTGAGGTAATAGGGTCAAAGCAACTGTAGCCTTTGTATTGTAAAGAATACCCAATAAATACATACTGCGAGGACTTGGGAGATAGTTTGTCTACACGTTGAGACCCAAGAAAAGGGAAACAAGCACACCCAAACACACGAAGGTGAGAGAGATCAGGTGGGGTGAGGAAAAGAGCTTCATGTGGGGACTTGTGATTAAAGACAGGTGTGGGAAAAAGATTAATGAGGTAGGTGGTTGTAGAAAAAGCATCGAACCAGAATGACTTGGGTAAAGAGGCATGAAGAAGAATGGTAAGGCTAGTTTCAGTTATGTGACGAATTTTACGTTCAGCAAGGCCATTTTGTTGTGGAGTATGAGGACACAAAATACGGTAAGAGATGGTGGTTAAAAAGGTGGCAAAGGGACCTTTAATGAGTTCAGGAGCTCCATCGCATTGGAAAGATTTAATGGTGGATGAAAAAAGGTTTTCAGTTGTAGTTTTGAAAATTTGAAATTGAGAAAGCGCTTGACTTTTGTGAGTTAAAGGAAAAATCCAAGTATAGCAACTAAAATCATCAATGAAAAGAATGAAGTAGCGGTAACCAGAAATTGAGAGAGATGGAGAGGGACCCCAAATATCATAATGAATAAGTTGTAAAGGCATAGTAGAAATACGAGATGATAATTGCAAAGGAAGACGGGTGTTTTTTCCTAGTAAACAGGAAGTACAATTATTTAGTACATTTGAGGACATTTTGAATGAGAGAGACAATCTGGAAAGTATGGCGGAGCACGGATGACCTAGACGTTGATGCCACAGATTGAGTGCAGTGGAAACAGCTTAGAAAGCAATTGGATTTTGAAAGTAGAGTGGGACCTTCATGAGATAAAAGTTATTGTGGATGGACCCCGCGAATAGTGGTGTCTTGGTGTTGAGATCCTTCACAATGTAACCAAATGGGTTAAATTCAATAAGACAGGAGTTATCTTTTACAAATTTAGCTACATAAAGTAAATTAGTGATAAGATTGGGAACAATTAAAACATTGTGTAGATGAAGAGGACGAGTTGGAGTAGATAGGGTGACATTACCAGTGGAAGAGATGGGAATGATTTGTCCATTACCGACAATCACTTGATGGGAACCACTGTATGAAGTTTCAGAGTCAACAAGGTAGGGATCTGGTGTCATATGATTGGTGGCACCAGTGTCAGGAAGCCATTCAGTGAGGGTATTAGGGGTGAAGGTGGAGGAATTGGAGGTGCCTTGGATATTTAAGGCAGTAAAGGCAATGGACAGGTGTTTATGATCAGGTGGAGGGTAGAGAGGACGATTTCGAGATTTCGAGTATCTGTACCGACAATGGGTTGCAATATGGCCCCATTTCCAGCATATTTGACATTGGGTTGGGGGTTTATATGAGTGATTGGGCTTGGAGGAAGGATAAGTGGGCTGCGAATGTGTGTGGTTGGTGTAAGGGTTATAAGGTGAAGTGGGCTGAAAGATGGGGACAGGAGCTTGCTCATGCAGGCCAGAAGAAAAAGCTAGCGGCCCAGAGGAGAAAGTTGGTGGCCCGTGCGCAGTAGGGTTAAAAGATCGACGCCCTCCTCCTCTGTGTCTCGTTGCGTTGCGCCTGTGGAATGATGGAGAAGATTGATGGCCATCGAAGGACGCCGTAAGGGCTGTGTCTGGTGAGGGACCCGAATGAAATGATAAGAGGCGCTACTCATGGATGAGAAACTTGGCTCGGAGCTCACCGAAGGAGATGCTTGTTTCTCGGTGTTCTATCGCCGTAATAAAGGATTTATAATCTGCAGGTAAACCATTCAAGGTAAAGAGAATAAGATCATTATCAGTTATTTGATCACCAATAGCTCCTAGTTCATCAGCTGTATTGGATATAAAAGCCAGATAATCAGTAATGGATTGTTGTCCTTTTTGTAATGTGTGCAGTTTACGTCGGAGGAGAGAGTGTTGGGAAGTAGACTGCTACATGAAATGACGCTCAAGATCAACCCAGAGATCATGAGCAGTGGTGTTGCTTACAGCAAGGCGGACGGTGGAGCTTGACAGAGAAGCAGTGAGAAAACAATAAACCAAGCGGTCGAATTTCTGCCATTTGTGAAATTCCGGAGAGTCAGCAGCTGGTTGAGCAAGAGTGCCATCGATGTATCCAACCAACTCAGAGGTAGTAAGGATAGCGTGAACCTGATTACGCCAAATAAGGTAATTTGTGTTATCTAATTGGGTAGTAAGAAAATTTGTGATTTGGTTGATTGGTAAAAGAGGGGAATTGAAATCGACCATGATGAGTGTTTGTTTGGTCGGGTGTAGTAGGAAAAATTGATTGTGTAGTGTCTTGGTAATGTGATTGGAATGTAGAGCAATGTATATTGTGCATGATAGGTGTTTGAGAAAGGAACTAAAAGAAGATGAGATTTGTAAAAGGAGTCTGTGGTTGAGGGTTTGTGGGAAAAAAAAAAACTGGAGCAGATAATTGTATGTGGCTAGAATGAATGTATCTATCTATATATATATACATATGTATACACATATGTATATATACATGTATTATATATATATATATCTCGTATCTTTTGTTGATATCGAGCTCATTTCAGATACTGTCCCATACTCCTTTGTAGATATCGAGCTTATTAATAACTGAGCCGGTAGAATAGAAGACAAAAATGCGTGCTTAAAAGTTAAAGAATTAATTAACTTTGAATTTAAATATCCGAGTCTAATTTAAAAGTCGATTTAAATAAATGAATAAAAAGTTTAAATTTTTTGATTTGATATAAAAAAAGTTTAAGTTTTTCTAATATATTTAAAATTTTAGGGGGTTTAAGCTCAAAGTCAGACTTATTAAATTATTTTCAAGGATATTGTCAATAATTAAAAACCTTAACCGATTCGACCATAAATACCTTTAATTATCTAACTTTTTTATTCGATTTACTTTAATAACTCTTATTGTTAAAAACTAATAAATTTATTAATTAATTGGTTAATTTTCATTAATTAATAAGTTCTTATAAACTAAAATAAATAAATTAATAATTATTTAACAATACATTTTTCAATTAAATTTCAAATTCCGTAATTTTGTTTTATCTTTAACTCATTTTATGACGGTTTAATATCGGTTGAACCTTTTAAATTTTAAATATTTTATTTTATTGGTTTAACTTTTAGTCGAGTCTTTAAAACATTGAATATTACATCAAATATATTAGATGGGATAACAAAAATGTCTAATCAAAAGTTAATAAATTAATTTAAAGTTCATAATCAAAATTAAAATTTGACATAAATATATATTTCATATATTTATATACATCAAAAATTAAAATAAAAAGTTTAAAATTTGATCTTATACATAAATTTAAGGTTTTGAAATATATTTAAAATTTTAAAGACCAAAGTCAAACTTATTTTAAGGTTTAAATTGGAATTGAATAATAACTAAAACTAACTCTTTTTAGTTAACCTAAACCCATCAGTAATTGAAACTTAGACAAGTGCTTCTTATCCTAGAAAGAGACATATACCAAAGATTTTCATTGAACTTAGACAAGTGGTTGTCATGTTAGAAAGAGACATATGCCAACATTATGTATTGCAATATTATTTCTTAAAAATGTTAAACTAAATTAATAAAAAGAAAAAAAAGGTTTAAAATCATAGATTTTGACGTTTTAAATTTGACTTTAATTGTATCGAAGAAATTCATCCCGTTCTATCGGTTCAATTATAAGAATTTTGAACCGTTTAATTTTTTGATTCGGTTTTTAATTTTTTGATTTGATTTACTTTAATAACTTTTGTTGTTAAAAACTGATTAGGTTAATAATTAATTGGTTAACTTTCATAAATTAACAAGTTCTTATAAATAAAAATAAATCAACTTGTTTTTATTTAATAATCTATTTTAATTAAACTTTAAATTATTACATAAATAAGAACATTGTTTAACTATTTTTCAAATTTTTTAATTTTATTCAGTCTTTAGTCGATTTTATGACGATCTAATTCAACCTTATAAATCTTAAATCTCTTGTTTTATTGGTTTAACTTCCGATTCTTATTATTTAAATATCGGAAGAAACTAATATAGTTTTTAATTGAAATAATATTTTTTGAAACATTTAATATTATACGCCTAAAAAATATGAATTAAAAAATTGTATTTTTTACCCACCGTTCAACTTATTCCAAATTAATTAGATCCAAATAGATTGTTTCCCTAGAAGGTTGCCGGCGCGTCAATGCCCGTGGAGACGAGTTGGGATCAAAGTTTACGTCACCATCATCCAATCAATGCTCTACACATTTCGTAGAAAGTCCTACACATCTACACGTTTCCAACAAGAACTAAAGATCACCTTCCAAAAGTAGAAAGTAGAAACCCACTTTTCTTTCTGTTTCTGTCCCTGTTCTTCTTTGTTAAAAGGGTTCAACAAGATTCAATTCACATTCCCGTACTGGGAAATCTCGCAAGGTACGAACTCTAGACTTGGATTTCGTTTCCTGATTAGAAGGGTACCTTAATTTTCCGGAAGCAAGTCTGGTAGTTCCTGTTTACTGTCGTTTTTTCCTGAAAGTTTGAAGCTTTTGATACGAAGAACTGATCTTTATTGCTATATGCCCTGTGACATTGATGAATATAAATCTTTCGTTTCATTGCCATAACAAAGAAAAAGGGTGTACTGTTTGATCGTTAGATGGATAATCACAATTCACCATCCTCGTACCCTTACAACAATCCATATCCGTACCCTTACTATCAACACCCAACTCCGGCACAAAATCATGGATATCCACCGCCCAATTCAGGTTCCTATTATCCCTATTTCTATCCACAAAACTACCCTTATCCGTACAATCCTTATACGTATCCACAACCTGGATACACGGCAGTGCCCCCGTCGGCGTCTTCAGGTACATCCCATTCAGGCCCTTTGGACTACCCTTCACCTCCACATTCAACAACCCATTCAGGCCCTTTAGGCTACTCCCCCAACCATTCCTATTCAAATGTGTATTCTCCATCTTCAAGTCCGCAAGCTTTACCTTCACCAACCCATCAACGTCATGGCAGTTTCCAATATGGTTCATCTCAATACCCTTATCAGCATCAATCAGGAGAATACCCATCTCATGATAGCTCAGGACAAGTGCCCTCAAGGTCCAATAGCTTCGGTAATCATCATAGACAAGATAGTCTTGATACTAAGCCCAATTCACCTGCCTCTTTGTATCCACCTTTAGATGATCTTTTAAGTAAGGTGAAATTGGATGATGGCCAAAAACCTTCTGCCCCTGCATCCCCACCAGCTCCTTCAGTCCCACTGCTGCCTGATTCTCCTGTAAGTTATCAAAGTGAAAGTCCAGTGTTTTATGGCTATCCAAATAATTCCTTTTCAAGCAACTGGGAAGGGGCATATTTGGGCCGCATTGATTCGTCTGGATACTATGCCTCTTCGGTTCATACCCATTCGGCTTCCTTTGATGGATCCCAGTATAACCATAATACGCAGATTGTGCCTGTGAAGAGTAGTAAAGTGTCTTTGAAGGTTTTGCTCTTACATGGGAACTTGGATATATGGGTCTATGATGCGAAGAACCTTCCAAACATGGACATGTTTCACAAGACTTTGGGCGAGATGTTTAACAAGTTACCTGGAAATATAGGCTCCAAAATTGAGGGGCAAATGAACCACAAGATCACCAGTGATCCCTATGTTACAATTTCACTTACTGGTTCTGTAATTTGTAGGACATATGTGATCAGCAACAGCGAAGATCCTGTTTGGATGCAACATTTTAATGTTCCTGTTGCTCATCATGCTGCCGAAGTGCAATTTGTTGTCAAAGATAGTGATGTTGTGGGGTCACAGTTAATAGGCGTTGTGGCAATTCCTGTTGAACAGATATATTCAGGAGCTAAACTAGAAGGAGTCTACCCTATCTTAAATAGCAGTGGGAAACCATGTAAGCCTGGAGCAGTCTTGAGAATTTCAATTCAGTACATACCCATGGAGAAATTGAGCAATTTTCATCTAGGTGTAGGGGCTGGTCCTGATTATCACGGTGTGCTAAACACATATTTTCCTCTTAGGAAAGGTGGAAAAGTGACTCTATATCAAGATGCCCATGTTCCAGATGGGTGTCTTCCGAGTTTGAAACTTGGTAACGGGATGTCTTATGTGCATGGAAAGTGCTGGTATGACATCTTTGATGCCATACGTCACGCTAGACGTCTGATTTACATTACTGGTTGGTCAGTATGGCACCAGGTTAGACTGGTCAGGGATGCTGGTCATCCATCAGATGCCACCCTTGGCGAGATTCTAAGATCCAAATCCCAGGAGGGAGTAAGAGTGCTGCTTCTTGTATGGGATGACCCTACTTCGAGGAGCATTTTGGGATATAAAACAGTAAGAAGTTTACATCTTTTCTATATTTTAATTACAGTAGTGGACTGGAAGTGAGTTACTTTCATATGTTGTATCTGCTTGAAAGTTGTTTGAAATTTAATTAGACTCAACAAAATGAACTTAAGGTTGGAGTTTTCATTTTTATGGTAACATAAAAATGGTGACCTTTGTTGCTGGTTGATATTGTCTTATTTTTTGTTTAGTATAATTGATCTGCTTTTTCGTATGTGACGAGGGTGAATGCTTTTAATGTTCGTCACCATAACCGTAATCTCTCCATGATTGGTTGTTTCCACAGATATCTTCACATTCCTTTGTCAAATTACAAACTATTTATTCTTAATATGAAGGATCACTTATAGGTCCCTTTCCAATTAACTAATGCAGGATGGTATTATGGCAACCCATGATGAAGAAACACGCCGATTTTTCAAGAGCTCATCGGTGCAAGTGCTACTTTGTCCTCGCATTGCTGGAAAAAGACATAGCTGGGTCAAGCAAACGGTATGTCAATTTGTTCAGAAAGAGATTTTGGATTGTGTTAAAAGAGTTTCTATGTACACTGATTTGATAAATAAGACTTCTTAAAAGGTAAAGAAAGTAGTAGCATTAACCAATACGAATGAACTATCATGGTTACTCAATTTATTAAGTGCTAAGCAACACATGATTCACTTACAGCATGTTCTTTGTATTGAACACAAGTGGGTGGGATGGGCTCTGCTTAATTCTTTGGCTATAATTTAACAGTATTGCTGTAACCATCTTAATATCGTATCAAAATTGACCTTAGCCATTCCTAATATCTTTATATGTTGAAATCCCAGATCAACTTCCTTTCATGTAACTGAAATATTGTTTGTTTTAAATATTTTTCTTCTTTTTTTTTTCTGCCAAAACTTCACCATGATGTCCTTTGATTCCTATAATATTGCTTACTGGGATGTTCTTCAACATTCAACATAGTTGTTTGAGACAATCGTATTGTTGATAGTTAGCCATTGTTAATTTCTGTATGAACTTTATGTGTTCTCCGATGTTAAATAGAATAATATACAGCTTCTGTAAGCTTAACTGTCCTCACTGCTTACAGGCTAGCAAGCTTTTGAAACCATTATATTGTTGCAAGCTATGTTTCAGTTAATATTTTCTGTGTGAACTATATCATCTTCTATTTTTTACTACACCGGTAATGAAGACTATATCATCTTCTATTTTTTACTACATGGGTAATGAAGATAATTCTTTCTCTGCTACTTGCGGTTTTTGTGATGTTGAAGAAGAAACTTGTTTGAAACTATTTAGGAAGTAACATTAGCTTAATATTCATACTTAGAGCTTTTTGTTTTTCCTTCTGATTTAAGTATCAAATACAAGTTTCCTTGTCATTTATTTTACCAGGAAGTTGGAACTATCTACACTCATCACCAGAAAACTGTTATTGTCGACGCTGATGCTGGGAACAATAGAAGAAAAATAATTGCTTTTGTTGGTGGACTTGATTTATGTGATGGAAGATACGACACTCCACACCACCCCATTTTTAGGACTCTGCAAACGGTGCATAAAGATGACTATCACAATCCTAATTACAATGTAAACTTTTAATTTTTTTATACTTCATTGTTTTCACAATTGTAAGTAGCTGTGCACTTTAAACAAATTAATTATATCATTAACTTTATCATGGGAAGCAAAATATTTTTCCTTACAAATGAGTTTTTGTGGATGTAATTTGCAGATTGTCAACGTTAACTGAAGATACACACACATGCACACACAGACATATTCTCTGAAAGAGTTTTAAGAAGTATTGGAAACATTTTCTCCTCTATCAATTGTGTAATTGTCTAATTTTAACATGCAGGGTAATACTGCTGGTTGCCCAAGAGAACCATGGCATGACATGCACAGCAAAATTGATGGTCCAGCAGCATATGATGTTTTAACCAACTTTGAGGAGCGATGGCTCAAGGCATCGAAACCTCATGGGATTAAAAAGCTAAAGAAGTCGTATGATGATTCTTTGCTCAGATTAGAAAGAGTTCCAGATATTTTAGGTCTATTTGATGTTCCTGCACTTAGTGACGATGATCCTGAGGCTTGGCATGTTCAGGTAGTTTCTCTGCTCCTTGCCATGTATGATCAAGGGCTGAGTGTGATGGGGATAGTTTTTGTTTTAGTTTTACTTGATTTATATTGAGATATATGAGGGGTGGGGTGTGCTGAGGAGGTGGAGTTTAGCTGAATTTGCTTTTCTGTTTCGACTTACAAATGAAATGCATTAATTTAGTTCTGGGAGTTCAAACATGCAGATTTTCCGTTCCATTGATTCAAACTCTGTCAAAGGCTTCCCAAAGGATCCAAAGGATGCCACAGGCAAGGTCAGTGAATAGTTTGCAACTTGATAGATTCCTGTTAGAGGGAGTTATGATTCAGACACTGCATGCTGAAGTTGATATTTTACTTGTGACAGCATCTTGTCTGTGGAAAGAATGTACTTATCGACATGAGCATACATACAGCATACGTGAAGGCCATTCGTGCTGCTCAGCATTTTATTTATATAGAAAACCAGTATTTCATTGGCTCCTCATACAATTGGGGTTCACATAAAGATGTAGGTGAGGATCTTCTTCTTTTGTTTCTTCAATAATCATATGAAGACATTTTGCTTGAAGTTTGCATGAATAATGTTCCTGATTTTTTTCTTTTAAAGTGGAAAAGACTAGTTTGAGATTTAATGTGGCAAAGGATTCCTCCACTTTCATTAGGAAAATGATCTTATCCATATTATAAACTAGTCTCTAAATGGATATTAGATTCATCATGATTTTTTATAAGCTCTAGTGCTTTTCATCCTTAGCCTTTAAACAATGGTTTTAAATCCACTCTTCCCGATAGCTTCCAGATACACACAGACTTTACTTCTGCACCGATCATGGTTGGATCTTGTTTCAAAATGATGCTTAATTAGATGGTTTATGATTACATGTTAATGAAAAGATGACTTCTAGAACTGTTTATGGCATATACATCAGATATTTAAGATATTTGTTTTACTTATTTTGCATAAAGGTTCTTGGTTAAACTAGACAGAATCTTGCTACAAATAGCTATGCTGTAGATGTCCACCACTATATTGAACTAGCCCTTAACTTGTTTCCTTCCATCAAATTTTAAGGTGCTACGAACTTAATTCCAATGGAAATTGCATTGAAGATTGCTGATAAAATCAGGGCAAAGGAGAGATTTGCTGCATACATTGTTATCCCAATGTGGCCAGAGGGCGCCCCAACTGGTGCAGCTACTCAAAGGATCCTATTTTGGCAGGTGAGCTTGAATGTAATTGAAATCTATGGTTAATCAGTACAGAAGGAAAAATATCATTCTCTTTCAAAATTTCAACATATATGGGGTCTGGTTGATAACAGACATAATGAGGGAAGTTTTCTATGGTTGACTGGTACTTGTGGTTGGTGTGAGTACCCCCAAAACTGGTTTCTTTTTTTTTCCTTATTTTTGTTCCAAGTTTATAGACTAGAGAAATGGGACAGCAAATGATACATTTTCACACTAAATTCTGTGATATTTTCTGAAGGCTGATAAGATGAGTTCGTTGACCTGAAAACTTGTGATCTTATGCAGCATAAAACGATGCAAATGATGTATCAGACAATTTACAGAGCTTTAGCAGAAACTGGACTTGAGCAAGCATTCTCACCACAAGATTTTCTGAACTTCTTCTGTCTTGGGAATCGTGAGGCCCCTGATCCATATCACACTTCAAATGTATCAAGTCCAACTGCTGCAAACACTCCTCAGGTATGTTTGTTCCTCAAGAAAATAATTCTTTTTAGTGATCAATTTTTGCGTTAGTAGTTAAAGATGAAAATGAGCAGAATTAAGGCATCATTTAGGACTTTGGTTTTTTTTTATGAACATCGATTGTTCATTGATACCTTCATGATATAAGCTTGTTTGTGTGTCAAGTTGCAAACTTGATGAGGCTTACCTGGTTGGTAACTAAATCATTTCATTGTTTGTTGGTATTACTGTCACAAGATTGGCTCATTTGAAAACTTAATCCCTGCTTTTTGGTGGTTCTAGGTGCTTAGTCAGAAGAACCGACGATTCATGATTTACGTCCATTCAAAAGGTATGATAGTTGATGACGAGTATGTAATCCTAGGTTCAGCCAACATAAATCAGCGTTCGATGGAAGGCACAAGAGACACCGAGATTGCGATGGGTGCCTATCAACCTCGTTATACCTGGGCAAGAAACCAATCTAAACCACGGGGACAGGTAGTACTTATTAGAGAAAGACTTCTTTTGAGCACTTAAATCTTTATCCATAAAAATCTAATCAACTTTACTGCTAATTTAGACCCTTACTGTTTCTGCGCAAACCGTGTTCTATAGGTGTACGGATATCGGATGTCGCTGTGGGCAGAGCACGTGGGTCATCTTGAGGAATGCTTTGAACAGCCAGAGTCTCTGGAGTGTGTTAACAAAATCAGAATGATGGGGGAGATGAACTGGAAACAGTTTGCAGATGATGCTATAACAGAGATGAGAGGGCACCTACTCAAGTACCCTGTAGAAGTTGATAGAAAAGGGAAAGTGAGGCCTCTTCCAGGATCTGAGAGTTTTCCTGATGTGGGAGGAAACATACTGGGTTCATTTACTGCCATTCAGGAGAATCTAACAATCTAATGAAACAAACCTTTCATGTACTCTTTTGACTTATAAAATGAACAGTTATACCTGTATATTTCCAATAAAAATTCATGTATACGTGTGCTTAACAGTTTTGGAATGAGATATAGTTGTCATGACCTTGCTTTAGCAATGTTCACAATCTGGTCAACTTCCAAAAACACGGGAATTGATACTCTTTGACTCAAGAGTTCCATTGTCTCCAAGGCTTCTTTGTAAGCTTATTTTAAACCTAATTTTTATTAAAATTAAATTTGACAAGTTAATTTTCAATTTATAATCTTATTATTGGGCAGATGAAGTACATCTGTTGCAACTCAACTTGCTGAAGATTGAAGTGTTAAGGAAAAATGACAGAGATATTGTTGAGAGTGGGATTTGAACCCACGCCCTTTCGGACCAGAACCTTAATCTGGCGCCTTAGACCAACTCGGCCATCTCAACCATTTAGCTTTAAAATTGAAATTGTCAAACATAATGAATATGGAGATCTCAAGCAAGGTTCACCTGCTTGCTTAAGTAAATTTTTTCTGGTATATAAATACCTCAAATTTAGTGTTTTTATTTCCAAAACTTTCGCTGAGTTGTTATTATTTATAACTCTAGCCTTCGCTTCTTCACCAATTAGTTCGAAGTCAACGAGTAAAGTCCATTCATGATTTCTAGCTAGCACAAACTAGTTCAGTCCAACGGCCTCATTTAAACTAAATGACTAAAGAACTAAACTTGAATCGACTAAATTAGCTGACCAAAATGACGTCATTTTGTCCGAATCGCAAATTTGCACAAGTCCAAACTAGTTGACCAAAATAATTCGGACTTTGGATGCCAGCGGAACCCAAAAAAGATTCGAGCTTGACTTGAGTCATAAAAGTCTAGGCCTGACTTGTTGCCTACCTTAAGCCTGGCCCAAAGTTAATAGACAAAACTGATTTTGACAAGACTTCAAATCAATCTCAACCCTAAATTTAGAAAGAAAAAAAACAAAGAAAAGGCTTAGCACTATAGCAGTTTTCATTAGCACTATGCCATAGAACTTCTAAACAAGAGAAATGTCAAAATGGATTCTTGTATATTAAGAAAGACTGTTCAAGATCAAAGAATACAACTGATCCAAGTTTTTGGTACATGAAAGATACTTCTTCATATAGTTGATCGGACTTTCACTTTAATAGCCAAGCATTTCCTTTTTATTGGAAAAGACAACCAAAGGTGAATAATTGTATTTGTAAACAAACTTATCTGTGTCCAAAGCTCTAGCATAAGCACTTCCATGGCACCAATGATATAGTTGTTTTAACTCAATTCAAGCAAGGATGAGTGTGAAAATTTTACGCCTTTTGCTTTCCTTTCCGACGTCTCTCAAGTTCCGCTTCTGCATCTTGCAACTGTTGTCTAAGCTCAGATACTCTTTGCTCCAACTCTTCCACTGTGGCTCCACTGATTGAAGGTTTGTATGGTGTTACAAAATGTTTTGAGAAACCTTTGAGAGCTTCAACCCCAGTAACCTATAGAACAAGAATCTCACTGATTAAAACTGGCCGGGGCGGACTAGCTAAAGTTATATCTGAAGAACACCACCATCTCCTATCTCAACTGTTGAAAAGTTTCAGAAAGAAATGGCAAGAAAACAGCATAGTGAAGCAAGAACTGAGGGGAGATATAAGTAAACCTTGTCATTCCAGGGAAGCAACTAAAACAAGTAATGACTAAACGGAATGTCATTAGCAGATGGAGAAAATGAATACGTGTTCATTTCACAATAACCTTAAAATTTTGAAACAAAACAGATTTCCAAGACCCTGATGAACAGAATGGTATTTTGCATAGTATAAAAACAAACAGTGTCTCGAGAAAATACCAGTTCCAGAAGATAGTTTACCTCTTCCGGTAGTAATGGCAACTTAGAAATATGAAAATCATCATACAACATGTAGAACTGGTCAAGGTACTTTTGCTGCATTTTCATCCTTGCTTTCAGCAATTTGGATTCAACAACTACAGCAAGAAAAAGACCAGCTCAAGATAGTTTTGATTCAGAAAAGTAGATGAAAAGAAAAAGGAGGGAGAAAAAGGGATCATATCCAAACCTTCTTCATCAAAAAGTACTTGGTTGATGATTATATTGTGTGTATCTATCTCAAACTTCGTAAGTTCCTGGACCAGTCTCTCTGTTTCATAAAGGGATAGAAACTCCGGAATACAAACGCAGACAAAGGTTGTCATGTCCTACCCAAAAAGAGAATACAATACCATTAGGAAAAAAAAAAGAAGGATGAAAAAACAAATAACCACATCCTGCAAGAATGAAATTCAACATTAAAGTAAAACAGAAAATATAAGGTTCTGAGAAAACAGACCAGCTTTCTAGAAGTACAAACTTAGCAGCGTATCAGTCTCGTTTCAGATAAAATAAAAAGAAACCCAAAATGGACAGGCTTACCAAACATCTCCCTCCCACCACCACATTTTTCCATCAAAACAACACAACACCCTAGTCACCAAATGAGAGATAGACAAAAGGATGTAAGATCCAGTTGGTATCAAGTTTTATTTGAAGCATCTCCAGCAATTATTTCATTGACCATTCCTCCGGAATTCATTATTTCATACCAAGATTTGCTTTATTGCTTTCCAAATAACTTTTTGAATCAGTAAATATAAACTTGAGAGACTCTCAGCCTTTTACATAACCCTTGACATATCACACTGCCAACTATACAAAGAACTGCTACAGAAACAAGGGTAAAGCAATTACTATAATAATTGAGATAAGACGTTAAGGATTTTTACAGGGTCTTTAAATTGTTTATTGACTTGCTCAATAACATCTTTCATGCCTTCAACCCTTCCCAAAATTGCATCCTCACCAAAATCATCATCTAAACCAAAAAGTCCGGTGACCTGCATGAATAGTTCATATAGTTATTAATGACCATGGATAACAACCATCAATGGGTAAAAGCAGATAAATGCGCAGAATGCTAACAAACCAACTATTATTTCAAATGAAAAATCGTTTAAAGATTCTAATTGCACAGACATCACAAACCCAGGCCCCTACAGTGAGGGTCTCAGCTCTTTGACCAATACTGCTGTTAAAGGCCACAACAACAGGACAATAGGTGGCTAACCATGGCTGTATGTGTAAAACCCACCATAAGAGGGTCAAGTTAATTTTCCACACAGACTTTATATCTAATTCAATCTAATAGATAGACTTAAACACTTGAGCCAAGAATGGGTTGAAACAGCCATACACATTTCCAAAGATTGGTAAGAAGTGAACTTAATCATACATGAAAATGTATTCAGATGCTTGCAGAATACGAGATGAAAATATCTGATAAAAGTCACCGAGGAAACAATATTAGAGATCTTGAGGTATGAATATAATATACAAGAGAAACAAGTG
The DNA here is from genome assembly GCA_025531925.1 of Erythroxylum plowmanianum. Lineage (NCBI taxonomy): Eukaryota > Viridiplantae > Streptophyta > Magnoliopsida > Malpighiales > Erythroxylaceae > Erythroxylum > Erythroxylum plowmanianum. Next base: position 27,796,522 of record JANVCQ010000009.1, on the reverse strand, counting down.
CATACATGATTCAACAAGCCACCAAATTTACTTTTCAAAGACATCATCTTCTGAAGTCCTTTCTCCAAAGTTGATGGAAATTGTAATAGCCGAAGTGTATGTCCAGTTGGAGCTGTATCAAATACAATAACAGAATAATCCATTGTTTGCACTAATCTGCAGGGAAAAATAATGGAGAAACAGATAATTAAAACAATTGATGAGAATAGTACCAAGTCAAACACAGTAAGAACCTCCTAACTCTTTAAATCCTTGACTAATCCTAAAAGAAAACAACCAACAATCATCGAATTTAGCTATCAAACAGAAAAGCACACCATATTCACCCCAAATAAATCAACAAAACCAAAGCTCTTGGATAATCCTTTTCTATACTAAATGCAAATAGGTTGTAATATGATCAGGTTGAGGAAAACACTATCCTTACTTCAACATTTCTGCGAAGCTCATTGCCTCATCAATGCCAGGAATTGAATTTGCTAATTCAGAGAACAAACCATCCATTCCGTCAGCTCCTGGCATTTCTTCATTTTCAACATTAGGATCAACTTCCTGCAAACGTCATACCCAACTAGTGAGTCCACAAGATGGCTACAATCAAAATTAACCTAACCAGTATCCTTACAACTATCTACAAAAGCATGACCAGAAGAACAGAAAGCACCAAATTCATCAAATCTTGGACAAGTCTTTCGTGAAAACAACGTACATTTATGAATATCCCCCAATATATCCCATTAAAAAAAACACAAAATCCACATCATACCATAACCCCAAAATCCAAAGACTGCAACTTGATACGAAATGAATGACAAAAAAAAAAAAAAGTACCATAGCGTAGAGATTGGAGAAGCCATTGACCAAAGTAGGGGTCTTAGTGAACCGCTGTTGAAACGCGTCGCTGAGATTGTGAGCTGGGTCGGTAGAAATAATCAAACAAGAGGATCTCACACTTGCCAACAGAATCGCTATTATCGAACTACAAGTCGTTTTGCCAACGCCGCCTTTGCCTCCGACAAACACCCACTTGAGACTCTCCTGGTCCAATACGTTCCGAACTGTCCCCTCCGGTATGTCAAGATCCTCTGACGCCATTTTTTGTCTCTAGAGAGCAAAGGTCCTCAGCCTCCCGAAGGGTTCGTTTCGAATTGGAATTTCGGCTCAATTGAACTGTATTTGCGTAAGGATCTTGCCAAGTACTATACTTTGGTTCACGAACACGACAACAGTACATAATCAAACTTCTTAAGAATTCGTAGCCGTTCCTGTTAGGAAAACTAGTCGTGTGTGTTGGCTTTAGGAAAGCGCATGATAAGTGGATTTTCGCTAACTTGCACTGAAGAAGTTGTGAATGTGTGCTTCGTGCGCCTTCTATATTTTTTTCATTTTTCCAAAAATTTTTCTTCTTGTCCGAGCTTATCCCTAACTAATACAAATGTTGTTTTTAAATAAATCACATTAAAAAATTTAATAATACTCAAATAAATAAATACTAAATAAATATGAAAATAATAAACTAAATAATAATAATAACAATTTTAGTGTGAATTGCATCTACAAATTAAATAAAATTTAAAATATATTTGATAAAGTAATTTTATGAATTAATTAAATAATTTACTAGGATTAAAGTTAAATTTTTAGTTTAAAATATCAAAATTTATTTAGTAATTGAATTTATAGAATTAATTAAATAATTTACCTAGATTAAAGTCAAGTGTCCAACTTAAAATATTAAAATTTAGTTAATAATTTAAATAAAAATTGATAGTGATTGAGAGCTTCAACAACTATTTTTATTCTAATCAATTATCACAATTTTTTAAGTGTATCAAATTAACTCAAAATTAGTAGGTTAAAACGTATTTAATTTAAAATTAATAAAGTAAATTATATTTAAATCCTCGAGTTTAAGTTTGCCAAAAAGTCGAATATAAATTTAACCTTAATTAAATATAATTTAGTGTCTGTTTGGTTGAACTTTTGGAGGGTAAATAAGTACTTTTTTCCATTGCAAAAACTTTTTTTTAAAAAATGAGTATTTAGTTATAAAATGAAAAAACACTTTTTTAGTAGATATAGTTTTTTTGGCAACTAAAATACAACTTTTTAAAAAGCTCAAATTTGAAGTTTTTCATAAAAGTACTTTTTAGGTAGATTTTTCATATCAATTAATGAGACTATTTTTTTAGTCCCTTTTACCCTTATGTTTTACACATAATTTTCACAATACTCACAAACTCATCTTCATGTTTATTTTGAGATTTATATAATATTCTTTGGTTTTTCATATGTTTAATATTTATTTTTTATATTAGTTTTACTTCTGTTATAATCCATATAAAAGATTTGGTTAAATATATTTTCATTTATGTTTTACATGGTTTAAAATTATATAATAATTAATATATTATACTTTGCATATTGTTTAATATACTTTTAATAATATTTATATACATAAATAATTTTATTACAAAATAAAATATAATAAAAATTAATAAAAATATTTTTTATTTTTATATTGTCAAACAGTCTACTGCATGAAGCTCTTTCAAAAAAATTATTTTTTTAATTAACAACTAAATAAGTAACTGATTTTTTAAAAAAGCTCTACCGATATAAATTATTAATTTCGAATTCATTCGATATATAATTGTGGAACCAAACTCAAGCCCATCAAACTAGATTTGGTCCACTGATTTTGGATTGGGCCTGAGCTAATTTGCACTTATAGGCTTAAGGGACTGATCAAAAGGTTACTACATAATCTGATTTGATCATCAAGAGGAAAGTGGCTTTATAGCAGCATTACACTACACATAAGTGGAAGGGATGTACTAGTAGAGAGAGTTATAGGTGAAGAAGGTTGCAATAATGGAGGAGATACATATGAATAGGGAAGGAATTAGTGTGACATTCAACAATTTGTTTTCTCCTAGGTACCCACATATTGTTATCGTACCGTCTGCGATTACCCGAGCCAAGGTTCCGGCTTCTGTTGAAAGTAAACCTCCATTGAAGGTACCACGAGAAAGCCTGGACGACATGACCCGAGATAAGAGCGACAGATTCACACCTGCAGTCGTTCAAGCATTTAGATTTCCATAAACATGGGAAGAAACTGCAGAAAATGTTTTACTTGAATGCAGCCAACAATCAAAAAGCTTCGGGGTCTCGTGTTTTGTTCTGTATTTCGAAAGTAAGAAGTGCATTACCTTCAAGGACTTCAGCAGACACAAATGTGATGAGTGCTGAACCTACATATTGAGGAACAGAATAAGTTCTCACTATATGGAAACTGAGAAGTATCCCAAGGCATAGAATGAGTTGAGATGCCAGCAACAGCTGCCTGCAAGTAACACATGATTGTGAAGCACATGAAGAAGAAAATGAACGTGTGGTAGTGGTACATGACGCTTGCGAGTGCTTTACCTCTCTTCAAAAATGTTAGTGATGTAGTTCCCGACGACGACATTTACAGGGAGCACCGTTAATCCGAGGCATGCAAGAAAAATTGCTACACTGTTGGTTGACCATATAAAGTAATACCCAGTGATGACACTTGACTCGGCGAGCAAAATCTCCATTGCGTATTTGAGCATGAAATACACTAATAGTTGAACCTGGTAAGATCAGAAGTAGTAAATCTCAGATGACGAGCAGAAAGAACAATGAAAGAGCAAAAAGGAATAGAAAGTTGCGACTCGGTAAACACAATTGGAACGGGATTGTTGACTAACATAATGATTTAATTCTTCCTAATTCCAGGCAATTAGTTCTGTGATCTTTATCAAGCAACTGCTCAAATCAAATCCATGTAGTTCTATGCCTTCATAAGACAGACTAAAATGTAAAAGAAAAGATATACAAGTAACTATAACACTAAGGATGATGTTCAAACCTTCACAGATGGTGTAAGTAATCGATATGCCGACACAATCGAAGTGACAGGTTGATGACTTTCTTCTGAATCATGGTCACAATCATAAAGTTCTTGGTCTGCATCTTCATCTTTGTTCTCAGCTTCTGATTTCAAAAGCAATGGTTGCACAAAACCATGCTCGAGGCTGACTTTTATGGACAGCCCTACATTGTAGGAAGGAAATCTTTGGTCAGAGATTTTAGCTAGAGAATGCTAAAGCAAAGCTAATCTATACAACAATGTAGCTCGAGAAGGGAAGTTCTTCAGCTAGCTAATCGTTTGGGACAAGGTGGGTACTTTCTCACGAAAGCAACTCTTTTCTTGAGACAAACTTAATCAGTAGTCGTTACGTGTAGTTGATCAAGTTATAATCTTAGTGCAGGCCCTTAAAACATACCAGTCTATTGTGACAGTTACCGAGTAATCAGAATGTCAGCCATTAATGGGTAGCAGAGACATAATTCATACTTTCATCAGAAGAGTTCAATCTTGACGATGAAGCAGCACTAGTTTCCTGAGTAACAATCGCCTTAGTCTGTTGAAGAGGCTCCCTAAAAGAGATCCACAGCCATAGCAGATAGAAAGTCCATGCCAAAGCCATTATCCAGCCAGGTAAAGTTTCTTCATTAAAGGTAAGATTGTATATCTTCAACTTAGTCTGAAATAAGCAAGCAAGAGCTGGACCACACGCCATTCCAAGTGCACTTGCAGTGACAAATCCTGCAGAAGCTTGCATTCGTAATTTCAGCGGTACACAGTCGCTAATATAACGCCTATTAACTGCTCTCGCAGAACCTAACCTGAAATTATTCATTGGATCAACATGTTGATTAGTATAACGAAGTGAAGAGTCAAAAATCCAGACGGTAGAGTCAAATTCCAACTTTTAGACCAAAAAGTTCAAGCAAGCATCTAGTAGTTAACAGAGATATTCATCTGCTCACACAATGAGAGTATCAGAAGCACGACTCACCCACAGAAGAGTCGACCGATCAAAAGTGCTGCGACTGATCTGAGATCATAAGCCAGAGCATATAACATATTCCCGAGGAGAAGAAAAACGCTGCTAAACACAAGTGGTCTGAGGTATGATCTATTTGACCATGCACTAAAATACACTGAAGAGAACAACTGTGCAACAGCCATTGACCCAATGATGATGCCACAGACTGTTGCTTCAGCTCCGAGGCTCAGGGAATACTTATCAGCTGTTGGGACAATAATGTAAGTGTTGACCATATACAGAAACGTATTTACCAAGTTCAGTAGGAGTGACATGAAATGATACGACTGCTCAATAAATTGGTCTTCAGAAGGAGTTGGTGATTCATCTTGAATGATAAATGCACGGCTTCCCAAAAACTCGAGAAAATTTGTTGAGTTTGATAGCCTGTTTACAGCTGCTTTTATAGAATCAATAACAGGGTCCTGCAGCATGGAAATTGGCAATTCAGGATATGCAATCAATAACAGGGTCCTGCGGCATGGAAATTGGCAACTCGCACCCAACTTCAATAGAATGTAAGGACTAAGGAGTAGTCATAAATACTTAAGAACTAAATATACAGTACCGGAAACGGGGAAAAAAGGGGGAATAGTATTGAACATAATTTACAATGGATATGAGGAAAAACCGGGTGGGACTTCGCAGGTTGATCGTATATGGAGATGTAGTTTCCCTCATGATCTTGAAGATCTGCAAGATTACGGGATATTGCTCCAACAACAGCCCCAAAACCCTGCACGTACAGCTAGTACATGTTAGTTACCACAATAACAAAGAATGCATCAGCAATTTTTTGTTATCTAGTAAGAAACTTAAAACAATAACGCAAACAATGTAAGACATTCATTTGTTTAGAAAACATTACCACGTGCTTGAACACCTGTTGGAGCTGGGAATATGGATGATTTGAACGGGTCTTGACATAGTAGTCAGTGAATCTATAACCAAATCGCTTATCGAACTTTTTCAGAATCTTACGCAAGCCTATAGCATTCATCTCAACAAAAAACAGAAGTCTTAAGAGTTCCTGTCCAACAGCTCTGTATGATTCTCGCAGTTCAGATATCTTAAAACTATCTAAATTCTGTAGAACATAGTCCTGTTGTTTTCCAATATTTATTAATCTGGTTGCAAGAACTCCTTGTTGTTCCAGCAGAAACAAGACAATCTTTTCAATCTGAAATTATAAAAGAAAAGAAAGAGATGAGAATGAAGTTTCATGTAAGAACAATACACAAGGAACTTATGAAGACTCCATTTCAACGTTCACAAACAAACACTGTTAATGAATAGCTAATAAAACTTGCCAAAAGACACATGCCCAGATGGAGTTAGACAATCAAGTTGGCTTGGAAGTTGAAATCGAGATATATGCAATCTATATCCATGCACTAGAATTACCTATATCCAATCCGAATCCATGCGGTGAACTATATGTTGTAATTACCTGAGTGTCCAGGATTCTTGCAAAATCCCTCAAAACATACAGTTGCGTTTCTGCTCCGACTTGGATTTCTTGTGTGTACCGGTTCACTTTCTTCTTCAACAGCTTGTAATTGATATAGTAACTGAAGATTGAATTCCAGGCCAATAAAACGGTGATCGTCACTGATCTTATCTTGTACTTTTCAATACAATAAAACTAAAAATTTTCAAAGAACCTTATGCTCGACCAAATTCATCCAAAAACATACCCTTGCCATTCTTGGATTTGGTTTTCCTTTAACTTCTTCCCAAAAGCAACCATCTTTCAAGACAAAACACAAACACGCTGCAAACAGAAATAGCAAACACGTTTTTGGTTTCCGACAGAGAAACTCATAATGCAGTACTATGATGTTCCTTAACACTTGATATAAAAAATATCCACCTTTATTGCACGCAATGCAAGGACAAGCAGATCCTAGAAATAAACACCTCCACTGGAAATTAAAATGCAAGTTTAATGGAACTGAGTGTATTACCAAATCTTGGAAATTCCAGGAATCTTATTCTTTAATCAAGAAACAGAGTGAAAGAGTAGGATTCGTTTAGGAGGATAGGAGAGGGAAAGAAGAGAGAGCAGCGCCAAGTGTTTGGAATCTAGTTGGTTGGTTATCAGAAAACAGACATGTTACGAGGACAGTAAGTTCAGTGGGGTCCGCCGAATCTTTTGTTCTTTCTGTTTGTTTCGTCGTGCTTTTGCATTTTCTTTATGATTCTTCTTTTTGTTCCGACGCCGTTTTGTTGCTCAAACCAATGGAGATCTCCTTTCCAATAGCTAATTTGGGATATAGACGAGTAGAGGTAGAAGTTGACGCTCTGGAGGTTATCAACATTTTATGCGGTTCTGTAGGTGATAGTGCTTTGGGATTAGCCATCCGGGAGCTTTTGGTTAGACAATGGGAAGTTAGCTTTCGTCATATATTTTGGGAAAGCAATCGGTGTGCGGATTGGTTAGCTCATGAAGTCAGATCTTATTCTGTAGGAATTTTTTGTTTTCAGTATCCACCTTTGGATTGTAACTCATATATCCTCACGGATATGTTGCGGGAATCTTGCCCGCCTCTAGACATGTAATCTCGTTTTCTCCTTTGAAAAAAAAACTATGTTGTTTTGGGCCTTTTTTTAATGAAAAAGTTGTTTCAGCCATTGAATATTAAGACAGCCTCTAAACTCTTGTTTAATGCCTAAAATAAATATATTAAAAAGGCATGAATTTTTATTTTAATATTTAAAATTTTTATTATTATTAAGTGCTCATGAATTAATTTTAAATATATAAAAATTTAATGGTACACTTTAAAAAACTTTAATGATATTTTTAAATTCTTATAATTATCGTAAAAATCATTTTGTACTGTTTTATTATTAAGTGTATTAAATAAGAATTGTTTTTGAATAAATAATTAAATTAAGAATTAGTTTATAAAGATTAAGATTTATTTAATTTTTTACAAAAATTTTAGAGTGCATATGTACTTTTAACTTAATTCGAGTAGTAAAAAATGAATTATTAAATTAAGAATTCCTTGGAAATTAAAATATTTTTATAAAAATATCAAAACACATTATTTCAATACAATTTACCCTTTCATTAATATATGTTTGTGTCTATTTATATTAACATTGAATTGGATATAAGATTAGAAAGGGCGATAGAATCAAGTCAGACTTGAATCTTGACAACTTTTGTTCGAGTCTAATTAGGCCTGAAACAGCCCAATCTAGGTCCGAATTTAAGCCCTACTTATTATTTTTATTTTTAAAATTAAAATAAAATTTTGTTACAGGAGTTGAGTCTTGGTTTAAGCTGAACTGGGACGATGTGAAATCAATATCTCGTCCTGTTTTACTTCATCTTAATCATATATTTATAAGGATCTTACGTAAATATATGGTTGAAATAAATTAGAGCAGGATTGAGACAGAGGATCATGTCTCGACTTGGTCAACCCAAATCTGGCATGTTAAATACAGATTAAACTAGTTTCGAACTTAAATGTCATCTCTATATAAGATTAGCAATAGTTCGAGTGAATAGCTCAAACTTTAATCGGGGTTTGATCGAACCTGAGTTAACCTCAATTAATTATATTCTTAACCCTAAAATTTGAAATTATATATATTTAAAAAAAAAACTCTGACCTCATCCCAAAATCTGATTAATTCGAATTAATGAATCTCTCTTTCTTAGGTGTTGCCTCTACAAGGATAATTAAATTCAATCTTGAACTTAACTTACTGCTAAATCGAAATTAGTTTCAGATTAAGTCTTTAAATGAAGGCCCTTAAAGCAATGACATGGGTTCTCGTTTTTAGAACTTTACCTCTGAATCGGAGCTCAACCAGAAAACAACTCAAAGAAGTATGATATTCAAAAGAAAGCTGAAAAGAAGAAGAAGAAGACGAAGAACAAAAGAATTTATTGGAATTCAATTGAAAGCTGCCTCCAAGTGCGACAGTAATGCATGACATACCAGGATTTAACTTTACAGTTTCTGAACCGTCCGTAGCGATGGAGAATTGGAGATGTCTCAGCTTTTCATTGGAGTCCCCATTCTGGCTTCTGGTTTTGGAGAGCTATAGGTTCATACACGATTGGTTGGAGGTCAGGGAAAATAAATAACCGTAAGGTTAGTGTGAGTCTGTGACCACATGTTACACGTGTCGGACTACCCGTTTTATTGCCTCTTTAGGACCATGAAAGGGCTCTCTCAGGCTTAAAGTATACTACGGTAAAAGATATATTTTTAATAAATTAATTATTTTCAACTTAAATTAATAATTTAATATAATTATAATAAATTATTAATTTTATCCGTATGTAATAGTAATCTTATTACGTATTCCGGATCTACATAAGAAGATTCAAAACGAAAGTAATGCAGAATATCTAGATTTTGGTTACATCTCTGATTCTGATGTCGATTCCGAATTCCAAACGTCTTCGATTCTCTCTGAACTTGTAGGAAAAGTGTTCCCCGACACGTGATCTAAGTCTTTTTACAGTTTTCTTAATACATAAGCTCCCCTAATAGGTCAGATATTTATTATGCTTACGATTGATATGAGCAATTGCAGAAGATCTTAACCTATATGTAACTTTTATATCAGAATTCCTCATCATAAAGTCGATATAGACACGATACACACTAATTATTAGAAGGCCTAACTCACCCCCAGAAGCTAGCTCAAGAAGGAGAGGTTTGCACAATATTATAAATTGTTGAATGCTCTTATATTTGTTCGATGTGAGATTCCTGACACATCCTCCTCAGTCCAGAACAAGACTGGACATCTGATGGACATATTGAGCAAAGGGACATAACCGAATACCGCCCCAAACCATCGAGACAAACTGGCTCTGATACCATGTTAGAAGGCCTAACTCACCCTCAAAAGCTAGCTCAAGAAGAAGAGGTTTGCACAATATTATAAATTGTTGAATGCTCTTATACTTATCCAATATGAGATTTCTAATACTAATTGAGATCAATTTTTTACTTGAATTTTAATCCATTAATCTATATCATTTATTACGTCACTTTATTATCTTTAACTTAACCCATAATTTATTTAAAAACTCCAAAATATAATTAATATTGTCCTAACTCTTATGGGAAAAAGATCTCGAGCCGCTAACCTATCTATGTGTATAATTAGAGACCCCACAAGTGTAAGTATCAACTTTTTTGTGCTACCGCATGCTTCTTATGAAGAAACAAATGAGTACCGAGTTGACGAAGGCGTGCGGGTGACAATTCTAAGCCAAAAGAGTGACCCTGTAGCCACAAGATTGGAGGACAGTACAATAGGTACGTGAGATCTGATCAGAACCGTAAACGTGCAACCTTATTTTTAATTAATAGAAAATTATTTTCGATGCAAACATTAATATAAAAAAAAAATCACTAAGTTGATTGAACTTTTAAATTAAATTTGAGTTTAAACATCTCATTATTTTAGTTTTAATATATAAAAATATTATTTTAGTCCGACACTAACTTCGATCGAATCAATTTTTAAATTGATATTAAACTTTTAAAAATGATCTTGATCCGACTTGTTATTGTTAGAATATCTCATATTGACTAAACATGAAAATGTTAAATGATCTATAAATAGTAAAGGTCAACAATCTAAATGATCAGTTTTAGTCATTTTAGCAATAATTGATCCAAGCTCAATTTTTATAAGTGGACTCTAAACTCTACCCAATGACGAATGCACATGAAAATTTTCATATAAAAATATTATTATTTTAAGTTTTGATCTCATAAAAAATTATTATTTTCCCCACACAAAACAAATTTTTGGATCTGTCTCTGATTCTACTCATGTTAAAAATTCTAATATGATGTCAGAGCTGATGATTGTCCGTCTAGATATCCAGTTCCAAAAACTAGGTCCGGTTACCACTGTATTTATTTTAAGTGATAACTGGATGTCCAGTCCCAGTCGCATTTGAGGGAAAGTGTTAGAGTATCTCACATTGACTAAACATGAAAATATTAAAGAGTTTATAAATAGTAAGAGCCAAATATTCAAATAACTAGTTCTAGTCATTTTAGCAATAGTTGACTTAAGTTCAATCCTAATAGTTATTATTCTTAATTATTTCTTATTTGTAGAAACTGTAATACGTAACAAAACTTTAGTTATGTATTTCATATCGAACGTGAAAAGACAATAAATGAAGAAATATGAAAATATCTGATTTTTGTTTTATAACTTCAAATGAACTTTTTGAAGTCGAAACGAATGCGAATCTATCACCGTCTTTACGGGAACTGCTCACCGAGACACAGTCAACGCTTTTTTACAGTTTTCTTAAAGCGTAAGCTCTCTTAACGGGTCATTACTTGAAAATTTAATATAGGTTGAACCTTTTAAACATTAATTGAAGCATTCATTACCAATAAATTAAGTTGATCAAACCGATATTCAAAATTTAATCAAATCCGAAACATTTAATACAATAAAAATTTCAAAACGATATTATTTTAAATAAATAATAAAACTGATATTGTCATTTCTAAATATCAACATCCATTTCAGGTTTTATTCTACTACCTCATGATATATATGGTCCACACACATTGCTGAATATTCCACTTATCCATGAGTATATCCTTTACAACAGTACTTAATATTCCATTTCCCTTTCACAATCTCCTCCACAAGGATTATGTATTCCTCCACAAGGATTATGTATTCATCATATTTGGGAGGTCCTAGTATATTTTTACTTTGAGACAATAATAATTTTAATATGCAAAATCTGAAGAGATCGAATAGTACGCAGTATCACTTCTAAATAATAAAGATGTTGTTTTCGAATTAATACGAACTTTAGTTGAGAACAAATCAAATGCCAATAATATAATAATTAAATTAGTTCGAGTTAAGTTTAAGAGCTGAGTTAAGTTGTTATATAAATAATATTTAATTAATTTATATTTAATATTTATGCTGAATTATAAATAAAAGAATTTTTCAGTAAAACTGTAAATTTAAAATGATTTTAAAAATAATTTTAAAGATAAAAATTTTCAAAATTTCTTTAAAGTACATGAATTTATCTTTTATCCTAATCTTTAAAGTACTGTGGCCGATTGGCTTTTTGACCCAAATCATATCAATTCAAGTGAAGAGCAAGTCCTTAGTGGCAATTAAATGGTTCAGAATTAAACAACAGTATAATGAAAGTTTAGGTAGAAAAGAAAAATGAAAACGACTGTCGTTGACGTGCTAATGTACGATTCGTTGACGCGTAACGACTAACGAGCCTGATGGTGGTGGATCATACTTTTTATACTGGTGGATCATACTTTTATATGTATTGATCACAACCGCAAAAGACGATTGGATCTGTGGATGACGATGCTTAGTGGAGAATAATAAATAGGGCAAATTATTAAATAATTTATTTAAACAACACAAGTTAGGGTATTTTTTCTTCTACTTTTATTTTTCTGTTGTAATTTTTAATTTGTAATTTTTAGTTTCATTTTCGTTTTCGTTTTTGTTTTTAATTTTTAATTTTTTCTTTTTTTAAATAAAAACAAAAAATCGTTTGATTATTAATATTAATGTAGTTATATTTTTATCACTGATAATAACTACATATTAGATAAAACTTAAAAATAAATTATTTTTAATTAATTAAATATATTTAATCTCTTATATAATATTTATTAACACATTATTAATAAAATCATGTTATTTTTATAAATTAAATAATTTAAATATCAAAATTTTTTATAAATTAATATTTATTTGAAATATATTTTAATTATTAAATCAAATTTTATTTGAATATTTATATATTTTA
>JANVCQ010000009.1:27768553-27781904 GCA_025531925.1 Erythroxylum plowmanianum | reverse complement strand
TATATTTAAAAATATCATAATATTAAGTTTTTGAACATAAAGAGTCACATCAAATTAATATTTTTAGTATATAATTATTATATATCGTCTTTGTACCGTACTATAATTATAGATATCTAAATCTAAATTCTTATAATAATATTCAACGAAATGCTAAGAAATATAATATTCATGTCCTTATTTTTTTAAAATCACGCCCTCATCAGTCATTTTTTACATCAACAACTAATACAAAATAACTAATTTTACCATACATCCTTAATAAACAGCTGATATTATCCGTTGGTCAAATCAGCTGATAAAATCAACTAATAACTAATGTAATATGATGTTTGCCAACCAGGGTCATTATATATAATGAATAAAAAATTGACATTAGGGTTTTCTGTTTTGCGAAAGTTGAATGAGAGTTATTTTAGTACATAGCTATACTTTTTGATACTCAAATTTATAACTTTCCGGTCACAAAGTAATAATTTTATTAGTTACTCAAAGACTCGCCTTTATTATATATGATAAAGAAATCAAACAAAAATACAAGTCTAAATTTGGCTAATAATTAATAGAAGTTAATTACTATTATTTTGTGAAAGAAAAAGCTTTATATTCAATTTTTAATAATTATTAGTAGTCATTATTATTATAAAATAAAGTTTAATAAAATAAAATAACATAAAATATTATTTATAAATTTGATAATGACGACCAAACCACCCGTTAATGGAGCACTAAAAGTGGAGAGAACTTTGTTAGGTACACCGTACACTAAAGTCTAATTAGATTAGTCGGAACTCGGAATTCAATCATGATTTTTAAGAAATTGATAATTAATAAAATATAATAAATAACAAATATTAATTTCCTTATATTTTTTATTTAAGTATGAGTTATTTATTTTTTTAAAATTTCATTTATGTTTAATTTGTATAATATCTCAATCTAATGGAGAATATCTAAAACGACGTAGTTTTGAAAATTTACAAAAAAATAATATTATTTTAAATAGCTTTGGATGGTTCATTACATTCGACATAGAATCAGAGGAAGAAACCGAAACAACTCTGAAGGAAATGTAATCTAATTTACGGAGCTAGGAATTTAAAATAAAAGAATCTAAATATTTAAATTTTTTAAATTTTAAGAGATTCATTACACTACTAACTCTTAAATAACTATGATCATATATATATATATATATATATATTAAAAATAAAAATATTTAATTTTTTAAATCCCAAAAGCAAGTGCACCACTGGACCCCAAGTACGTACCTCCGTCGTAACGAAAAAGAAAGAAGAAAGAAGAAGAAAACTAAAGCTCACACGTAATATTTGATTTCGTAATTACAACTTTCTGGGGGTAAGGGGAGTGATCTTAATGACAAGTCCAGGAAAAACGTCATCTGGGTCATGAATGTGAGGGTTCTTCTCCACTATATAGGGATCTCCGCACTTGTCGCTGATGCTATGAAGCGTCTCTCCTTCTCTTACGACGTAAATCTCATCGCACCCTCGTTCCAAGACCTGTCTCCCTCGAACATGAATCGTATCCGATGATGTCTCTCTCAGGCAGTTCAGAAGCACGAGGGCCGCAAGAACAACTACCCCACAGTACCATGAAGCTGCATCTGCTACGCGAAAAACCAAGACGACCCTTTGCTTCTTGGACAGATTAACCCGACCCATGTGCTGATGTATCGGAAGATAGAAGAAGTTGCAGGTTCTGTGTATGGAGTTTTATATTTATACGAAGAAGAAGAAGGGAGGTTACAGGCAGGACTGCAGGCACGAGTGATGTGTGAAGGTCGGTTATGGCGGTTTTCATGGAGGTGTGGAGTGTGTTCGTGACTTGACAAAACGGGACACGATAGTGCTACGTGATTCATCCTCCTTGTACAGTTGATCAAAAACCTGTCCGATATGAACTACTATCTTGTCGAACGTCGGAGGGTTTTTGTAAATATTATTTGATTTGTGTAATCATTTAATTTTAAATTATTATTTTATTATAATTAGCCCAGGCCCAAGTTAATGGAGTTTTGAACCAGATTCTTTCAAAAAAATTGAGCTTTGGATTACTGTTCTTGTCCAGTCCAATTCGAGACCTGACATAGAACAATAGTGTCCGAAGGTGATAGAATAATGGTGACAATCAGTTGTAGCGCAGAACAGGTAGATGTGGATATTGACAAAAACGATACAGCAACAATCAAATGGTCTTCAACTAGTTGGGTTGAGGAATAAATAAGTTGACAAATACATATCTCAGGGGAAAGATATCTCTTGAGAGATTCAGTACAGACATTGAGGAGACTCTAGAAATGAGTAGTTTCACCACCCAATATTTTGAGCACTATCAGAGAGATTAGGTCAACATGCTATCTCCATTCACGATTGTTGGGCTAACTGATAATCAAGGTACAGGGGACATTGAACAAACAGAGGACAGTGATACCTCACTAGCAATAGACCATGTCCCAGATGATGATTTTTGCTTACAATTAGGGATGACAGTGAGTTTTTATTTTCAACCCGATTAATATCCACACTATCTAGCCTAAAAAAATAGCTATGGAGGCTAAAAAATGAATTTTAAATGGATGTTGAAAAATGGATGTGAATATGGATTTGGATATGAATCTAGTGACAACCCGAACCGATAGATACTCATACCCTACTCATTTTTTATTAACTCTATTTTTTTATTTTTTCTTGAATATTTATGATTAAATATAATAAATATTAATATTTTCTTAGAAGAAACAGTTTTAAAATCTCCACTTTACTCCTCAATCATCACATTTTTCATCACATTTTATTTTCTTATAAGATGATAATAATGCAGATGATATGGAGATGGAGTTTTGAATGTTGTGGAGTTCATGCAAAGACAATTTGAAGCTTTAGATATTTTAGTCATTGTTTCAGTTCTTGATTGTAAAAAATATATGTTGTCTTTACACTAGATATTATGATTTTTATTATTCCAATTTTATGGTTTTTTAAGATATACAAATCAAAATCTTGACTTATTATTATTAAAGTAATTTTGATTTAGAGTGTTCGCATAAATCTGCTCATTATATTTTATATTTAGAAGTTATATTTTTGTGTGCTATATAACCCGATGGATATCCAAAAACCTGAATAATCCAATGGATTTAGATATGGGTAGTAAACCGTAAAAACCGATGGATATAGATTTGGATATGAGTTGAATCATAAAAAATGGATATAGATATGGGTAGAGTAATATCTGAACTGAACCCTACTCATTACCATCCCTACTTGCAATCCAAATCTGCAAAAAAAAATCTGCTAGGAAGAGAAAGCAAAATCCCAAATACTAGAAGTGGTAATTGAAGGACAAGATAAAGTCTTTAAAGATGTGATTGAGCCGTTAGAAAGCATTAGTTTCAATATGATTCCAACTAGTAAACAAGACTTAGAGTTGTGAAATTTGATGATGGTAGCGAACTGGGGAGCCTTTGAAGTACGCCTGTTCTCAAAGGTCTAATCTGTAAACACTAGCATCTTTGAGGTGTAGATAGGGGGGGTTTTTATGCCGTTGCTCAAATTGGTTTGTTTGCTTTTTGTAGTATGTTGTAAAAGACTAAATAGAGTAATACTACTGTCTTAACATTGTTCTTTAACTTCAATCTATCAATCTAATTTTAATTTTTTTAAAAAATTATTAAAAAATGACGTCGTTTTGTAAAGAATATCTTCAATTTGTAAAATTGATTATTTTTATTTTTAAATTTAAAAAATAAAAATATCAATTTGGACAAGGCCAATTCAGAATTAAACTCAGGTTTAACTGTCTTAAGTTCAATCGAAACAAGCTCGAACTTGAGCAGAAGTTATCGGACTGAGCTCTAGGTAGCTTGACCTAACCCATTGTTATTAAAAAATAAAAATATCAAGTTGGACAAGGCCAATTCAGAATTAAACTCAGGTTTAATTGCCTTAAGTCCAATCGAACCTTAGGGTAAGCTCGAACTTGGGCACAAGTTATCGGGCCGAGCTCTAGGTAGCTTGACCCAACCCATTTTTATCTCTGGTAAAGAAGATGGTCATGTGTAGGCTTAGTAATTATATTTTGTTTTGTTTGATTCACCTTTAAGTTAATAAATTAGATTTGTATTAATTAAAATTTAGATCATATTCAAGTTTGTAAGATTGACATAAAATTTAAGTTGAGTGTCTTAAATTTCTTTCAAAAGTATAGTTTTAAATAATTAAGTTCAATTTCATTGAATTTAAGTTTAATAACATTTATTTAAATTTAATTAATTATAAAATTAGTTTAATTAAATTTAAAATAATCGAATAATGGAGTCAAATTTGAATTTGAGTTATTATAAAATAAATGAAAAATATTAAAAGTGAAATATCAAAATATTCGTTTTAAGAAATTAAAATTACAGGTGGAAAAGAAAGAATTCAATACGACTCCGTGCTCAATCTAAGGCCGTGTTTGTTGTAATTGTCATGTTAGCGTTTTTTCACAAGCTCAAAAGCGCTTTAAACCCTAAACTCTACAAACGGGGTTTTAACGTCTCTCTGTCTCTGTCTCTGTCTCTGTCTCTCTCACATTCGTGCCTTGCTTGTTTGCTCCGATGCCCGGTGCTGAAGAAGAAAAACTGGAAAGGTTTCTCCAATGGCTCCAGGTACGATTGTCAAGTTCTTTTAGTTTCTATTTCTGGTCCTTTAAATACTGTATTGGAACTTATCTTCACGTTATGTTCATCTGGCTAAGTTCTTTCTCATTTCTTTGTTCTGTTCGTCTTCTTTGGGTTTCTTTCAAGTCAGGTCAATAGAGCTGAACTGCGAGGTTGTAAGGTCAAGAACTGCGATCGTAGTAAAGGGTTTGGCTTATTTTCTTCAGGGGACGTCCCTGAAGGTAATTTAAGCAGTTCCTTGAATGTTTTTACATTTATCTGAATGTAATAGATCATGGAGTTGTAGCAGTCGTAGTAAATTGCTTGGTTGTTTTCATGTTTCCTTTGGTTTTGATCGTTGTAAGAGAAGGGAAGTAGGTGAGCTTCGAGTTTAGGAATGTTGCATGTCTTTATTATTATTATTTTCAAATGCCATAAAGAAATTAACTAGCTCGCTGTTTTCCACTTATTGCTGTTCTCGTGCACATTTGGTTGAAGATTTTTCTTGAAATTTTCAGGGGTGCTTCTTGTTGTTCCGCTAGATTTAGCGATAACACCTATGAGAGTGCTACAAGATCCTCTAATTGGACCAGAGTGTAGAGCGATGTTTGAAGAAGGAGAAGTGGATGACAGGTTTCTGATCATGTTGTTCCTAACATTGGAACGACTTCGAAAGAACTCTTCCTGGAAACCGTAAGTATGTAGTTCATATGCTTCATTTTCCTTGGTTCAGGATTTTTCTTCTAGATTGGCAGGCAAAATTTACTTGGGTTGAAAATTATACAAGATACCTTGACATGCTTCCGAGCACCTTTGGAAATCCGCTTTGGTTTACCAAGGATGAGCTTTCTGAGTTGAAAGGGACAACTTTATATCAAGCAACTGAAATGCAGGTAAATCATAAATCTGTACCACGAGAATTGGATGAGTGGCATTTTTATGGAAGTTGCATTGACTTGAAGTACTCTAGAGAATACAAACTTATGTTTTGTAAGAATTGTTTAGTCACTCATCTGTATTTGTTCAAGAAATGAGCGCTTGTCTAATCAAGTTGGCTTTGGTCCTAGAAGAGTTCAACAAGTTAATGCAAGGGTTTTCGTGTTGGAATACTTTCACCACTGATTCATTTTTCACCTTTGATCTAAAGAACATTCATGTTAAATGCAATAGATGGCACGACTTTGTTTTTATGTGATTGCTTTGTTGAGTGCTTGAGCTTAATTCAGTGGTATATATGACCAAGTTTGAATTTTCTTAACAGAAAAAAGTGTTGCATTCATTGTTTGATGACAAAGTAAAGGGCTTGGTGAAGAAACTTCTGGTTTTAGATGGGAACATGGACAGGTCAGTGTTTGGTCTGACAAATTTCATCTTGTCCTATCTCTTTATTTAAAAAGTGAACAATATTCTTGTAGTCTTTTTGATGCATAATCTGGTTTCCATGTGCATATCCTCACAAGCACGCTCAAATAGTTTTATCTTCTTTTGTCAATTTCTCTATGTGAATCGTCTTTGTGAACTCATCTTCTATGGACAATCTGAGATGATATTTCTTATTTTGGCAGTAATGTGTCTTTTGAAGACTTCCTTTGGTAGGTATCTTCTAAACTATGACTGTGTTTGACATTGGCGATATTTTAGTCGTGTGATCATATTCTAGTTTCTTTTGCTCTCCTTCAGTAATTTGATAAATCCATAATGCTATAGGGGACATTCTGTGTTCTGGAGTAGGGCTTTGAACATTCCTCTCCCACATTCTTTTGTGTTTCCACAAATCCAACAGGAAGAAGATGGTGAAAATTCAGTTGACAAATCTGTGGCTTCTGATGACAATATGCTTACTGGAGAACTGAGTACTAGATCAAATGATAAAAGTGAGGTTACTATTTTGCATTCTAAAATTATTTTGTTTATCACTACTTTCTCTTTCAATAATGAACTTTGGTTGCTCACGAGGTGAATCAAACTAAATTCTACTGGTTCTTATATCAGAATTCAACGTCAGTGGAGTTGAAAACCAAGTCAAAAGAGTACCATACACATCAATTCAAGGGGAGACTATTTGGGTAGAGGGTCTTGTTCCTGGAATTGATTTTTGCAATCATGGTATGCCAGTCGGCCAATTGAAATCATTCCCCTTCTTTTCCCTCATCTTCTTCTTCTTCTTCTTTTTCAATCTGTTGTATTTGAAACTTTCCAACATTTTTCTTCAAATTTCAATTGCTCGCCAAGATTATCAAGCATATGTTAATTTTCATTTAGCAACTTATTAAGCTCTGCACAAAAGGATGTGTTTTTTCACTGTTAAGAAAATGAAAAGGAACCTTTCTAGATAGTCTCGAGGAACATCTTAGATTAGTTGTACACTTCTTTTCAGCATTTGATGAGACCATAGCTATTTAGATGTGAAGGCTGTAGCAACATGGGAAGTTGATGGAGAAGGCTTGATAACTGGAATTCGTTCGTCAATGTATCTTCTTTCTGGTACCGTCTTTTCTGATCTCAATGTTCTTTTTTTCTATAAATGCTCATGATTATATATATTTTTAACTTGAAGTCTTCTGACTCTTTCTTGTCCCGCTTTGAAAGCTGAACAGACTCCTTTACAAGTTGAGAAAGAGATTTCCATTAGTTATGGTAACAAAGGAAATGAGGTACTTCCTTTTGACATTGAAAGCTTGTATTATTAGTGCTTGAGATCTTCTTCTTATAGGTGTTGAATGTCTGATATTCTTCTTAACGAGTATCCGTCTTTTAATCAGTATTTGTCTTCCTTGAATTATTGTCTTGCAATACACAACTGAATTTGTTTGAAGTTCTAATGACCTTTCTAATCAACCACAAATAACGCAGGAGCTATTGTACCTATATGGCTTTGTCATGGAGAATAATCCAGATGACTATCTTATGGTAATGTTCAGCTTGATCAAGTATGATTATTTTCGAGTTTGTATTAAAGCAAATCTGTTGTCAGTTTCTGTTGTCTGTATACTAAACCTTATTTGGAGTAAGATATTAGATTTGTTTTAATTCAAACGATACATGTGTCTCCAGGTGCATTACCCTACGGAGGCAATTCAGCATGTTCCTTTCTCAGAATCCAAAATGCAGCTTCTTGAAGCACAGGTTGTTGTTTACTTGCTCATTATTGCAATTTGCTACAAGAGAAACTGAAATTGTCTCTGTTCAGAATTAGATTTGGTTAACTGAGTAAAGTGATTGTATTCACAGAAAGCCGAAATGCGATGTCTTTTATCTAAGAGCTTACTGGACCATGGGTTTTTCCCTCCTGAAAACCCAAATAACAACTGCAAGATGGAGGAAAAAGCTGACAGGTTTTGCAACTTCAGTTGGAGTGGTCATCGAAAATCACCTTCTTATGTGAAAAACTTGGTCTTCCCAGAGGAATTTTTAACTGCACTAAGAACAATAACAATGCAAGAAGACGAGCTGTATAAAGTTTCTTCATTGCTCGAAGAGGTATAGACAGCCTTTTTTGACATCATTCCTCCCTTAGAACAAACAAATTCTCTGCTTCTTTTAACTTCCTTGTAACCTTTCTTTGTTTCTTTTTTTTTTTTCGGCCTAAAGCTTGTAGGATCTGAAGGTAAGAGGCAACCAACAGAAGCAGAAGTTCGAGCTGCTGTATGGGAAGTTTGTGGTGATTCCGGAGCCTTCCAATTACTTGTTGATCTTTTGCATGCCAAGTATACCAAATCTTTTCATCTTTCCTTCCTTTTCTTCGTTAAAAGTACGAATATTTTCTTATTTTTTTAATATGTACAGCTCACAGCGTTAATATTTTCATATGCAAGGATGATGGATATTGAAGAGTGTTCTGGAACGGAGCAGCATGATTCTGAGCTGCATGAGGAGGGTCCAGATGGAGGTCCTGAGCTATGTAGAAGGTACATCTGATTTTATTTCAAAGTGGCAGATATATCACTAGGGTGACAATTTGAGAACACAATTGATCTGGTCCGAAGTCAATAGGTCAAGTCCGTTTTGACCAGAATTTGGGTCTAACTCGATCTTCAAAGACAAAATTTTCGAGCTTTAGATTAGGGTCAGATTGGAGTTTCACAGCTTGGTTTGACTTGAAACATCCTAGTCAACCGAGACAAAATGATGTCATTTTGCTTAAAAGTCCTCAGCTCACCAAAATGACATCTTTATTTGAAGAAAAAACGGACCAGACCAATCCGAAGCTCTGTCTGCTTGCGGAATTAAAAAACAGACCAGCAGCTCTGCTTGGGTTTGGCCCATTTCCATTCATAGTGGCAATGCGTCAAATCCGGGTCCGGACATACTTATTTTAGCCCATTAGATTTCGGGTTAGGTTGGTTCAATTCTCCATGACATATTTGTCTAACTTGAATCTGATCAGAATTGAAACCTAAGCTGTCTGGTTAAACTGGATTTGACCCGTTGACTTCGATTTTGATTGACCCGAGCTCTTTTGCCATGCTCCGATATGAATCACCACCTTTAAGTATATGAGTTTTAGTCCATTTCTGGTTTGAGTAATGCACATAATTCTGGCTTGCAGCAACTTGGAATTGGCAGACTCATTGAGCAGAAACAGGTGGTGTAGCAGAGTGTATAGAAGAGGCCAAAAGGAGCTGATCAGATTATTCCTGAGAGAAGCAGAGCATGCCTTGCAGTTGTCTCTCACTCTTACTTGACTTGAGTTAAACAAATTAACTGTTTTATTTTTACCGTCTTTATCTTTTTCAATTGAATTTATTTTCACTGTCTTTTTTTAATCATAAATCTCTTTGACCAGTGAATAAGAATGGTCAACTTTACTGCCATGTGTCTTTTTGTATGCATGCCCTTGACACGTGGCCACAAAGGCATGCATGCAAATTTTGCAGCTATTACTCCTTATTAATGCTTAATATTCTAATTTTATTATTAATTTTTTGAAACTCACGGTTTTAGTTAAAATATTATTTAAATGAAAATGGGCATTTTCAATATTACTAAAAATAGTTTTTAAATTTGATTTATGTTGAAAGTTTACTATTAAATTAAAAAATTAAAAATTAGAAGCTATTTAATTTATTATCTCAAAAAATTAACAATTTAAAACCAAATTTAGATCAAATAAGATGCTTAAATAATTTATGACATTTTTACATATAAAATGTGTTTAAAAAGTTAAAAGTTTTAAAAGTTCTATAAAATTCATTAATTTTTCAATAATTATAGAACAAATTAAAAATTAAATAATTTGTGTTGTAAAATTTTCAATGAAAACATTCTCAAAAGGACTCGGGTTTGTACCTGATCTGAATTCAACACATCAGAAGCAAAACGACATCGTTTTGTTGAATCAACTGATTTTATTCCAAATTTCTTTCTCTTAATTAGATTGTTTTTATTTTTTAAAAAAATTGGTCTCGGTTGAGTTTAAAGCAACTGGCTTTTGTAGAAAACATCATTTTGCACTTTAAAAGGAAAATTGGATGGACCAAACCGCCTCTGGGTTGTGTCAAGCTCAATACAGACGGAGCTAGCTATCCCTCCCAACGATCGGCTACAGCAGGTAGCATTTTACGTGACTGGGACGGCAATTGGCTAGGAGGATTTTCTCAGAATCTCGGTTGGTGTAGTCCGATGACTACAGAGCTATGGGGGTTTATACTAGTCTTTCGCTGGCTTGGGACCGGGACTTCCGCCGGATTGAATTAGAGTTGTATTCTACAGTAGCATACCATCTCATTTCTTCCGCCGCAACTCGTTCCGCAGCACCCCACCCCATTGTCTTGGTTATCTATGAACTCCTCACGCGGAATTGGTCTGTTGTTCATCGTCATGTTTATTGAGAGAGTAACAGACGTGCAGATTAGTTTGCCACCCACGCGCCGGCCATTCGGATGTCGACATTATCTTTTTTGATTCTCCACCTATTGGGTGCCAAAATATCCTCTCAGAGGATCTGTCGGGGCGTTGCTTCCCCAGACTTATTTTTGTTCTTTCCCTTTAATCAAAAAAAGAAAGAAAGAAAGATTACCAGCTATTGTCATCTTTAATAGCCTCTCAATTAGTTAATTGTAATACTACGTACTATTTGACCTTCTAACGTCCCATCTTTCAATGAAATTTTTACTGATTCATTGCTAATGAAGTTGATAATGTTGTAAAATTTTCTTTCATAATGAGGTAATAGTAAGAGACATATGATCAAATTAAGCAAAATAGTCGATAATAGCATTAAATATTACAAAATGACAGCCATTGCTAAACTAAACCAAAGGTCTCTTCTCTTCTTCTTCTTCTTCTTCCCGTGCCTCTTCATCTTCTAGTTTCTTGTTAGTATTATACTCATCATTCAATCCCTTTGCTTTAAGGCCAGCTTTCTTGGTAGAGATCCCTCTGCTTGGATTATAATCTGGAACAAGCTTCAAAGTGATTCCCATGGTCATTAGCAGGAGCCCTGTTCCGTGTTGCTCCGTTAATGGCTTCGTGAAGATCAAGTATGATAACAGTAATGTCACTGCCTTCCTCGCTGTGGTCACCTGTTAGGATTAAGTAGGAAGAATCACATGTTGGATACAGTAGAGTTTATAAGGTTGTAACGTGAACAGTAGTAACTGAGAGCAGAAAAAAGCTCGTGAGGAGGAGCCTACCATGGCAGTTGTGGCTGCACCGAAAATGGCAATCAGTGAAAGGACAGAGACTTGGCCGATGAATGTTGCCATGGCTTCAAAGACCAGCACGCCATAGACATATGGATGCTTTACAAAGTGGAAAACAGACAGGTTAAGTTCGGATCCCCGCATAAAACCATGCTCTGAACCGAATTCAGGGGGAAATAGAAAAAGGAAATGAGTGTTGGAACACGTTTACCTGTGAACATGAATTCCATGCTTGGAACAATTCTCCCGTCAAAAGCATTGGAGGGACCAAGAAAGGCAAGCCAACTATGCTGGAACAGAACAGCATCTCCATCTGTGCTTTGGAAACAGAAACAGAAGATAGTTCCAATCATGTGTAAAGGCAAAACCGAAATATGTAAAACTACTTTGTTCACGTTTTCTACACACCAGGAAGGTGTGGAATTCACCTGGGTTGTTTCAGGGTTCATGGTAAAGATAGCTTCTTGCAGATTCCCCAGAAATGAGTCCATGACTAATGCACCAGAGATCATTACAATACCAATGATACTGAAATTTGGGGAAGTTTTTGCATCTGCTAATGTGAAAAGGATCAATCCAACAACTAATAGTATTGCAGACAAGTATTCATGGACAGGATATTTCCTTCTCAGGCCAGGTATGAAGGCACCCATTATCATCACAGGAAGAACCTGCAATACAAAATCAATCAGATTTTGCACTAAATTTGAAGAATCTCTAAAAGAGCATTTAGTATCTACCTTGGTGGACTTAAACATGATCTGTGCAGGATAATTGAGGAAAGCCAAGGACCCTTTGGTCAGTCCATGGGAGGCCATAAGAACTGCAGAGAGCTTGACATATGTTTTCCAGGGATTCACCATTTGTTTGGTGGTGAAACCTTGGAGATAAATCAGGGAAACATATACAAAACTTTGAACGAATGTGAAATACCAACCATAACTGGAAAAAAAAGAAAATGAAGAACAGTCATCAGATCAATGCTTATCAGAAGAAGAAAATCAGGAAGCCAGGAGAGGAAAAACTAACCTGAACTGGAGCCTGTTGTACACATATTCCTGCAATGCAAGAAAAAAAGACGGAAAGTTTCAAGATTCAGAAATGGAAGAAGATAACAACCAAGTCTTATACTTGATCAGATTAACATAAGAAACAGGTAAAATTTGGCCTTTTCGCTACCTTCATTTGATAGACATTACACCAAACAGATTTCTGGGTAACCAAATAGGTTTTAATGAAACCGACAAAAAAGAAAAAGGAAATCCACCATGAAAGATCAAACTAATCATCTCCTCAGAAACAGAACAGAACATCAGAAGAACAAAAATCCCACTTTCTCGCTCTTTTTTCCATTTCTTGGGTTGAAACACAAATGACAGAACAAAGACGCCATTAATGTACAGAAAAAGAAAAAGGAACAGAGCAAGTACCTCACAGATGCCATTGACAAGGTACCCAAAGAAGAACCCAGAAGAGCAAATGAGGAACTGTTGCCATCTGGGTCTATCAGTTAGAGAAATCCCAAACAAAGACCGACCCTGCTCTTCGTTCTTCATCTGTCAAAATGAAACCTTTTTCTCTTCACTGAACAAAGACACACATACGACAAACGAACTTGTCAGAATTCAAAGGTCCAAAACATGCAGGAACCAAAAACACTTCTAAGAAATATCAAACATCAGCTGGCTTTTTATTAGAATACATTGGGCATTGACTTCGCATGGATTGAACTTAGGTTCCGGCCTTCCTACGTTTAAACCAACACTTCACTCTTTATTATATTCCACAACATGTAGATGTAGTGATTGAGTTCTCACACTTTCTCTGGTAAAACGTGTTTGTGACCGTCGGATAACTCATCAACTTGACTACGTTGACGAAGATTTCTCGTGGGATTTCGATGGTGTGTAATCCAAAATTGAATGAAGGCAGTTTGTTTTTAATTCTGTTTTAAGTTTTGGTCATTAAAATAAGAATAAAAATTTGTTTGGTTATTAATATTAATCTAATTATATTTTTATTACCGATAATAATTATAATTTAG